>ML802418.1:110438-128767 GCA_009831015.1 Picea engelmannii
ATATATATATATATATATATATATATATATATATATATATATATATATATATATATATATATATATATATATATATAATTAATTAATTAATTTTAAAAAAAATTCTTATTTATAATTTGATATATATTAATTTAATTATTAATATTAAATAAAATTTAAATAATAAATACAAATTATTGTTTTTAATAAAATTTAAATTAAAAAAAACTTATTTATAATTTGATATATATTAATTTTATTATTATTATTAAATACAATTTAAATAATTAAATAAAAGTTATTGTTTTTAATAAAATTTAAATAGTATAAATTTTTAAAAAAAAATTATGATTTTTTTTTTTTTTAAATAATTTGAAATTCATTATCTTTATGTTTAATAAAAATAATAATCATAAGGTTAATTAAAATTATAGTATTGAGAAAAAGATAAATGGATGGTAGAAATATTTTATCAACTTGAAAATAATTGTAAATTAGAAGATCTTTGACTATGGGATTAGAAAAAGCTTCTCTTTGAAACTAGTCACTACTGTTATTTTATAATATATAATCTCAAACTTAAAGACAATACACCCTATCTTATCATCATTGAAGTGAGTCTTTTCCTCATTGAAAGCAAAACTATGATTAGGTACTTAATGTACAAAACACATTAAACAACATGGATGACCAGAGGCTCCCCAAAATTGCTAAATCAATGGAGAATACTAATGATATTAAAAGTAATATACAAACTAAATGTAAGGAAAATCTATGGTGCCATAAAGAATTAGAGGATAAAAGAAAATTAAGATATTATAAGGAGGTGGTTAAACCTCATCTTGAAGATCAAAAGTATTTCTTTGTTTTGATTAGGGTAAAGAAGAGAATCAATATTGCTAAAATAATAATTAATTCTCATGAGTTACATAGTCAAATTGGGCATTGGGCGATCCCCAAAACACCTTGAAATCTGTCACCTTGGTGACACCAAGAGGTTGAAGATGAAAAACACTTTCTCCTAGAATATCATGTGTATACCCAAATTATATCACAATTTCAAAATATTTGTCACAATACAAACTTTTCTAACCTTCTAAGTTATCAAAACTTTAATTATCTTGAAAAGCCTATTTTAATGTTTTTCAAGATTGAAATAATATTTAAAAAAAATCCATATAATCTCTTACATTTCTTAAATTCTAAGAAACTAATTTTAATTTGAGTGAAAAAAGATATATTGTTCATATTAAATGCTATGCTTAATGTTACATAAGATCACCCAAATGATCACATGTAAACTGAACCACCAAATCATTCACGGTACACTGAATAAGACATTAACAGGGATAATTAGGAGATACCATGAGTCCATAAGTGAAGACCTGGATCCCTCTGTTCCCAAGAGATGCAGCAGCGAGCTCCAGGTTTCCGAGATGACCAGAGAAGATCAGTGTAGCCATGCCCATTGTATAGTTCACAATGTAAACTACCACGGCCGGCAGGGCAAGGCGACACAGCAGCTTGGATTCCAACAACACAGCGTCTCTCATAATCTTGATCCATGGCTGTTTATCTGCATTGGACAGAATCACTTCCAGACGATTTATTTCATCAACATGGCCAGTGCTGCCATGATCTAGGAGATGCTCCTGCACTTCACCAGGCTCCATTCACAGAGGCCTCGATGGAATGATTGCTTGCCGATTCCTCAGTAACTGGTAAGCAATATAGCCAACGATATTTTGTTCAAAAGGAACAAATTCATATCACTGAAGTGATGGGAGGACCATGCAGAACCGAATTCTTATCAACTGCAACCCAAAGATATTATTGGACGAAAGTAAAACACGAAGATCGAAGCAATCTGATCTTGGTATGACACGTCTGGAGATTGGTCGCTTCCCTGTCAATTCGTTTTCGTTTTCAGAATCCGGGCAGGATCACGTGTATCACCCCCACATATTTCTGCCATTCAAACACGTAATTGCTTGCATTCAAGGGCTAGCAATAACCATCGTGCTGAAAAGCATTAAATGCTCTGAATTCTTCGTTGTGTGCTGTTGGAATTTGGATTCAAAGGTCCACATCCAAGCAGGCAAAGCATTGAATATTTTGTAGTTAATACTTTGTAGTGGGGTCGAGGTCTGGAATTTTAAATTTACTTTTATTGTAAAGTGCATTTTTGTTGAAAGGTGCTTGTTTTTCATTTATATCATTTTAGGTTTTATACAGATTTATAAGTGTCAAGTTGGTTCATCCGATTCTAACCACATGACTTTGTACCATGATATTTTCAGGTCCTAGTGTTTCTTGTTGTGGAGAAACGAAAAAGGAATCCTTTGAATAGACAATCTGTTGGTTAATGCTAGACAAGGGTTTAAACAGATCCAGAAGTTCTTGAACGAATTTTGATCAGAGGGAAAGATGTTGTTGAGATAGCCATTGGCAATCCCATGGAGGCAAAGGCTTGCTTGCAAGTTGCAGCGGAATCCTACGGTTTCCTTTCTGGATTTTAACCAAATGGGTAAACATTTTCTCACTACATTCGTTTGGGAAGTGTTTGGCCAAAGTATTAAGAAAGTCGGGTATCTGTCTGACAAATTGTATACACAATCAGTGTTAAAAGTCTTGTGATGCATGGCATGTGTCCCAACTTCGGGGTGTGGCTAATGCTATGCATTAAATGAAAGGAAGATAGGTCTATGCAGTGGGTTCTAATTGATGAAGAGCATCAGCAAGGCTTGGCCGGAACAATAGGGCCATGGAGCGTTAAGAGGATACAAGGAGCATGGGGACCAGGGAGAACTAAGCGTATAGACCAAGAAACGCTAAGCATGGATACAAGGAGCGTTAAGCATGAAGACCAAAGAGCGCTCATGATTTGAGTATCTCTACCGCTCGATACCCGAGAGCACACAGCTAGGGAGGAAGCACATAGACAAGATAAACATATGAAGTATGTGTTTCGCATGAGGGAGTTGTTACTGATAATTGTTGCTTACAGATTGAGCTTCACATTTGAGGGAGGAAACCCACGCTGAGAAGAGAATGATGCTCACTTACAACATATTTGTATTTGAAAAGATATATTAGACCTACCGATACATTCCATGCCTAAGAGAGACAAACTCCCCCCACAATCCCATAAATGCCATAGAGAAATAAGATAAGAAGGAAGATCAGGGGATTTGATCATGGCAACAAACCTGTTCTATTGCAGTGATGGAGCCAACTACACTTGCCAACGATTTATCATGAGATATGTTGTGCCCAAAAATGTTCATCTCGGCGTGAAGGCACCCCTCAAATCCACATAAACCTCAGTGACGACCATTGGATACAAGCAGCACAGAGAAAATACTGATATATCTCCCAGTAGTAGAGAGAAAGCATCGGTCTGAATCACATCTCCCTCAGCAGCAAAGAGCAAGCACCTATCTGAATTGACGCTATCTCCCTCAACCACCACTGGATACGAGCACGTTGCAGATAGAATAAGCATCGCTATGAATCAATGTTATGTCCCTCAGCGACCACCGGATACGAGCAGGCTGCAGAGAACAATGAACAGGATTATGGCGATGCCCATTGGCCCTCGGGATTCAACGCGATTTGAAATTTATTAATTTACCTATCTTCTAGTGATGCGGTAGTGCGGCAATAGGGATTCATTTATGACATTTACTCCTATACAACTACTTCCCTTCAAGCTATGTATAACCCAACCTCGAGCTTCCAAGTCTCAGGTCTATTCCTTTCCCTATATTATATGCAGGTAATCCTAATACCTATAAGCTATATAAGAGTTTTTGACAGATACTCTAAGCGCTTACAGGTGAATTTGACAAGTAATAATTTTAATGCAAGTCAATAATGACGTGTACTTTTTATAACCCCGTGTCAAATATGAGTTGTGGGACCAAATACAAATTGTAGCCCATCAAATTCCAGGGCTGATTGGGTCTATGTGGATCCATGCTTATCGTTCCTTGTATTTAAAAGCTTTAGGTCACACTCATGAAATTTGAATGATTACTTTTCATTTTAATTTCAAGTTGATTGAAAAATATAAAAAAGTGGTCAAAGTATTCTTATTTTAATTCACAAGATTAAATTAAATACACTTTTCAAAATAAAAAGTATTTTAAATAAAAAAATATTTTAAATAAAATCTTTTTCTAATGTTTTATGATGTTAAAAGTTAACAAACTACCAAATAAATAAGTTGTAATTTAATAGAAAATAATGATCATATTTTCTAATTTTAAATGTAACTTTCTTATGGATTATATTTATATTATAAATTAAAAAATTAAAAATCATAAATATAAGGTTATAATTGTTTGAACTTTGGAGAAGTTTCAAAGCCTTAAAAACCAATGTAAATTCATTTTAACTCAAGATCTATTATGGGTCAAGTGGGATCTAATCTCTCTAGACGGAAATCATGTGTCAAATCCATCTTGGACACTGAAAGGATTACACATCTCTCATGCAAAGGAGCACATTATTGAAATGTTCTCTATATATAGTTGATATCTAAATATTTTACTTAAGGTAGACATTGACATTAAAAAAATAGTTATTAAAATATTTCTTAAATGATAAGTGTCAACTCAATATTAAACATTGAAAGAATTACACCTAATATATATATATATATAAAGGAAGTTGATGCAAAAATATTTTATTTAGGGTGTACATTGAAATATTCTATTTATGGCAGACATTGAAAATTTGTGTCCTTAGTATTTTTTTTAATGCCACGTGCCAACTCCATGTTGAGCACAGAAGGAATTACACATCTCTCTCATATTGGGCTATAGAAATCGTGGACACAATGATCACAATGTAAATATTTAGACACAATGTTAAAATAAAACCTTTTTTTTGACACTCATATAAGAAATGATTCCTTTTGTGTATGTGTATGATGAGTGGGTGATCATTGCAACATAGACTCGTATATTGAGCATATCATAATCATGCTTGACCATGGGAGTCATGTTTGTTGTAGATCTCATTAGAAAAGAAGAAATTATCATAGACTTTGAGGCCTTCATTGAAAGTTGGTAATTCTGTCAAAACATTATAAAAGTCACGAAGATAGCCTACTTGCTTCATAGGGTTGTAGGAACAAGAAAATATAGCAAGATTGCAGCCATTAATTATTGTGTAGGCTAAGATGTTTATAATTTGGAGATTCGTAAGGTCAATAAAAATATAAAGCTAAAGGAAATTTCTCATCTAGACCACCAATTTGTTTGGCTCTTATTGAGGGCATTGAATGCTCACTCTATTTCTCAAACCATGCAAAAATGTGCGGTAGAGTGGATGTTAGAGATTAATTCTTGTTGCATAGAACTAAGGATAACATGAGTTAGGATCCCTACTCAATATCTTACTTAAAAATCCCACTCAGGCATAAAAAACAGTGTTCCACGCATTAAGGTTATAAATGATATATCCCATTGTTCCTGGGCTTTCAATGAGGCATAGGGAAAGATATCTAAGGAGCATTATCAAATATTTGGCACTTAAAGTATTTCTACACTAATGTCAATGTTTCTAGAAACAATGAGTGCTATAGGTAAAGATACATAAAATCGGGGTAAGGGGAATGATCAAAGGAGTAAGGAATTGATGATGCATAAAATTGAATGAATAGAATCACAATTCTCATTATTGCAATTCCAATTTTAGGTTTTGTGATGTCAACAAGGTCTATTTTGCATAGGATCATACATAAACTTAATCAAGAAGATACAAGTTATCGCTAATATTAATGGATTTTTTTATCCCAAACAAAATCTTTAACACAATCTTGTGTGAAACAAAAAAAACTAGCACATTATCTTTATATTGAGCTCAGAAAAACTTATATGAAGTTAGTGAATTGTTGAGAGATTTATTCCCTAAGTATCTATTGCAATAATAGGGATGTCATGAAGAACATACTAAGTGGTTGAGAGGTTAGTGAATGTTCCAAATAATAGTATTTAATATTAGATAGCAATGTTGTAACCAAGTTATATTTGTCAACACGTTAGATGCTTTTAGAGAGATGGAATATGTGATCATGAAGAAAGAGAGATGACCTCATTTTCTTGAGTCCAGTCAATGTCTATTGTTTTCTCTTCAAAATTGTCATTGAACCACACATTTGTAGTGAATCTTGCTAATAAGTTTTCAATGTCATTACAATTTACACCCATACTAAGTGGTTGAGAGGCCAATGAATGTTCTCAAATAATAATAAAATATTAGATACCAATGCGAATAATAACCATGTTAAATTTGTTAACATGTCAGATGCTTTTAGAGAGATGAAATATTTGATCATGAAGAAAGAGAATGACATAATATCCCTGGGTTTGGTCAATGTTTATTGTTTTCTCTTCAAAATTGTCATCGAACCACACATTTGTAGTGAATCCTGCTAACAAGTTTTCAATGCCATTGCAATTTACACCCATTACCCATGACTAATTGTTTTGGTCTTTTGGAGAGCCAAGAGAAGAGGCAAAGATAACAAAGGAAGTGACATTATGGTGAGTGTGGAATTTGAACACATTAAGTATGGAAATTAAATGTCATGCCAATTATCATATCAAGAAAAAATGCGCATAACACATGAATTCATCTAGGGGTTCAGAAAGATAAGGTGTCCAAGATTTTGTTGGAAGCTTATATTAAGCGACACTCAAAATGTTGGATATGCCAATAGAGTTGCACGATTATATAGGCATGACCTTTGTGATGGATTTTACACTCTAGAAGGGTACACCATATATAGGAATAGAAGAGAGTCAACAAGAATAGAGATGGTTTTAGTCTTTAGATTCCAAAGACAAGTAATGGGTGTTGAATCATGAATATTTCTCGTGATTCACATCCATTCTCATATAATGACATGTATAATGCTCATTAAGTATCTAAAAGTTGAAAGTGATATTGATGGGTTGTTGAAAATGAAACCATTCTTTTGAAATACCTCTCAATAATAATAGATAAAAATAAATAAAAAACATTCATCTTCTTAAGTTTCTTTTTGAAACTGTCACAAATATTGAAGTGAATAAATTTCGTTTGTTAAATTTAAAATATTTTTCTACATTTATGAAGTTTTGGAAAAAACTTACATTATTTCAAAGTTTTTGAGTATAATTAAACCATTTTTTTTACAAATGTATAGTTTTTTTAATAGTTGATATTTTTTTTTACTGCCTATAAACTTAAATATTTGTAAACAGTATATGGATATAAAGTGTTGTAAAACCTTACATGACAAAAAGATGAAAGGCAGTGAATCAATTAAAATATCATGAGAATATTTTACCTTTACAGTAAATGGAACCAAATAATTATGATCCATATTACTTTTGTGTTGTCTTTCCGGCATAAGGTGAACACGTGTGGGCTAATGGAAAACTATAGTTAAGCCCAATAACGCTCGAATTGAACACAATCCAATTCATACATAGATACTTCCTTTTCTTTATAAAAATAAAACTGAAAACAAGAGATGATTTTTTATTTTTCTTTAATGAGTAGATGTGAACAATGTTGTTTTTTCATATTATTTGAGCATATTAAATTGTTAGGTTTTATTAATATCGGTCTGTAACACGTGGCACTAGATCATAACAATCAATACTTGCTATTAGTGGGCTATTATAAATTTCATCTATGAAACATAGGTCATAGTTTGGGGTAGGGTTTTATTTATTTATTATTAATAATTATTATTATTATTTATTTTATGTTTTATTGTCTCTATAGTACTTGATGTAATAAGGGGGTGTTGGGTGGTGGTGAGTTGATGTAAGTGTTTTTTAATTGTTTGGTGAATATGTTGTTGTTAGAGGTATATATATAGGTTGAAGGGTCATTTACGTGGTTTATTATCATTGATTGGTATTGCATACCTCTACCCCAAACATTAAATAATTAAATGACGTGATCTTGATCATTTGTAAGTTTGAGATCTTTCCGCTCTTTTATGTTCTCAACCTATAGTTGTATTGTTTATGATTTGTTTGGCTCTATGCTACTATTAGTATGTTCTTATGTTGATTGGGAAATTATTTGTGGTTTGAGAGATTAATGGAGAAGTCATAGAAGAATCATAACCATTGTGAAGCCTGGATTTGTCAACCCAAGTCATAGCTTGGTAGGGGAATTTGAGGCTAGAAAACACATGCTCCTTTGTTTCAGTTGAGGTAAGCATTTTACACTAATGTGCAAGGCTTGTTGCACCTAATTGGTGCTACGCTCCCCTGCATCCATGCATTAAATGATGGAAGGTCCTTCATTCATTTTGATTACTTGATCATTTGCAAGTTTGAGAATTCTCTGCTCTAGCATTCCAATGCTTGATAACACATTCTTCTATTGATCGAGAACTTGTTTATGGTTTAAAATATTGGTGAAGAAGCCCTAGAAGCATTGCAGGAATCGGTAACCTTGGATATGAGCTTGAGCCATGACTTGGCATGAGGTTTTGAGCTTCTTCATTTCAGTTGAGATGAGCCAACTACATTGTGGTGCATGTCATCATCATTCTCTCTTGATATTTAGTAATAGAATTGTATTAATGGTTTATCTAATGGAAATGAAACCATCATCGACCTCATTTAGAATTCTAAGAACCCTTTACTCTTTGTCATTCTCATCTTGTGACGACTTTGATTAGGGTTTGTTTAGTTTCATGTAAAAATTAGCACATTATTATGTTGAATTACAAATTGTTTCTAGTTTAAAATATTAGCAAGAAATACTTACATGAATCATGGGCATTGGGAATCTTGGCCCTGTGGAGGGTGAGTGCACAAAGTTGGTGGACAAAAATGTGGCAAGGGGGTCAGCAAGAACGTGCACTCGTAGGCATGCGTGCACATTCTTAGGAACACACACACACATTCTTATTCCTATAGGTTTGGTAAGGCCTGAACCTCCAACAAGCTTGCCACGTAGATTCATTAACAAGAATGCAGATGTGTTTTTGTTGTGCCCTTTTTTTAAGGACCTCAGGCGCGTTTTGTGCTCATTTGCACATTGTGCCTCGTGAATTTCCTACATTGAGCAAACAAAGAGGACAAGTAAAGAAGGAGAAAATCCCAAGATCTTTCCACCGTTTCCATCATAAGAAAGATATCGTTGATGTTTTGTCATTTCCTTTCTTGTCTTTGCAAAAATACAAATAAAATAGTTATAGGTTATGGATGTAAATCCCAATGGAATTAAAAACTTATTAACAAGGTTCACTACACATAATTAATACTTGAATGCAAATCTCTCAACAATTCACCAATCTTGTATAAGTTTTTTTCAAGTTCATTGTAAAGATAAAACATAGTTTTTGTTTGTTTTACACAAAATTATGTTAATGATTTTGTTGGGATAAAATGACATTATTGTTTGTAAAACCTTAGTCATAAGTCCAGTTTTTAAATTTCCTTATTAAACTGCAACATATATTATAAAATGGAACCCGATGACAACGTAAACCACCCATCGAAAAACCAAGGAGAGAAAAACCCCAACCCACCACAACCACCCAATCTAAGCACTGAAATTGATGAGGGGTTGGCTACATTAAGAACACTTGTAGAACAATTAAGGGGCACTAGAGAACCAAGCAAACTTCCCTTGGCTACTTCTTTGGATGTCATTGTGAGGTCCATTGCAAGTTCTCAAGGAGAATTGACTTCTATTTCTAAGTATAGGGAAAGAATGTTTGAGTACTACAACACTAGATTGGATAGAAACCAAGTCAGAGACTTGGGTATTTCAAAAAAACAACTATTGTCTATTTTTAGGGATCCTCGAAATGGAGAAGAACTACCTATGAAAATAAAATTCATTTGTATTCACTGGTGTATCCATACACAACTTAGTCAAAACTTGATGTATAGGTGGTATATGGTATTTGATAAACCTCCCTGCAATAACAAAAAGGTTCCCTTATATGTTTTGAGAAAACTATGGGACAAATTTATTTTGGGTTTGCATGTCATCTACTTTGACATGGTTGAGTTCCAGGGGTGGGTCGAGGGTCCACACAGGACTGAGATCATGCCAGGTGCGATCCCATGTTAGGTCCTCTTTCCCCCATGTGAAGGCCTGACCCCCTTGCCCAACATCCTCCTGTTGCAAAGAGATTACAAGAGGTACATCGAGATATTTCATCATTGACCCGAAGCCTAGTGCAACATGGTAGCTTTGTTTCACTATCTCGACAGGAGGTGCTTGTCAATGACATTGACAGAGGGGTCAGAGCTTCACCCCACATATAAAAGTTTAGTGAGGAGAGGACACATGGACATAACAACCGTCCATGTGAACCTCACAGATGCTCAAGTTGTGGGCATACCTTCTATGGGCCTATGGAGGCTAGTAGACATCATATCTTCATGGAGGAGGTTAGTATCTTAACAATCACTATGTTCTTAATAATTATATATTTATTTTTTATTTTGTGTATTTATATTGACATTTTATTATACATTTTTTTGTAGTTGTTACATCCATGTAGCAGAACCTCTACACCCATGGATGCATCAATTCTTATCTTCACCACTGATGCAGTAGTAGAGGCATCTTGCTCATTGGGCATACCCCATACACATGTATGTTGCGCATTTGATAAATTCACCTTAGTCATTTCTTTATTTTATGACATCCTCAAATTTTTAATGTTCTTGTGTTTTTATAGGATGTGGGACTAGGCGATGTTGGGGAATGTCCATCTGGGATGAAAATTTCTCCTACATAAAAGGTATCATGTGTGGTGTTAAATATCATTTAAATCTACAATTTGTTGTGTTTATGTTTTTGAATTTTACTATTTGGTATTAATAGTTCAATATTATTAATATGTATGCAAGTTGCAGACATATTCGCTAGTTATAGTACTATTGCACTCCCTAGGAACCTGGGCTATGCTTCTGGTTTAGCTTACTCTAGGCCAAGGGATTTCTCATCACTTGTACAAATTGTGGGGGTCCATCGCTTCCCACCCCCAACATCTGTTTTATTACATGCATCAACAGTGGATTCACTTGCATGCCACCCATCCACACAACCTCTCCCATTGCATCCATCCATAGTGGATGCACCCATATGCCACCCACCCCCACCACCATTTCCACCGGACCCATCCACTGAGACTGACACAGTAGAGGTTTCCTCAGACAAGGTTGTACAACCAATCGCTCCACGTGCCAGTGACTCTCCATCAAGGCCCGAGATATTCAAGTTGAGAAAATGTGTTGATGATAATTTTTTTATGTATCATGAATTTGAGTTTACGCATATTTGTTTAATTTTATTGATTTGATCCTTGCAATTGACGTAGGGTGGCATCGCTGATATATTGGGTTCATAGAGGAGGGTAACACCCTCACGATTGTCAGTAAGATATGCAGTGATTAGTCTTAGGTTAAATTACAAAGTATCATTTTGTATGTCTTTTAATTCATTGAGGAAAAAAAATTATAACTATGCAGTCTCTGGAATGATGAAGCACGCCCAGGACTAGAACCACTCGAGGTGCTTCCTCAAGCAATAGAGGAAAGATAGATTTTCAAGATGTTCTTGAGCGTGGCGAGGGTGGCAGTGGTCAATGATTGACCAATTACTGCCATTTTGTATATAGGCCACCATATGGTTGTTTCCCTGTTAGGGCAATTGTTTTCGTTTTGTATATTGAGCATGAGGTGTCGTTTTGTAAAAAAATGTACAATTTAGATGATGTTGAATACACACACACACACATTTCATGACACATTTTTTTATGAATCTCATTGTTTATGGATTTTATGTTGATGAATGTATCAATTTCAAAGTGTATGAATTTTATGTGTATGAATGTATGATTTTTTTTCTAAAGTGATTATAAATACTTGTGTTATGCATTAACGAATCTCTTATGGTGGAAAATATTGCTAAGTGCTAAATCCATAAACAATTAATGGTTCTCATTACCTAAATTTATGGGTAGGGCATGCATTTCCTTCAACATTGGTAAAGTTAAACTAATTTCCAATGCACTGGACACACTTGGGTGCACTTGTTGGACACAGATGATCAACGGAAAAGGCACCAAAAAAATCAAAGTTGATGGATGACACTTGGGTCCACCTTAAAGTACTACTTTCAAGACAATTATCATATACAAAAGTGGATGCCTCAAAATTACTAAAACATCATCACAATCATCATCATCATCATCATCATCATCATCATGATCAACGGAAAAGGCACCAAAAAAATCAAAGTTGATGGATGACACTTGGGTCCACCTTAAAGTACTACTTTCAAGACAATTATCATATACAAAAGTGGATGCCTCAAAATTACTAAAACATCATCACAATTATCATCATCATCATCATCATCATCATCATCATATATATATATATATATATAACTTAAAAAAATATATATATTGCAAACTTGTAAGCGAATAAACTTATAATCCTAAAAGCCCATGAATCATAAATATATTAATTTTCAAACTTTATAGTCGGTACTAACAATTCTTGATCTTTTAAAATTTTTTTTTTTTTAAAACTGAAAAATAAACTCAAGTTCATGAACCATAAATATATTAATTTTCTATATATAGTACTGGTTACTTGACTTAAAGACCCCAAAACTAGTAAAATTTAACAAAACATTCAATTACTTGTATACAGGGGTTCGAAAACTTGAATGTGCATGTAAGAAATGAGTTACCCGGGCCCGTGAAAACTTCTAATAAATAATAATATTAACTATGTCCGGGTGTTGGGCACTAGGTATTGAGAAATGAAAGTGAAAAGGAGATGTTACATGTTCGGGGGCTGATAAATTACTTCATTAAAAAATAATAACAGACCTGGATTCTTTATGATAAAATTAAAATATTATATTATATTATAATTAATTATATTAATTATAATATTGATATTTAAATATCACTAAACCATTTCGAGATGTTGGATTTATAATGGAACAAGAGAGAAAGTAAACCCTCGTTAATTATTGGGCCGATATATTAGGCTAAGTGAAAATATATCTTCGGGGGGTATTTAATTAATGAAGATTAATTTTCCATAATGGGGTTTATATAAATGAATACTAAGAAGTGAAATTTTAATGTAATATAGAATAATTAATTCAATAGGATTATAAGGAATGGATATGTGTTAACACCTGGTTGGGTGAGTCTTTGTACTCTATGATGAAATCAACATGACTTGAATACCATGTGTCAGATGACGCGACAGAGAGGTGACGCACACTGCCATGGTGGTAGGGCCACAGTGGTAGGTACATAGGGGAAACATTGGTAGATGTGGTGAGTGAGTTGGCGCCACGTGACATGCATATTCTAATATGGCAGAGCCATGAGTCCAGGATACATGTCATGCCCACGCTCATTGCAGGGGGGTCTTGTGTGGTTATGGTAACCACATGCTTGGGGGTTCAGAATCCCACATTGTGTTACACGTCAACTGGGCCTAAACCCTAGTTAGGTTTCGCGACCCCTATACCCCTCGTTAAACTTCATACATGCGGGGGGGTATGATGGAATGAAGATCGTCTATCTAAAGCACGATCAATCTCAATCATTTACTTCAAGCCTTTGACTTTCCAAAGGAAGGGGGAAATCGTATTAACGCGATACAGTTCGGTGCCACATCGATATGCACGTTAGTAACTGCGTTTTGTTTGAAGGTGACATGTAGGACATGTCAGTACCACATCAAATTGGTACAATGGCATGGATGCCATGTGTATTCCATGTGGCAACACAAAAACTTTGATCGTATAAGGCCTAAATTTTTTGAAGGCCATAACTTTTGTTTCAGAGTTTAGATTTGGGCATAATTATGGTCATTAGAGAGCTCTCGACGAGCAGTAGATGATGATTCCCTTGAGAAGAGACTTAGAGATACTTAAGGAAACGTGAAATTTTAACACCCCATCCCTTTAAAAGGTACTTAGGGGGTTGAGTGTCTTACAAAGTCGTATCATAGTAGGAAACAACATTTGGCCTGCTTGGGCTCAGGAAAGAGTGGAATAAATTCTCTTGGAAAAAATTTTAAGGGGGAGGGCACCCTACCCTACACTATCCATAAGAGCTTATTAAAATTTTTACTACTAAAAAAAAGGTTATGTCTCTGTTGTTTTCACATGTTTAAACCTGAATTGTATGTAGTTATTATGTGCTTAATGATGAAATTGATTTCACCATACATAAAATTATATGTGTTGTTCATAAATTAATGGATAATTAACTAATATAAAATGTTGTTATCATCACTTAACCAGTCAGTTGACAACATGAAAAACTACAACATAAATAATGGTGACACATCATGAGATGCGAGAGAGATCCCATAACATAAAAGAAGAGTCTAATGAAAGGAGAGTGGTGGAAACCCCTCTGAATTTGGCTGAAACTATAAGAAGCCTCATGGAATAATTACAAAGCTTTAAAGAAGACAATGAGAGGCTTATAAAAGAACAAGAAAAGAAAACTGAAATAAATGCAGTCTTGTTGCAAATCCTGTTAGACAGACAAAGGCGGCTACAACATGGGCCAACATCTAGTGACGTGGACACACATTAGTCCAAAAATACAGAGTCCACCTGAGATACAAAAACATGGCCCTGAAAGTAGAAAAACAAGAATAAGCACCTAAAGGAAGGCACAACATGGAGACAAGAGGCATTCTAACATCAAGGATTCATCTGGAGAATTATCTAGTGAGGGAGATAATGGATCCAAGGAATTATTCAACAATGAGACTAGTTCGCATTCTCAGAGGAGAAGAAATAGGAGGAAGTATTCCAAGATCCATGACCATGAATAGTTTAAGAAATTCAAGCCACCCACTTTTTATGTGGAGATTAGAAAGGGGGAAGAAGAAGAAGCTTGGCTAATTGGCCTAAAGAAGTACTTCACAGTCCATGACTACTCTGAAAACTTGAAGGCTCGAATAATGATTTTCAACTTGAATGGAAAGACCTCCATCTGGTGGGAGTACCTTATAAATGTGAAGGGAATACATGAGAAAGAGTTGTCCTGGAGGTAGTTTGAGAAATACTTCAAAAAGAAGTACTTATCTGAAAGGTAATATGATGAAAAGACTAAGGATTTATATGAACTCAAGCTAGGACAACTCACAATGGATGAATATGTTAACAATTTTTTTGAACTGATAAAGTATGTGCCCTGTATAAAGGGTGAAAAGGTGCAGGTGCAATGATTCCTTAGTGGGATGCCTCAATCCTTCTAAGATAGGATTGAGTTTGATGAACCTGAGAATCTAGAGGACATTATTCAAAATGCAAGGTACTGCTATGGGAAATTCAAGCACAAGTAAGAATCTCATAAGGACTGGAAGAAGAAAGGTAAATTGGGATTCAATAAGAATGGGTTTAAATCCTCAAAGTTTAAGAAACATGGAAAAATATATAAGACAAGCCTTCCCACTAAGACTGTGTATCAACATAATTTTCCATGCCAAAGTGGAAATAATCCCTTTAGATCAACCCCAAGAAAGAGTGATAATACAAAGAGAGAACCATTGAAATGTTGGGGATGTGGGGAAGAACACTTGTTGAGAGACTTCCCACAAAGGAAACAAAACAATAGATGGGTCTACAACATCCAAGAAGCTACCACAATTAATGAAGTGGATTGGTGCATGCCACAAATTTATGCAGCTCTGGATGATAGACAATATGACCACCAAGCTCCAGTGGTGGAGATGGAAGGTATGATTTCCAACCATCTTGTTTCCATTTTAATTGACCCTGGTTCTAATTTGAGTTATTTTTCCCCTCAAAGTGTTGAGAAATGTAAACTGCAGCAAGTAAAACATGATAAATCATGTCTTGTACAACTAACCACTAGAACAAAACGAAAATTAATATAATTCATAACAACATGGCAACTCACTATGAATGGGATGCCTACCCAAGAAACCATGAACATACATCCTTTAAGATCTTATGACATGTTGATTGGCATGGAATGGTTGGCTACCCATAAAGCCAAGTTGGATTGTTATAGTAAAACATTGGAGTGTGAAGATGAGAAAGGGAAGAAATCAACCCTACAAGGAATTCAAAAGCCTATATCAGTGAGACAAATATCATCCCTTCAAGTGAAGAAGTATTGCTAAAAAGGATGTCCTTTGTATGCAATACAAGTACTAAACTATTTTGAAGACAATAAACCAGGCCTATAGGACCATACTATATTAAGAGAGTATAAATATGTGTTTCCAGAAGAGAAACCAGGTCTACCTCAAAAAAGAGATATTGATTTCTCAATAGAACTTATACCTGGAGCAGTGCCAATGTCTAGAGAACCTTATATAATGAGTACAACATAGCTAGTTGAGCTCAAATTACAGCTAAAGGAGATGTTGGACAAAGGTTAAATTCAGCCTAGTGTGCCTCCTTGAGGATCACTAACCTTGTTTGCTAAGAAGAAGGAAAACACGCTTAGGTTGTGCATAGACTACATATAACTCAACAATATGACAATTAAGAATAAGTATCCCTTACCAAGAATTGATGACTTATTCGATCAGTTAATGGATGCTACAATTTTATCCAAGATTTACTTGAGGTATGGATACCATCAGGTCTAGATCAAGGATGAAGACATCCAAAAAACAACCTTTACGGACCAGATATGTGCACTACGAATTTGTGGTAGTGCCATTTGGGCTTACCAATGCACCAACCACCTTCATGTGCTTGATGAATAATGTTCTCAACAATTTCTTGGACATATTTGTGTTGGTTTTCATTGATGACATCTTTATCTATTCTAAGAATAAGGAAGAGCATGAAGAGCACCTCAAGTTAGTGCTTCAAGTATTGAGAGAACACAAACTCTATGCAAAGTTTAGTAAGTGTGATTTCTTTCAAAACAGGTCCATTACTTAGGCCATGTCATCTCTAAGGAAGGAGTGGTAGTTGACCTTGACAAAATCAAGGTCATTATGGATTGGCCTACACCAAAATATGTAGTTGACGCCAGATCCTTTATGGTCCTGGCAGAATATTACAGAAGGTTCATAAAGGGGTTTTCCAATATTGGTCATCCTATCACCTCCCTCCAGAAAAATGAATTTAAATTTGTTTGGGAAGCAACATGTGAGAACAATTTTCGGTAGTTGAAACATCTTTTAACCAATGCACCTATGCTAAAAATTGCAGACCCAAACAAGGACTTCCTTCTGTGTACAGATGCCTAGAAAGAAGGAATCTAATGATTCCTCATGCAAGAAGGGCATGTGATTTGTTATGAATTTAGGAAATTGAATATGCATGAAAAAAATTATGTGACTCATGACTTAGAATTGCTTTCTATAGTGCATGCCTTGAAAATGTGGAGGCATTACCTCCTAGGCATAATTTTCTTACTTATGATAGACCATAGTGGGTTGAGATATTTGTTTGACCAACCCAAACTCAATTCTAGGCAAGCTAGATGGATGGCTCTCCTTAGTGAATTTGATTTTTAAATCAAACACATTAAGGGAAAAGAAAACAAGGTGGTTGATTCCCTCAGTAGAAGCATGCAAGTGATTCACTTGGAAGCTATAAGAACCTGCGAATCAAACATCAAGGAAAGGGTTAAAAGTGTATAAGAAACATATAATTTTTTCAAAATTGTAAAGTAATATCTAGGGAAAGAGTCCACAAAGCTGAAATATGATAGCTATCAACTATTGAATGATGGCCTGCTAACTTACAAAAGTCGATTGTATATCCAAAATTGTGACGAATTGAAGAGAAACATCATGGATGAACTACATAAAAGACCATATAATGGCCATCCCGATTATCCAAAAATGATCAAAACCACTAAGAAATTGTTTTATTGGCCAGGAATGACAAAGAACATAAATGACTACTTAGATAAAAATTTAGAATGTTACCAGTTTAAGGTGCAGCATAAGCACCCAACAAGGTTGTTGCAATGCTTGCCAATTCCATAATGGAAATGGGAAACCATCTCCATGGATTTTATAACAGGATTACCTAAATCAACCAAACATAATGATGCCATTATGGTAGTTGTGGATAAGCTGAGCAAGGTTGCTCACTTTATCTCTATAAAATCAACTTGCAAGGCAATATATATTGCCAATATTTTTATGAAAGAAAAATTTAGGCTGCATGGTATTGTTTTGGGATAAATCCGTAAGTGCGGACACAAACCGATCTCCCCAGATCCACCTGAATCTGGAACAAACAGTGACAGAATACTACTCTTTCCCTAGTTCTAAAGTATTGAATGGACAAGAGAAGAAGAATGATATACTTAC
>ML802418.1:128867-146735 GCA_009831015.1 Picea engelmannii
CAGTCAGACTGAATGCAGCCTGCGGAAACAAAGTACTTCCGCAAGGCAATATATGTGCAGCCTGCGTACTGTCTCCTAAAGAGTGATTTTGAGAAACTGACAAGTGTAACTTTCTTCATGAAAATGATCTTAAAGAAAAGCTAGATCTTCTATCACCATGTCATTATCATGTCATCATCTTGATAACCAAAAATGAGGATAACAGGTATACCTAAGGAAATCATATCAAACAAAGATGTTAAATTTACTTCAAATTTTTGGAAGTCTCTGTTTGTTGGTTTTGGGACTAAATTATTATTTAGTAGAACCTACCTCCCTCAAATTGATGGGAATACACAGAGGGTAAACCAATTATTATAGGACATGTTAAGAATGCATGTGATGCACAAGCCTAAGAAATGGGAAGAATATCTACCCTTGCTATAGTTTGCCTACAACCATGGCTACCATAAATCCTTGAAAATGAGTCATTTTGAGGCTTTCTATGGTAGACAATGCAATATTACAATCAAATGGGACAACCCAATGGATAAAATTACGCTTGGGCCAGACATATTAAAATAAATGGAACAACAAGTAATTCAAATAAAACAAAATCTGAAAGTGGCATAGGACAGACAATAAAGTAATGCAGAAAGAGATAGGAATCCTAGAGAGTTCAAAGTGGGGGATCATGTGTATCTCCGAATTAGGCCCAAAAGATGTTCCTTGAGAATGAGAACTTGTGCCAAGATAGAACCCCAATTTTGTGGACCTTTTGAAATTTTGGACAGAGTCAGACCTATAACATATAGATTATCTTTACCTCCCACAATGATGTCAGATAGTTGGCTTAGGTTGATGGAAATTTGGTATGGATTGTTGGTTGTCATTGATGTCAACGATTGGGGACTGATATTGCAGATTGATGTCAACCCTTAGTGATTGATTTTAACCCTTGGAGAAAGTCCTGTAGCGAATTCTGGTAGCACAAACGTTTGGTTAATGGACTGTTGGCCCTTGACCAAGTTTTGGGATATTCTTGGTCATGTGGACCTATTTTGGGACTTCGACAGCTTGTTGAAGGAGGAGCGGAAGACAAAGCAGAGATCACAGGATTTCAGCCCCTTTTTGGGTCCTTTTTGGGATGTGGGAATATGTAACGGGAATGGGACATCGACCCATGGGTTTACTCATGTTTAGGCCTATTTTGTATATATAAATAGATGCTTAGGCTAGATAGAGGTAGTGGTGCATCTATGTGATGTGATTGTATGCTAAGTGCAAGTAGAGTTTGTAAGTGTTTTTTGCATGACTGTAAGATACTTGCAGGGCTAAGTGCAAGTGGTTGTAACAGGATGTGGAAGGCTTAGTGTTGTAATGCAAGGAAGAAGGATCTAACGAGCTACGTAGATGTTTGTCCTATGCGGAGTAAAGTTTTGAGGCTCTCTGCTTGTAACTGATTGACTAAAGACAATGGAGAAGAAGAGTTGGTGGACATAGCCCTAGGGTGAGGGTGAACCACATAAACACTGTGTTATGTTGCTTTGTGCTTTGTCTTGATGTGTTCACATGTTATTTGCTAAGTGCTTTGATGTATTTAGATAGATCTACTTATGTTTTGTGCTTATTATATGTGAGAATGTTAGATTTGATCTATATGGCTATTCTTAGTGCTTGATCTTCTCGATCTGATATATTCACTTACGCTAAGTTCTTAAATACATTAGATTAGTGTGAATGCTACGAAGCTCTGTTTTATCAATGAAGTGGATATTGATTTCATATTGAGGAACCGATGGTACTAAGTGCTTTATTAAGTATTATAATCACAGATCTGTGTCCCATCTAAGGTTGCAGACACCTTAGTCTTGCAACCACCCCTACCTCTACCTTAGGTGAGAATTCATCTGCTTCGTAGGTGTTTCTGAAAGGGTCGGTAGTTAGGGATTTGTTGGTGCGTTGTTTTAGCGTTGAAACCTGGGTTTGCCCTTGTGCCAACAAATGGTTCCGTTGCCAAGACCTGAAACTGTGATTGCTGGGAACTGAGAAAGAAGAAGCTTTGTTCAAAGATTCAACCTGAGATTGTAAAATGTCTATACGTAGATCTATTCCCTAGTGCGCAATATCCTACTCGATTTATAAAGCTCTGTGCTAAAGAAAGTTGTTGGGACCTGAAACTGTGATTGTTGGGAACTGAGAAAGAAGAAGCTTTGATCAAAGATTCAACCTGAGATTGTAAATCCCTATGCGTAGATCTGTGCCCTAGTGCACAATATCCTACTCGATTTATAAATCTCCATGCTAAAGAAAGAAGCTCTATATGAAGAAATGAGGTCAGATTTGAAGGAAAGAAGAAAGATATGAAAGCTTTGTGAGAATTTCTAATTAAAAGAGGTAAGATCTGCAAGCTCTGTGCTCTGATAAAGGTAAGAATAGTGAAAAGTTTTTAGATCTGGAAGCTTTGTGCTCTGTAGAAGTAAGATAAGTGGAAATTTTTGCTTTTAAATTATGGATCTACGTATGTTTGATAGGTTCTATACTAGCTTGAAAACTAGGGCACTAAGAGATGAAAGAAGGCTTGATATGAGTAGATATGATAAGAATAGTGAAAGATATGTTATACCTATGCATAGAAAGAATGTTTGGACTAACAAATGGATGCAGGATCCTAGAAAGAATTTTTTGCAAGTTAGCTACCATGATCCTAGTGTGCAGTACCGGAAAGGTTGGGGATCATTTAAAAGAAAGAGAGGATTAACCCTTTGTTATAGTTGCAGAAGACTGGGACATCTTGCTAAGGAATGCCCTAGGAAAAGACCTGGTTGTATTTGTTGTAAAGCTATGGACCATGAAGTGTTGGATTTACCTAGAATGATTGCTAAGATGGAAGAAATGAATCTGAATAAAGAAAACCCTAAGGCAGATCCAAGAATGACAGAACCCCAGAAAGAATAAGAGAAAGCATTTTTACAGATGAAAGAAACCTTGAATGACCACCGACATGTCAGCTTATCATAGATATTCAAGGAAAAAGAATGCATTGAAGTAAGAATAGGAGACTTCGACATTGACTGTATTCTGGATGAAGAAACACATGTGAATATCATGACAAAAAGAACTTGGGAAGCCATAGGGAAGCCTGCTATGATCCCTTCATTAGGAGGAATAGGACTATTTAGAGGAAAGTTGATAAACCTATGTGGGAAGCTCGCTCGCATACCTATGAATGCTAATGGAAATTTGATAGAAGAAGATTTTGAGATTATTAAATTTATTGAATAAAATGCCCCGTTTACCATGTTACTAGGAAAACCTTGGATTGATAGAGATCAAGCCAGACGAAAGGAAGAAGAAGAAGTTTTGGAGCAGAAGAAACAAGAGTTAAAAGATTTCATTACCAAAAGGATCACATACTTGATTGAAGAATAGGAGGGTAGATCGAAGCTATTTAACACTAGAAAACCAGATGTCGAAGCTGAGAGAACACTAGAGCATCCACAGAAGACCGAAGTACCTACCCCAGACAAAGACGAAATATTATCTAGGAACCCTAGGGAAGAATCTCAATAGCGCGAAGTGACTATGACCAAAGAAGAAGAATCAGAATGGAAAATGGAATACTGAGACGAAGCTCACTAGAAAAAAAGGATAGAAAGTTAAGTAATAAGAGATATAAGATCGAAAAGTTGTAGAAGTTTCCAAAGGGAACTTCATAGATGGAAAAATTGCAAAATGGGAGCTTCACTGGGATATCAAAATAGTGACACATGGCACTTCGCCATGACGAAGCAATATAGTCGTTGGGGACATCATAACCATTCGATCGACACTCCGAATGGGTAGAAAGGAAATTATGGTTCATCATTAGACCGTTGGACCCTACCATAATGAACCAAACAAGAGTTAATGGAGGCTCATACCTATTGCAAGCGAACCGTTGTCAAGTTCCTATCCCGCCGCGCCACCCACCGAGAACACTTTTGCCAATTGAGAATTCGAGCCTGCATACTAAGCCAAGTTTATACAGTGATCATCACACTCTTTCTCTTTATCTTCGTACTGTGTCTAAGTTGTTCCCCAAACCCACGATTGTTCTCCCCAAGTGCATATGTCGGAAGAATTGAGCGCCACAAAGAAAGCTGCTGAAGAAGTTTTGATCGACTTGATGACTGAGAAAGTCATGTTGATGTCTGAAGGTATCCAGGCTTCATCCACACGAATAGTGAAAGCATCTCCGTCCATTGCTCGAGCCGGACCATCCTAACCAGCCGATGAAAAGTGAACCAAGCACAGAGATGATCTTGAGAATGCTAAGTTGATTCCAAGCATTTTACCCACCTATCTACCACCTCTGAGCAGTGAAATCAATCGAGACAGTGTGCCTAGATAATTTGAGTACACTTTGGTCACTCCATACCTCCCGAAAGGGATACGCACAGTTCACGTAAACCAAGAAAAAATTGCATCATTGAAGTTTAGCGACTTCAACCTCGGTGATAGGAAGGTCTACAACATGCTCGCCCCACATAACTACCTGACTAGAAAAAAGGGAAAGAATTTGAAGATAGTTCCCCAGTCATGGACTATGAACCTCGCGCAATCCACACTGCTCAATGTCATGAAGATTCCTCACTTCGGAAGGCCCCAAGAAGTGAATGCATGCATCAAGTTGTTGCTGTCATGTTACCATGGAATATACTTGTGGTTAAACCATCGTATAATAGTGGATCTGATGTTAATCAATTGGATCACAGGGCTGAGTATGCAAGGCCCTTACCCACAAGATTTCTACCTTGGAAAAGCTATGGAACACGCTCTCGCATAAAGGATCAAGGACACTTACGGAGATGTTGTGAAGGGAACATGAGGCTACAAGGTAGCTTCTATCTAGAGTGGCGCAATGCGTCGTTCACGTCAGCTAATCGCAGGGAAGTTAGTCCGTAAGAACTGACCCACCCAAGTGACTGGTTTTGTAGTTGACCTTGCAAGAAAGTGTGTGGAGGGCCTACAAATGAATTGGGTGAAGTACCTCGTGAACAAGTTGGAACTTGACTGTAGGGAAGTGCAAGATTAAGGATATGAGTTCCACTTCAGCTGGCTTCTAATCCTGATTGCTTTCATCACATGGGAGATGCCGGAAGGTGTGACCTTCCCAAACATCGATCCCTTTAAACCTCTGGCCGCGAAGTTCAATACACTGTGGTATTTCAGTGACATGAACAAGAAATGGTAGTCAAATGTCATGTTCCATACCTATTGTGTTAAGCCCTAAATAGTGGCTCATTACCCCTTAATTGGGGCATATTATATTAGTAATGTTATTTTATTTATGTCGTCTTTAGGCCATTAGTTGTAATTATACCTCCTAGTCTCTTATATATACCAAGGAGACATTTTCATTTTGAATCATTTTGTAATTGTAGATTTATGTGGGAATAAGGAGGTTTCCCCCTTGAAGAGCCTTATTATCTGAATTTATATCTTTTTCAAGCCATTGAGTACTTATTCTGAGGTTTTTTTATGCCATATTTATATTTGGTTCTTAACATATGGTATCAGAGCTCAAGGTCTTGGGGTTTCGCAGCTACATTTGGGACATCTTGGAATTTTCGTTATAACTTTTTTATACAATGTTTCATAAGGAATGGCTTGGAGGGTATTTAGTAGACAGATCAAGGTATGTTGGGTTAAAATTTCAGCTCTTGAGGCCTTATACTTTCGGATATACAACCTGTGCAATATAGGGTTCTAGAATCTTCTTGAACTGAGTCATTGCAGAATTTTCGCTATAACATTTTTTCTGTAACATTTCAGACCTTGAAATCTAGAGGATATTCACAGAAATTAGTAAGGTATCTATGGTAAAAGGTTCATCTTTTGGGTCATTTTAAATTTGTAGATACACCTTGTGGAAGATAGGATATCTGACTAGCCCTATTGACTAGTCTCAAGAAGGTGTTCCAGGTAAAAAAATCATAACTTCTTCCTAGAGTATCCAAATTGAGTGAGACTGGTTTCATTGGATATTGGTTATTCTGTAGTATTTATGGTACAAGTTTCATAATTTTATATCAATTATTTTGTGTGGGGCACGCTATACAAGTGAGATCTCCTGAAAAGGCCAAAAATCAGCAAGTTGTGGGGAAGCTACCGTAAATTCCACTTGGAACATCCAATTTTGATCAGACCTGTGGAATTTTAGAGAAGAAATATTCGAGAACTACAAAAAATAAAGTTTCATACCCAGAAGGGTGAAAAATTTGGAGATACGGTAGAAGAAATAATTTCTAGCAAAACCACCTCAAAATCAAGGTTCAAAAGTGATACCTAGCCAACATGCCACCCAAAAAGGGAAATTCTGCACCAAATAAACCTCAAAACAATCCTACTTGGACTCTTGATGAAGGTGAAGAAATGCGTAGGGACATAAATTATTTACAAAAGAATATAGTAACAAAAGATGAACTACAAGAGATGGAAGCTGAGATGGAAGCTAATTTGGAGGCAAAGATGGATGGTTTCATGGAAGGATTGAAAATTTTTGTAATAGAGAGGATACCTGAAAGTGAAAATGTATCCCATGAAATTCATGATGAGGACACAAGGAAGGTGAATCAAGAATGGAGAAACTCTAACTTTGGGTTGAAGACCAACCACTTTCCTAAGATCGATATGAGGAAGTTTGATGGCAAGGACCCTATCACATGGATACTTCAGATAGAGTAATTCTTTGATCTACATAATGTGCCACATACACAAAAGGTATGAATTGCTTCTTTATATTTAGAACCCAATCAATTTGTATGGTATAGATGGTTGTGTTCTCGCAAATCACTCATCACTTGGACAATTTTCACTGAAGAAATGATAGCACACTATGAGGATACAAGGAGCAATACCTTCTTTAGCCAATTGATAAATCTCAAGCAAAAGGGTTCAGTTACAGAGCACATTGAGAACTTCCAAAGATTGAATATAAAGGTAACAGATATTCCAGATGAGCACTTGATTGATGTATTCATAGGAACTTTAAGAGATAACATTCAACATGAGGTTCTCCTTTGGGAACCCAAATCATTGGAGAATGCATTTAGGGTGGAAAGAAATGTTGAAAGTAAAAATATGGCTATGGCTACTAGAAAGACCAATCCTAACATCTATAGAGAGAATAATGCTCCTTCTTCTAAAACACCTCAACCTACAAGGTTGACACCTCAAAAATTGGAGGAAAGAAAAGAAAAGGGTTTATGCTTTAATTGTGACAACAAGTACAGTAAGGGACATAAGTGTGGCGAGAAGAAATTATTCTACATAGATTGTAAAGAGAAAGAAGAACAAGAACATGAACAAGAACCATCTCAAGATGAAAACGTAGAATCAATTTCATCTGAAGAGTTGACTCCCACGATATCGTGTAATGCATTGGCTGGAATTAGCACTCCTCAAAACCTCAAGATCGAAGGATATATCAAAAAGAAAAAGGTAATAGTCCTAATTGATTCTGGCAGTACTCATAATTTCATTCACTATAAATTAACCAAAGATATCAATTTCTTTGTATATCCAACACCAGAGTTTCAAGTAATGATTGCAGATGGAGGAACTATCAATTTATCAGGAAAATGCAATAAGATCAATCTTACTATGGGGGAATATGTAATGAATATTCCAATGATTGCTATAGCCATGGGTGGTGCTGATGTTGTACTAGGAATCCAATGGTTACAATCATTAGAAACAATGGCTTTTAATTTTCAAGAACTTTTCATGAAATTTTCATTAGAAGGAAAATAAATTGAGTTAAGAGGTATCACAGGGAAACCTGATAAGGTGATAAGCTCTAATGGCATGACAAAATTATTTAAAAAGGGGCATCAAGGTGTTATTGCACAACTATGCTCACTAGATGTTCAAACATCTAAGCCATCTATTCCTCTAGATCTCCAAGGGATCATTGATAAGAATTCCAAAGTATTTGAACATATTCCCAAAGGTCTTCCGCCCACTCAAAATTAGGATCAAGATATTCACCTAATTATTGGGAGTGTTCCTCCTAACATCAGGCCATACAGATACCCTTATGCCCAGAAGAGTGAAATTGAGTGCATGGTTGAAGAAATGTTAGAGGCTAACATTATTAGACCTAGCCAAAGTTCATACTCTACACCGATGGTGATGGTATTCAAGAAAGATGGATCATGGTGTATGTGTCTAGATTATAGAGAGCTCAACAAGATCATTATTAAAGATAAGTTTCCCATTCTCGTCATTGATGAATTGTTATATGAACTACATGGAACAATCTATTTCACAAAGTTGAATCTTCGTTCAGGGTATCATCAGATTAGAATGAAGGAAGAAGATATCTCAAAAACAACATTTCGAACTCATGAAGGCCATTATGAATTTTTGGTCATGCCTTTTGGCCTTACAAATGAACCTTCCACATTCCAAGGGTTGATGAATTCCATTTTCAAGCCCTTCCTTCAAAAATTTGTGTTAGTATTTTTTGATGATATACTAATCTATAGCAAGTCTTGGGAGGATCATGTGCTACAACTACTAAAGGAGCAACAACTATATGCCAAACCTTCCAAATGTTTCTTTGGAGTGAAGGATGTAGAGTATTTGGGTCATATAATATCTCATGAAGGTGTCAAGGTAGACCCTAACAAGATTAAGTCCATGATGGACTGGCCGATTCCCAAAACATTAAAGAATGTTAGAGGATTTTTGGGCTTGACAGGTTACTACCACAAGTTTGTGCAACACTATGGAAGACTATCAACACCTTTAACGACACTAAATAAGAAGGATGCATTTTCATGGACTTCAGAGGCAACTAAATATTTTGAACAACTTAAAGGGGTGATGTGCAAAGCTCATGTCTTGACCACTCCAGACTTCAAAAAAACCTTTATTGTGGAATGTGATGCCTCGGGAAATGGAATTCGTGCTGTCCTAATGCAAGAAGGAATGTGATGCCTTTGAAAGTCAACCACTCAAGGGAAAGGACTTACACAAACCCATTTATGAGAAGGAAATGATGGAAATACTACATGCATTAAAGAAATGGTGTCCTTACCTAATAGGTAGGCACTTCAAGGTCAAAACAAATCATGATAGTCTTAAATACTTATTGGAACAAAGACTATCTTTAGAAGAACAACAAAGCCAAGATATTGGGTTATGATTTTGAAATCGTCTATAAAAAAGGGAAGAAAAATGTTGTGGCAGATGCACTCTCAAGGAAGGATGAAGATGTTGAGGCGTTTCTCTGTGTTATCTCGATCATCCAACCCAATTGGATAATAGAAGCAAGGGATGAATGGAAGAATGACAAAAAAGTGTGGACTCTCATTCAAAGGTTGTAGTAGGATTCCAGTACATCAGATACATTTACATGAAAAAATGATTCACTATGGTACAAAGATCGATTATATTTATGTAAGAAATCCAACTCAAACAAAAGGTACTATTGGAATTGTGCACCTCTCTAGTAAGAGGGCACTCAGGATTTTTAAAAACCTACCATAGGGTCAAGAAGGATTGTTTTTGGTATCGCCTTAAAAATGATGTTCAAAGGTTTGTGGTAGAATGTTTGGTTTGCCAACAAAATAAGGTGGAAACAATTAGGACCCCAGGTCTTTTACAACCATTAGCCATCCCAAGTCAGTGTTGGGAGAAGGTTTCCATGAATTTCATCATAGGGTTACCGAAGTCTGAAGGAAAGAGTGTCATCATGGTAATTTTTGATAGACTAACCAAGTACACACACTTTTGTGCACTCTCGCATCCCTTCAAAGATAGTACAGTTTCCACCGCATTCATGGAGACAGTTCAAAAGCTACATGGAAGCCCAAAGATTATTGTAAGTGACAGAGATCCCATCTTCACTGGATATTTTTGGATATAATTATTTTCTTGTTTGGGTACTTAATTGGATCATAGCTCATCCTGTCATCCTCAATCTGATGGACAAACCAAAATAGTGAAAAAATGTTTGGAATTCTACCTTGGTTGCTTTGTCTTTGATAAACAAATGCAATGGTTCAAATGGTTACCCTTGGGAGAATGGTGGTATAACACTTCCTTTCATGCTGCAACAAAAATGACACCATTTATGGAACTCTATGGATACCACCCTCCTTCCATCACTTCTTATCTAAAAGAAATATCTAAGGTTCAAGCAGTGGAAGATCACATCGAACATCAACAACAAGTTCTCCAAATATTAAAGGACAACCTGACCATGGCACATAATCGTATGAAACAAAAAGAAGATCAACATCGTAGTGAAAGAAGTTTTGAAGTAGGGGATTGGGTGTTTTTAAGTCTACAACCATACAAACAGATGTCTCTCAAGCAAGCCAAGAAGAATAATAAATTATCACCAAAGTACTATGGCCCTTATAAGGTGTTGCAAATGATTGGTACTATGGCATACAAATTAGATTTGCCTGCATCTTCACGAGTACACCCAGTTTTCCATGTTTCGTGCTTAAAGAGGGTTATAGGTGACAAGATCCCAGTTCAAACTATATTTCTAGAACTTGACGAGGAAGGAAAAATCATATTGGAGCCTGAAGCCATCATTGACACAAGAATTCACCAGCCGAGGAATAGATCCATTTTAGAGTATCTCATTAAATGGAGGAAACTACCAGCTGAAGATTCCACTTGGGAAGATGAGTCTTTTATACAGAAGCATCCAGAGTTACTCAAGCGTTGTGGACAACACTTGTCTCAAGGGGAGGGGCATGTTAAGCCCTAAATAGTGGCTCATTACCCCTTAATTGGGGAATATTATATTAGTACTGTTATTTTATTTATGTCGTCTTTAGGCCATTAGTTGTAATTATACCTCCTAGTCTCCTATATGTACCAAGGAGACAATTTCATTTTGAATCATCTTGTAATTGTACATTTATGTGGTCATAAGGAGGTTTCCCCCTCGAAGAGGCTTATTATCTGAATTTATATCATTTTCAAGGTGTTGAGTACTTATTCTGAGGTTTTTCTGTGCTATATTGATATTTGGTTCTTAACATATTACAACTAGCTAAAGACAACCATCTAGTCCGAGCCTCACATCATGCCAAATACTCTCCACAGGTTTCGGCCTTTAATGAAATTCAATGCAGACTGCCATTTCATTTATATTTCAGCGTGCAATGACGAGCACAAACAACAACTTCAGTATTATTACAAGCTAGCAGAGGAGGAATTAGAAGACATTACTAAAGACTGGTCGGCGGACCTCCTCATTCCAGTAGATCCTGCAGAGATGTATGACATTGATAGTTCAGAAGCAGTGCATGATACACTTGGACCCAGCAAGACAAAAAAGAATGAAGAAGTCCAAGACGTGAGCAGTACCTCAGGAAAGAATGCTTCCATCTCACCTGAGCAAGGAGGAGATGGAGAAGAGATAGATGGCACAGAAGTTGAACAGAAGAAATACGAGGCTACACTGCCTAGAGACGACGAGGATCCCTCGAAGAAAAGTAAGGTTTCCCCCCCGAAGCCTTCTTCTCGGAAGAAATCAAAATCCTTTATGACCAAAATGCAGACTAATCTCACCTCAGATGACTTCTATTTTATTGTAGCAGCATTGAACGATGCTTCGCTGGAGATAGCAGAGAAGCTGTTAGGGTCCTAACCCGCACATAGGTAGATAAATATATTCAGATGTAATAAAGATCAATATTAATAAGGCCTTTCAATAAAATAGAATAAGGAGGATGTAAGAAGACCTAATAGAAGATTATGCTTCTAGAAGGATCTTCCTCTAGATGCTTCTCTTGATAGACATATTTAGTATAAATAAGGGTCGAGGGTATGAAAACTCTAGCTTGGAGATTATTGTAACAGAGCACTGCTCAACTGGAGGTTGCCCCCTCGAAGAGGCCCGTGAACATTGCTTTCTGAATCAAAGTGCTATTTATGTTGTTGTTCTTATATCATTTCTGTGTTATTGTGGAGATTATGCTGGTTATATTACTGTTATTCTGCCATTTCTAGCATTTTATTTCCATTCTGCATATTTTTTATATCTGGTATCTTGCAAGTGGTATCAGAGCACTTTCCTTGGCAGAAATTGTGGGAATTTTTTTTTCCAGGGTAGAGACGTATTCCGACGTCCTTAAGCCATAGAGATCTGTCATTACATGCATAAACCCGCGGTTGAGGGATTCATACATGCAGGAAATACAAGTGGTTCTTAAGCGCACATTTGTTGGCCACCCTTGTAACCCCTATTGGTACCCTTGTGACAAAGTTGAAACAATCAGGAACAATAGAATACTTCATAGCTTCCTTTGAGCACCTATCTTTTCAAACAAAGGGCATGACTGATGCTTTCTTTCACGAGTGTTTTATCAGTGGCCTCAAGGAGGATATTCAGGCCCATGTCCCCATGGCTCGACCCTCGAGTTGGGTGGAGGCTACTAAAAGAGATAAAGAAGCACAACAGGTTGTATCCTCTCAAAACTAAAAACCCTCCTTTATCCCTCACCCTAAACCCATCACTCCCACTACTCCCTTCGTCCCATTAAAGATCCAAAAATTGACCAGGGCTGAAATGGATGAACGCCAACTCAAAGAACTTTGTTATAATTGTGATGACAAATATTTCCCAGGCCACAAGTGTAAGGAACAAAAGATTTTTATGGCCATCTCTGAGGATATTTTGGAAGAGGATGTTGAAACTCCCCTTGTGTCTGAGTCACCTGAAATCACTGACATAATCCCTCCCTCAGACCCTCCTAAAGTAGAACCCATCATTTCTCTCAATGCTCTCACTAGCTTCTCCGCTCCCCAAACCCTCAAGTTAATCGGTTACATCAAGCATCGAAAGGTCATCATTTTGGTTGATAGTGGAAGCACCCATAATTTTATTCATCGTCGTATTGCCCAAGAAACTCATTGCTACATCCATGATGTCAACAATTTCCAAATCATGATTGCTAATGGTGGTTCCATGAAATGTGGAGGGCGTTGTTAAAATGTGCGTCTCCAAATTGGTGAATACCACCTAAAATCCCATACGTTTACTATCGACATATGTGGTTGTGATATTGTGTTGGGTGCAGATTGGCTAAGAACTTTGGGTCCCATTCTCATGGATTTTAAGGCATTAACCATGCAATTCGACCCAGAAGGCCACCAATATAAATTCCAAGGCATCACTGTTGGTTCACCTGAGGTCACTAGTTCCCATCACATGGAAAATCTTCTCAAAAAAGGTCATTCTGGTGTCATTTCCCAACTCCATGCCATACAAGAAATAGAGACACCCCCAGTGTCGCATGACCTCCAATCCCTCCTTTCTATACATCAAATGGTGTTTTCCACTCTCCAAGGATTCCCTCCTTCCCATGGTCTTCATGATCATTCCATTCCCCTTGTACTTGAAAGCCTTCCTCCCAATATCCATCCATATCGCCACCCGTTTTCACAAAAAAATGAAATTGAGAAAATGGTCTAGGAACTCCTTAATGCAAGCGTTATCCACCCTAGTACAAGCCCTTAATCTTCTCCTGTCATCATGGTCCTGAAGAAAGAAGGTTCTTGGAGAATCTGTCATGACTTCCATGCCCTCAACAAACTGACCATTAAAGACAAATTTCCCATTCCTGTCATTGATGACCTCCTGGATGAATTGAGTGGCGCCCAATTCTTTACTAAACTTGATCTTCACTCGAGCTATCACTAGATACGTATGAAAGAGATAGACATTCCCAAGATGACCTTTCACACTCATGAGGGCCACTATGAGTTTTTGGTCATGACCTTTGTCTTGTGTAATGCCCCCTCCACCTTCCAAAGCCTCATGAATCATGTCTTTTGTCCCTTTCTCCATCATTTTGTCTTAGTTTTCTTTGATGATATCCTCATCTATAGAAAAACCTGGACAGACCATCTTACTCATGTGGATCAAGTTCTCCATATACTCTCTCAGCACCAACTTTTCCTGAAACAGTCTAAATGTGCTTTTGGTGCCTCAGAAGTAGAATACTTGGGTCATCTGGTTGGAAAGGATGGCGTCAGGGTGGATCTGAAAAAGATTGAAGCTATGCAAGACTGGCCGCACCCAAAGACTCTCAAAAGATTGCGTGGATTTTTGGGCTTAACAGGGTATTATCACAAGTTTGTTAAGAACTACGGAAAGATTGCAACACCTCTCACTGGTCTCCTCAGAAAGAAATCTTTCACTTGGACTCCAGCCGCTGCTCAAACTTTTCAAACCTTGAAGACGGCCATGTGCACCACTCTTGTTCTGGCCCTTCCTGATTTCACAAAGACCTTTGTGTTGGAATGTGATGCCTTAGGGAAAGGAATTGGCATTGTCCTTATGCAAGAGGGTCGACCTTTGGCCTTCACCCACAAGCAACTGTCTGAAAGGTATCTAGGCAAACCCATTTATGAAAAGGAAATGTTGGCTATTCAGCATGCCGTTGATCTTTGGCACCCTTATCTCTTGGGGAGACGCTTCCAAATTAAGACCGACCATCAAGTACTTTCTGGAACAACGTATTTCCTCCCCGAAGAAACAAAAATGGGTGACTAAGCTCTTTGGATATGATTATGAGATCATTTACAAGAAGGGAAAAGACAATGTAGTGGCAGATTCACTGTCCCAAAAATATGAAGACGAAGGATCCCTTTTTTCTCTTTCCTTCATTGTACCCGATCAGCTCCAAGCTGTGCGCCAGGAGTGGCTTCAAGATCCCAAAAGTTCGTATCTGATCCAACAATTGCAGACCAATGCTCTGGCTCCCCCGGGATACTCTTGGCTCCAAGATGAGCTTCGATACAAAGGCCGTTTGGATTTAAGTAAACAATCAAAGCTTAAATCCACGATACTTTCTGAGCTTCATGATACACCCACAACGGGGCACTTAGGGTTCACCAAAACATATGACAGGGTCAAACGTTCTTTTTTCTGGGATGGTATGAAACAAGACATCCGTAATTTTGTCACTGAATGTGAGGTGTGTCAACGCAACAAGGGAGAAACAGTCAAATCTTCAGGCACACTACAATTGCTTCCGATTCCACCTTCTGTTTGGAAGGATATCTCTATGGAATTTATTACCAGCTTACCCAAATTGGGGAATAAATCAGTCATAATGGTGGTTGTGGATCGTCTTTCCAAGTATGCTCATTTCTGCACACTTCAACACCCATTTACTACATCCATGGTGGCTCAAATTTTCATGGACCAAGTCTTCAAGCTTCATGGCATGCCACACTCTATTGTTTATGATCGTGACCCAACTTTCACAAGCAATTTTTGGCAAGAACTATTTAAGCTATAGGGCACCCAATTGCATCTCAACATAGCATATCATCCCCAGACTGATGGTCAAACGAAAGTTGTCAACAAGTGTTTGGAAACATATCTGAGGTGTTTTTCCCCTAAAAAACAACATCAATGGGCTCAATGGTTACCCCTAGCCGAATGGTGGTACAACACTTCCTACCATACAACTACTCGCATGACTCCTTTTGAAGAAGTATATGGATAGAAGCCACCTTCAGTTCTCTCATACTTATCGGGTACCTCGAAGGTCCAGGTGGTTGACCAAACACTTCCAGTTCAAGAGGATATTCTTCGTACCCTTAAAGAGAAGTTGGTCATGGCACAGAATCACATGAAGCAACAAGAAGATCAAGGTTGCTCTGAATGTCAATTTGTATAAGGGGATCAGGTGTTTCTTCTACTGCAACCACACAAGTAAACTTCCCTCAAGGCCGAGCATTGTCAGAAGCTAGTGCCCAAATTTTATGGTCCTTATACAGTTCTCAAGCGTGTGGGAGAAGTCACATATCAGTTAGCTCTGCCCAGTCAGTGGAAGCTACATCCTGTTTTTCATGTTTCATGCTTAAAGAAGGTGATTGGAACTAGGTGCCAAATTCAAACCAACCTTCCAGAGTTAGTTGAAGAAGGATCCATTTGGCTACAACTAGAAGCAGTTTTGGACCAGCGTGAGCATCGCCTGTGTCAGAGAACCATCAAGGAAGTGCTAGTCTAGTGGAAATATGCGACTCCAACAGATGCCACTTGGGAACCAACTACCATTTTGCAGCAGTTTCCACATCTCAAGCCTTGAGGACAAGGCTGTTTTTAAGGGGGTGGACATGTTAGGGTCCTAACACGCACATAGGTAGAACAATATATTCGGATGTAATAAAGGTCAATATTAATAAGGCCTTTCAATAAAATATAATAAGGCAAATGTAATAAGACCTAATAGAAGCTTCCTCTTCTAGAAGGATCTTCCTCTAGATGCTTCTCTTGATAGATATATTGTTAATTAAGGTTGGTTGTCATTGATGTTAACCCTTGAAGAAAGCCCCGTAGCACAAAGGTTTGGGTAATGGACACAATATTTTTTGATGTAAATATGACTCATTATTGTTTTGTCATGGTTTATAAGAAGTAAATATGGATGAACTCCAAAGTGGTCCCCTTATGGTGAAAGCCCTCACGGGAAAAATCTTTGTGGATTAAGAGAACCCATGCTTAATTGTGGAATAATGAGATGAAGGAAAGTGAATTTTTCATTGAAAATATCCTATATGGATAGTGCTTGTCATTTCATTTCTGGTGGTATGTGGAATGACACATAATTCGTCACGGTTAGAGAGTTATGGCCATGAGAAGTTGGAGACCCCAGGTTTGGGTAATGGACCCAAGTTTGTTTGATGGTTAACTGTATGATTCATGATATATTTTCAGATAATGCTATTCTATATGGATATTACATGTCATGCCATTTTTGGTGGTATGTATAACGTCACATAACTCCTTACGGTTTGAGAGTTATGGTCTTACGAACTTGGAGGACCCTCATATGTCATCTAGAAACCCCAAAAGGTCAAAGTAGAGTTTTTTAAAAGGTAAATAATAAAGTGAAGTGATGAGTGTATTATAATTCAAATTGAATACAAAATAAATTATTTGAATAATAAATTTAATGGAGAAATTAGAAGTGGACCCAACCCTAAAATAAGGAAAGTGGGCCAAGTGACCTAGAAGATGTTTTTAAGGAAGCTACTTGGAGAGTATAAATAAGAGACAAGGCTCTCTCATTTGAATCGCACTTGAGAATATTGAATATCTATAGGTGTCTGAGGTAAAAAAATGATATCTAAGCCAAAATTCTTAGGAAAGTGAAGAAAAGAAGGCCGAAATGCAAGGAAGGATAAATTTTTTTGATGGTGTTTTCTAAGGTATGTTATTTACAGGTCATCTCACCATTTTCACTATAAATTTTTTTATATAATGATTCAGATCCTGAAATTTATATGCAAGTGAGAAAACCTATCCAAGTATTTGTGGTAAAAAATTCAGCTTATGGGTCATTTTACTTTTTAAGTTACACTCCGTGGAAAATAGGGTTTGTGGCCAGTCCTGAAACTAGTCAAAATCAGGTGTTTCAGGTAAAAATGTCATAACTTCTTTATAACAGATCCAAATTCAGTGAGACAAAATGTGTTGGTTAGGGTACAGTCTACAATATGTTTTGTAATAGTTTTAGATCAATTCAGAAAATATTTTGTGCGGGGCACACTCTACAAGGTCTCTCTCTAGAATAAACCAGAATTCAACAAGGTATGCCATTTTTGCTATAACTCATTTTATGAGAGGTTCCAAGTAGTGAAACTTGGAGAAATTTCATAAAACACAATAAATAACATTGTGTATCATTTTCAAATCTTTATACATTACAGTTTCAAAGTTATGATTACTTCAAGTTAGGGTTGTTGACTAATCCAAAACTAGGCATGTGAGACTAAAGAAAAGTTTGATGAAAATGCTAGTCTCTTGTTTTTAAAGTTAAGGAAGGTTTTCAGGAATGTGATCATATACACCAG
>ML802418.1:170154-184218 GCA_009831015.1 Picea engelmannii
GGTGGTTAGTTAAAAGTGATTGTTATGTGCCTAATCATGACATAGATAACATCTTTATAATAAGGTCATATGTGTACACATGTTTTCTTTATATAATAACGACATATATACCTAACATAAGTTTAGGGTTAGTGTTTATGTATCTTATTGTTATAAACATGAGTTTCCTCCCTAACTTATATATACCATAACTTATCATTTATCAATATAACAATCAACTTCAAGATTTTATTCATGGAGATTTCTTCCTTCATTTAATTGAATTAGTAAGTGCTAGCCAACCATTACATGTGCAAGTATCCCAACCATTATTGTCACTGTTATATTATTTTCAATTTATGCAAGTGTGATCCCTTTTGGGTACTATGGATGTAACAAGTGGTATCAAATCTTCAATCAAGCTTTGTTGGTGTTTTTTTGTTAGGTCTTAAAAATAAAAAGAGAGAAGAAAATGACAATCAATTACTATCATTTCACCGATTAGAGTTGAGTTTCAAGAGCAATTCCATATCTTTATCAATGAACAGAGAGAGAGATTATACCTACAGTTGAAGGGAAAACGGTATGTGGATTCCATAAACCTAGAATATTATGGAATCCACATACCCTTTTCCATAGAATATACTAACTAGATCCAAAAACCAAAGACATGAAATATGGTACTACACATATAATATATTATCAAGGAAAAAACAAGCTACATGAAATTTGGACATTCGAACAAAAATTTACAAGTTAAATGAGTACATCAATAAAAAATAACATACTAACCTTGGAAGTTCAAAATCCGAGCTATGTAGATCGAGAATTGGATTTGTTCAACCAGTGGGTGACGAAAAAAATAAATAGCTCAAACAAAAGCCAAGAACAGTTTCGCAACTATAGCAATTGTGTCGCAAAGTCTCTTAAAGTCACATATATATAGATCAAATAGTCAACTAGCCGTTAACACTGACCAATGAGATAGGCAACATTTTCGTCGATATTGCCATGAAAGTTCGTCACTATTGCGATGAAAATCCCAACTAGATTTTCGTCGATATTACGACAAACTTTTGTGGCAATATTGACGAAAATCCCGCCCTGTTTAAAAAAAATATGAAACTAGTGGAAGTGTGGGAACATTTCATGGAATAATCCGCCCATATGTAGTAGTGACGTGGCGCCGAACCATATCGCGTTAATCCTCCTTTCCCCCTCCTTTGTAAATTCAAAGAATTTAAGTCAACAACCAATACTGATCGTGGTTTATATCGATGACCCTCATTCCATCACGACCCCCCCGCATGTTTGAATTTTAATGAGGGGTAGAGGGGTCGCAAAACCTAACTAGGGTTTGGGCCTGGTTGACGTGTCATACATCGGGGGATTGCACCCCCTTGAGCTTGTGGTTACCATAACCACACAAGACTCCCTTGTAATGGGCATGGAAATAAAACGTGTCCTAGACTCGTGGCTCTGCCAAACTGACAGATGTCTACCATGTGGAACCAATTCACTTGCAACCTCTTCTACCGTTTCCCCCTTGTACCTACCATCGTGGAAGTGCATGTCACCTCTCCACCACGTCAAATGACATGTGTTACTCACATCACACTGACATCATCATAGAGTACAAAGACTCACCCAACAAGGTGCTAACACTTGTCCATTCCTTATAATATTATTGAATTAATTATTCTATATTACATTAAAATTTCACTCCTTAGTATTAATTTATTTAATCCTCATTATGGATAATTAATCTCCATTAATTAAATATCCCTCGTAAACAAATTTTTACTTAGCCTAATATATCGGCCCAGTAATTAAAGAGGGTTTACTTTCTCTCTTGTTCCCTTGGATATCCAACATCCCAAAATGGTTTAGTGATATTTAAATATCAATATTATAATATCAATATATTAATTTTATCATAAAGCATCCAGGTTTGTTATTATTCTTTAATGATGTAATTTACCATCCCCTGAGCATGTAACATATCCTTTTCACTTTCCTTTCTCAACCCCCAGTGTCTGACATCTCGACGGAGTTCATATTATTATTTATTATAAGTTTTCACCAGCCCCGGTAACTCATTTATTACATGCACATTCAATTTTTCGAACCCCGGTACCCAACATATTATCATTATAAAATATTTATATATATGGTAAAATGATATAGGGTTGGCCCTATGGGCTCCCAGATATTGCTTAACCCTCGCGCCATCACACCTCAAAATCCTGGTACCCGATACTCTAGTGGGGAGAATTGTATAATGTTATTTAATTGGACATGTTGGCCCGTTTGAATGCTTAGCACATGCATCAATTAGTGTTTCCTCTCTCATACCTATGATACTCGACGAACCGATGGGGGGGTTAACTAACATCATAATATGTCATCCTGGGTAAAATCCTTATCATATGCACACTCCTTTCCATTCCTCGGTGTCGATACTTGGTGGAGGTTTTTATATTATTAAACATTAGTTTAAAGGTAATGAAATATAATTTATCAGTCTTTATAATAATACAAAATAAATATATTCAGAGGAAAATTTCTCCAGGTTATGGAATTAGTCTTATTCTGAGCTTCTCAACTTCAAATCAGATTTCTCTCCTTGGTGCTATTTCATTTACAATTTGAATTGTATACAATATTAAAATTTCCACACACACATCTATATAAATTGCTTAATTTTTCCATTATGAAACTTAAAATCCTATTTATAAATTCTCCATCCTCATGGTGTAAAGGAGTAATTTTTTTCTTTTACCGTGATTTACCTCCCACCATAATTTAAGGAAGTTTTGTCTTAAGACAAGAAATCCCTCACAGTAAATTCTAAATTTCTACCAGAATTTACAATTCACCACAAGTTAAGGGATTCTTTCCTAAAATGTAGGGAATGTAACAAAGTTAAACATAAATGTTTATAAATACCTAAATAAAATTCATGAGCCTTTGTTTTTATTTCAATTAGGAAATTGTACATTTATTTCCCGTTCTTTTCTTAACATCCACTTAAAATAATTTTTTTCCTCTTTTCAATGTTTGGTTTATTCTCCCAAGGCCAAACATAGATATGATGTCCTCTCAATTTCTGGTATAAAGGCTTCATGATATTAGGGTAAAACATTCTTATGCAGAAATCAAACCTTTTCCTTTTCAGATGTTCTATGAAGACTCTAACTATTCAATATTCACTACTAACACATAAAGTAGAATGTAATTGCTCAATCAACATTTTTTCCTTATTCATAACCACAACATTCACTCATAACAATCCTTTTTAAAACATGGGAAGTCAATAAGTGAGGCTATCAACCAAAATAAAATCTAGCTGTAACATTCTCATAATTAACCATAAATTTATCAAGCTATCTTTAGCAGAAAGATGAATTCACATTGCTTTGAAACACATTATGTAATATCTCTGAACTTAACATTTGCAAATATTGGGAAATGATATACTTATCTAAAATATAGAAAGTGTTGGAAACTGTTGAAGGGTGTGTCACTTTCCACCCAACCATAGGCACAACTACTCCCAGTGTTTCCACATCTAGCCACCCCCTAGATAGAGTATGATGCCATGAGAGAAATTTCTTATTTTTCTCAGCAATTAACAAGGGACAAAGGTTCCTCTCCTTCTTCCACGGGAACCTAGAAACCCAATATTCAATCCACCAAGCAAGGGGGCCTGATGTGATTGCTCACCCAATCACTAAAATTTATGCAACCTCGTTTATTAGCTTGATTTGAAGACACTTCCAAGAATTTCTTGTTCCTAGAATGATATATTTTCTTAGTTCTCCTTAGAACTAGAGAAAATTCATACTCTCTTCTTCATATCTTGGTCCCTAGAACCATTCGTGTGCATCCTCTCCCATATGCCCATGATTTTCCTCTTTTTATTTCCTTCTACACCAAGATTTCATGGGTCAAATCCCCCAATTTGTGGGTCAGATAAGAATCTTCCAGATGGGTACTATGTGCATTCTCTCATTTATTTCTGAGGAGGACCACCCAACCACCAACTTGACCTGGTAAATAAATTTTTTGAAACAAACAATAGTTCTAGGTTTGAACATTTTTAATTTAGTAGAGTACTACCTGGTAGGGATCATCTCAACCATTCATGTTTCCCCTCACCATTCCCTCTCATGGAAACATAATTTAGGAAACACCTTCAATAGTTATTCAACAATTTTCATTTTATTTAATAACAAAAATACCCACATTACTTTCTTTAGCAAAGGTTCATCATTTCCGAAAATCCAAACATAAAAGATTTGTCTGTAGTATTTTAGGAATAATATAATTATATTTACAAGATGGGGGAAACAAGGGTATTACAATCCCCTCCCCCTTAAAGAAACATCATCCTCGGTGTTCTATCTACCACTATAATTTTTATGCAGATCAGTAAACAAAAAGGGGTATGTATATTTCTTGGCATCCTCCATTTCCCACATAGATTCATTTGGACCAAAGTGTTTCAACTGCACCTTGACCTATTCAATGCTTCTATTCCTGAGTGGGATCTCTTTCTTGTCTAGTATACATTGTGGTTCTGGAAGGAATTATCCCTCTAGTTCCACCTGGATCATAGACTTGTCAATTATATGAGTAGAATCATGTACATATTTCTTTAGTAATGAAACATGGAAAATATTATGTGCTTTCATTGTGGGAGGTAAAGCTAATCTATATGTTATAGGTCCCACTTTGTCCAAAATTTCAAAAGGTCCATAAAATTGGGGTGCTAGCTTGGCACAAGTTCTCATTCTCAAGGAACTTCTTCTGGGCCTAATTCAGAGATACACATGATCCCCCACTTTGAATTCTCTAGGAGTCCTATTTCTTTCTGCATAACTTTTTTGTCTATCATGTGCCACTTTCAGATTTTGTTTTATTTTAATTACTTGTTGTTCCATTTCTTTTAACATATCTGGACCAAACATAATTTTTTCCACTAGGTTGTCCCAACTGATTAGAATATTGCATTGTCTACCATAGAGAGCCTCAAAAGGACTCATTTTCAAGGATTTAGGGTAGCCATTGTTGTAGGAAAACTCTACCAAGGGTAGATATTCTTCCCATTTCTTGGGCTGGTGCATCACATGAATTCTTAAAATGTCCTCTAATAATTGGTTTGCCCTTTGTGTTTTCCCATCATTTTGAGGGTGGTAGGTTGTATTAAATAATAATTTAGTCCCAAAACTAGCAAACAAAGACTTCCGAAAATTTGAAGTAAATTTTTCATCTCTATTTGATATGATTTCCTTAGGTATACCATGCAACCTAAATATTTCTTTCATGAAAATATTGGAAATATATATTTCCTTGCAAGTTGATTTTACAAAGATAAAGTGAACAACCTTGCTCAGCTTATCCACAACTACCATAATGTCATCATTATGTTTGGTTGATTTAGGAAATCCCGTGATAAAATCCATGGAGATGGTTTCCCATTTCCATTCTAGAATTGGAAAGGGTTGCAACAGCCATGTTGGGTGCTTTTTCTTCACATTAACCTTCTAACATTCTAAACATTTATCTAAGTAGTCATGTATGTCCTTTTTCATTCATAGCCAATAAAAAAATTTCTTAGTGGTTGTGATCATTTTTGGATAACCAGGATGGCCAACATATGATATTTTATGTAGTTCATCCATGATTATTCTCTTCAAGTCGTCACAATTTGGGATATACAACCGAATTTTGTAAGTTAGCAGGCCATCATTCAATAGTTGATAGCCATTGTATTTCATCTTTGTGGGCTCTTTCCCTAGATATTCCTTTACAGCTTTTAAAAACTTATATGTTTCTTGTGAACTTTTAACCCTTTCTTTGATGTCTAATTCACATGTTCTTGTAGCTTCCAAGTGAATCACTTGCATGATTCTAATGAGGGAATCAACCACCTTGTTTTATTTTCCTTTAATGTGTTTGATTTCAAAATCAAATTCACTAAGGAGAGCCATCCATCTAGCTTGCCTAACATTGAGTTTGGGATGGTCAAAAAAATATCTCAACCCATTATGGTCTATCATAAGTAAAAAATTTATTCCTAGGAGGTAATTCCTCCACATTTTCAAGGCATGGACTATAGCAACCAATTCTAAGTCACGAGTCACATAATTTGTTTCATGCTCATTCAATTTCCTAGATTCATAACAAATAACATACCCTTCTTGCATGATGAATCCTCTGAGTCTTTCTTTCTAGGCATTTATACACACAAGGAAGTCCTTGTTTGGGTCTGCAATTTTCAGCATAGGTGCATTGGTTAAAAGATTTTTCAACTACCTAAAATTGTCCTTACATGATGCTTCCCAAACAAATTTAAATTCATTTTTTTGAAGGGAGGTGATAGGATGACCAATCTTGGAAAACCCCTTTATGAATCTTTTGTAATATCCCTCTAGGCCCATAAAGGATTTGACGTCAACTACATCTTTTGGTGTAGACCAATCCATAATGACCTTGATTTTTTCAAGGTCAACTACCACTCCTTCCTTAGAGATGACATGGCCTAAGTAATGGACCTGTTTGGAAGAAATTACACTTACTAAAATTTCCATAGAGTTTGTGTTCTCTTAGCACTTGAAGCACTAAATTGAGGTGATTTTAATGCTCTTCCTTTTTCTTAGAATAGATAAATATGTCATCAATGAAAACCAACACAAATATGTCCAAGAAATTGTTGAGAACATTATTCCTCAAGCACATGAAGGTGGTTGGTGCATTGGTAAGCCCAAATGGAACTACTACAAATTCATAGTTCCCATATCTTGTCCTAAAGGTTGTTTTTTGGATGTATTCATCCTTGATCCAGACCTGATGGTATCCATACCTCAAGTAAATCTTGGATAAAATTGTAGCACCACCCATTAACTGATCAAATAAGTCATCAATTCTTGGTAAGGGATGCTTATTCTTAATTTTCATATTGTTGAGTTGTTTGTAGTCTATGCACAACCTAAGCGTGTTCTCCTTCTTCTTCACAAAAAAGGTTGGTGCTCCTCAAGGAGACACACTAGGACGAATGAGTCTTTGTCCAACATCTCCTTTGACTTTAATTTGAGCTCAACTAGCTCTGTTGTACTCATTATATAAGGTGCTCTATACATTTCCACCGCTCCAAGTATAATTTCTATTGAGAAATCAATATCACTTTTTGTAGGTAGACTTGGTACCTCTTCTAGAAACACATATTTATACTCTCTTAATATAGGATGTTCCTCTAGGCTTAGTTTATTGTCCTCAACATAGTTTAGTACTTGTATTGCATACAAACGACATCCTTTTTTGAAATACTTCTTCAATTGAAGGGATGATATTTTTCTCACTGAGATAGGCTTTTGAATTCCTTGTAGGGTTGTTTTCTTCCCTTCCTCATCTTCACACTCCAATGTTTTATTTTAAAAAGCCAACTTGGATTTATGGGTAGCCAACTAGTCCATGCCAATCAACATGTCATAAGATCCTAAATGGGAGTATGTTCATGGTTTCTTGGGTAGGCATCCAATTCATAGTGAGTTGGCATGATGGTATGACTTATGTTACTTTTCTTTTTGTTCCAGTGGGTAGTTGTACCAGCCATGATTTAACATGTTTTACTTGTTGTAGTTTACATTTCTCAACACTTTTAGGGGAAACATAACTCAAATTAGAACCAGGGTCAATTAAAATGGAAACAAGATGGTTGGAAATCATACCTTCCATCTCCACCACTGGAGCTTGATGGTCAGTTTGTCTATCATCGAAGGTTGCATAAATTTGTGGCATGCACCAAGCCACATCATTAACGATGGTAGCTTATTGGATGTTGTAGACCCTTCTATTGTCATGTTCCCTTTGTGGAAAGTCTCTCAACAAGTGTTCCTCTCCACATCGCAAACATTTCAATGGTTCTCTCCTTGTATTATCACTCTTTCCTGGGATTGATCCAAAGGGATTATTTCCACTTTGAAATGGAAAATTATATTGATACACAGTCTTAGTGGGAAGGCTCATCTTAGATATTTTTCCATCGTTCTTAAACTTTGAGGATTTAAACCCCTTCTTCTTGAATCCCAATTTACCTTTCTTCTTCTAGTGCTTATGATATTCTTACTTGTGCTTGAATTGATCATAGCAGTACCTTGTATTTTTAATAGTGTCCTCTAGAGTCTTAGGTTCATCAAAATCAATCCTATCTTGGAAGTATTGAGGCAACCCACTAAGGAATTGTTGCACCTTCACCTTTTCATTCTTTATACAGGGCATATACTTTATCAGTTCAAGAAATTTGTTAACATATTCATCCATTGTGAATTGTCCTAGATTGAGTTCATATATATATCCTTAGTTTTTCATCATATTACCTTTCAGACAGGTACTTCTTCTTGAATTATTTCTCAAACTACCTCTACAACAACTCTTTCTCATGTATTTCCTTCACATTTATAAGGTCCTCCCACTAGATGGAGGCCTTTCCATTCAAGTTGAGAATGGTTATTTGAGCCTTCAAGTTTTCAGAGTAGTCATGGAAGTTGAAGTAATTCTTTAGGCCAAATATCCAAGCTTATGTTTCTTCCCCATTTTTAATCTCCCCATAAAACATGGGTGGCTTGGATTTCTTAAACTATTCAAGGTCATGGATCTTAGAATGCTTCCTCCTCTTTCTTCTCCTCTAATAATGTGAGCTAGTCTCATTGTTGGATAGTTCCTTGGAGCTATTATCTCCCTCACTAGAGGATTCTCCAGATGAATCCTTTATGTTAGCATGCCTCTTGGATCCATGTTGTTCCTTCCTTTAGGTGCTTATTCTTATTTTTCTAGTTTCAAGGCCATGTTTTTGTATCTTAAGTGGACTCTGGTTTTCTTGGTCTAATGTGTGTCCACATTACTGTATGTTGGCCCATGCTACAACTACCTTTGTATGTCTGATAGGATTTGTAGCAAGACTACATTTATTTTAGATTTCTTTTCTTGTTCTTTTATAAGCTCTCATTGTCTTCTTTAAATATTTGTAATTCTTCCATGAGGCATATTACAGTTTCATCCAAATTCATAGGGGCTTCCATCACTCTCCTTTCATCACACTCTTCTTCTAATTTATGAACAACACATATAATTTTTTGTATGGTGAAATCAATTTCATCATTAAGCACATAATAACTACATATAGTTCAGGTTTAAACATGTAAAAATATCAGAGTCTTAACCCTTGTTTTCGTAGTAAAATTTTTAATCAACTCTTATGGATAGTGTAGGGTAGGGTGCCCTCCACCTTAAAAGTTATTTCAAGAGAATTTATTCCACTCTTTCCCGATCCCAAGCAGGTCAGGTGTTGTTTCCTGCTCTGATACCACTCTGTAAGACACCCAACCCCCTAAGTACCTTTTAAGGGGATGGGATATTAAAATTTCACTTTTCCTTAACCTACTCTAAGTCTCTTCTTAATGGCATCATCATCTACTATTCGTCAATAGCTCTCTAATGACCATAATTATGCCCAAATATGAACTCTGGAACAAAATGTATGGCCTTCCAAATTTTTAGGCCTTCTACGATCAAAGTTTATGTGTTTCCATGTGGAATACACATGGAATCCATGCCATTGTACCAATTTGATGTGGTACTAACGTGTCCTACACATCACCTTGGAATGCAATGCAGTTTCAGATGTGCTTATTGATGTGGCACTGAACCGTATCGCATTAATCTACTTTCCCCCCTCCTTTGGAAAGTCAAAGGCTTGAAGTCAACGACTGAGATCGATCATGCTTTAGATAGAATACCCCCATTCCATCATCCCCCCCACATGTATGAAGTTTAACAAGGGGTATAGGGGCCGTGAAACCTAACCAAGGTTTAGGCCCAGTTGACGTGCCACACATTGTGGGATTCCAAACCCTCGAGCTTGTGGTTACCATAACCACAAAAGACCCCCCCCTCCAATGAGCATGGGAATGACAAATGTCCTAAACTCGTTTCTCTGCTAGATTGGCAAATTCCCACCATGCGACGTCGACTCACTCGCCACCTTTTCCATTGTTTCCCCTGTGTACCTACTACCATGGCCCTGCCAACATGGCAGTGCATGTCACCTCTCTACCACGTCAGCTGACACATGGTATTCAAGTCACGTTGATTTCATCATAGAGTACAAAGACTCGCCCAACCAGGTGTTAACACCTATCCATTCCTTATAATATTATTGAATTAATTATTCTATATTACATTAAAATTTCACTTCTAAGTATTCATTTATTTAATCCCCATTATGGACAATTAATATTCATTAATTAAATAACCCCTGCAAATACATTTTCACTTAGCCTAATATATCGGCCCGGTAATTAACGAGGGTTTACTTTCTCTCTTGTTCCCTTGGAAATCCAACATCTCAAAATGGTTTAGTGATATTTAAATATCTATATTATAATTAATATAATTAATTAATTATATTATAATATAAATATATTAATTTTATCATAAAGCATCTAGGTATGTTATTATTCTTTAATGATGTAATTTACCGACCCCCAAACATATAACATCTCCTTAGCACTTTCATTTCCCAACTCCCAGTGCTCGACACCCGGATGAAGTTAATATTAATATTTATTATAACTTTTCACCGTCATGGGTAACTCATTTCTTACATGCACATTCAAGTTTTCGAACCCCTGTATACTACTAATTATATGTTTTGTTAAATTTTACTAGTTTTGGGGTCTTTAAGTCAAGTAACCAATATTGTATATAGAAAATTAATATATTTATGGTTCATGAACTTGAGTTTATTTTTTAGTTTAAAAAAAACATTTTTAAAACATCAAGAATTGTCACTACCAACTGTAAAGTTTGAAAATTAATATATTTATGATTCATGGACTTGAGCTTATAAGTTTGTTCGCTTAAAAGTTTGCAATATATTTGTTTAATAAGTTAATAGTGTGTGTGTGTGTGTGTGTGTGTGTGTGATAATTATGATGATGTTTTAGTAATTTTGAGGCATCCTCTTTTGTATATGATAATTGTCTTGAAAGTAGTACTTTAAGGTGGAATCAAGTGTCATCCATCAACTTTGAGTGCTTTGGTGCCTTGTCCATCGATCATCTTTGTCCAACAAGTGCACCCAAGTGTGTCCAGTGCATTGGCAATTAGTTTAACTTTACCAATGTTGAAGGAAATGCATGCCCTTCCCATAAATTTAGGTAATGAGAACCATTAATTGCTTATGTATTTAGCACTTAGAAATATTTTCCACCATAAGATATTTGTTATTGCATAACAAAAGTATTTATAATCACTTTAGATAAAAATCATACATTCATACATATAAAATTCATACACTTTGAAATTGAAACATTCATCAACATAAAATGCAGAAACAATGAGATTCATAAAAAACGTGTCATGAAATGTGTGTGTGTGTGTGTATTCAACATCATCTAAATTGTACATTTTTTACAAAATGACACCTCGTGCCCAATATACAAAACAAAAACAAGTTCCCTAACATGGAAAACAACCATATGGTGGCCTATATACAAAATGACAGTAATTGGTCAATCATTGACCACTACCACCCTCGCTGCCGTTAGTTGCATCCTGAAAATATATCTTTCTTATCTTTCTTAAGGAAGCACCTCAAGTGGTTCTAGTCCTGGGCGTGCTTCGTTGTTCCAGAGATTGCACAAAGAAAAAACATTGTTATAATTTTTTTCCTCAATGAATTAAAAGACATACAAAATGATACTTTGTAATTTAACCTAAGACCACGCACCGCATATGTTACTGACAATCGTGAGGGTGTTACCCTCCTATATGAACCCAATCTCTCAACGATTCCACCCTACATCAATTACAAGTATGAAATCAAGAAAATTAAACAAATATGCGTAAAATCAAATTCATGATACATAAAAAATTATCATCAACACATTATCTCACCATGAATATCTTGGGCCTCGATGGAGAGTCGTTGGCAGGTGGAGCACTTGGTTGTACAACCTGCTCTGAGGAAACCTTTATTATGGCAGCCTCAGTAGATGGGGATGATGGAAATGGTGGTGGGGATGGGTGGCATACGTGTCCATCCACTGTGGATGGATGCGATGGAAGAGGTGGTGTGGATGGGTGGCATGCAAGTGAATCCATTGATGATGCATGGAATAAGACATATGTTTGGGGTGGGAAGCGATGGAACCCCACAGGTTGTACAAGTGATGAGAACTCCCTTGGCCTGGAGTAAGCTAACCCATAAGCAAATCTCAGATGATTAGAGAGTGCAATAGTACTATAACTAGAGAATATGTCCGTAACCTACATACATATTAATAATATTTAACTATTAGTACCAAATAGTAAAATTAAAAAACATAGACACAACAAATTTGAGATTTAAAGGATATTTAACACCACACATGATACATGTGAAGTAGGTGACTTGTCCATCCCATATGGACATTCCCTAGTATCTCCTAGTCCCACATCCTATAGAAACACAAGAACATTAAAAATTTGAGGATGTCATAAAATAAAGAAATGACTAAGGTGAATTTATCCAAAGTGACACATACATGTGTATGGGGTACACCCAATGAGCATGATGCCTCTACTATTGCATTAGTGGTGGAGATAGGAAATGATGCATCCATGGGCGTAGAGGTTATGCTACACAGACCTAACAATTGTAAAACAACATTGATCCAGGTGGATATTGGTGGCCACCCACCTATTCCACTTGGACCCCCACCATTGCTTCTTTCAGTGTTTCAGTTTCCACACAGTTTACTTTTTTTAGCAGTTTTTCAGGTCCTGAACTTCTGGAGCCATTTTGAGGCCTTAAACAACATTTTTTGGGAAAATGGGGAGTAACATGGACCTTACATTGATGTTTCTCACCCAAAAGTTGTAGTCCTCGGATAGATATTTCTAACGAGGTATGGAACACATCAAACAGAGATCATATGCCAAAGTTATGTCCCCAGGAATTTGATGTACCAACTTACCCAAACGGGGCCCATAGTCTTGGCGTTTCATCTCCTAGGGTTAGGTCTTTGGATGTTTAGGGTTTTCCATTGTTTCTCAATAATAATAGGCCTTCGTGCCTCATTGTAACACAGTTCAGAGGCTAGTAGTCGCCACATCTCTTATCAGAGATAAGCTACCAGTGCCCTAGCTAGTTTATTTCCATTCTGTCTGTAAGCATATTTCAGTCATTTGTTATTAATGAAATGAAGTCTTATTTCTGATGCATCTCTGTGATTATGTGTATTTCTGTATTTCATTTTGTTCCTACATAAATCCGGATCAATGGTATCAGAGCGGACTGCTCATTATCGATCCTTCTTTGCATGTCCCCAACGAGGTCGGGGTATAAGGAGTTGGGTCTCGATCTGGTTGAAGCTTTGCAAGATCAGCCTCGCAAACCTCGACGACCACCCATGGGGGAAGAAAATAAATATGATGGAGCAGGAGATCCTATCAAAATGTTTCTCAAGGAGGCCCTCGAGAAACAAAGGAACGCGATGATGGACAACTTTTCCCAGATTCTTCAACGGATTCCCACTGGTGGCGCATCGACATCCAACAACCACTATGGAGGCGCCACTCATTTTAAGGTACAAGTAAACTTTGACATTCCCATATTTGAGGGCCAAATATATGCAGGTGTCGTAGATAGATGGTTGAATCTGTTAGAAGGATATTTCTCAATTCATGACTTTTCGACTGAGAAAATATTATTTTCGCACTCCTCAAAGCCACCCCCCATGTCAAGGACTGGTGGGAAACCTACTTGGAGCAACAGGGTGAGGGAGAACCCTCTCTGTTCTTAGCCACACCCACTTGGAATTCTTTCCGAGATGCCATCAAGGAACAATATTATCCCGTGGGGAGCTATGAGGACAAATACATACAATGGACTACGCTGCGGTAGCAAAGGGACCAAGATGTGCATGAGATGATGAATCTGTTTCATACCCTATGCACAAAGTTGGGTATCAAAGATTCAGAGAAACATTTGGTGTTAAAGTACCGCAGTTGTCTGCACAGATACATTCAGGAGGAAAT
>ML802418.1:216902-258273 GCA_009831015.1 Picea engelmannii
CTTCCCCTAGAGGGTTTCCCAGGATAAATGTTGTGTCTCTTGTGAATGTGTATTTCTCAGTGATCTTGTTCTTATTATGCTCTTATCTTATGAAATGCAAAGAACTATAATAATGACATCAACATTAACAATTGTTATCTAGATTTTTTTTCTTATAAAAAGTAGAATTAATAGGTGCAAAATATAAAATTGCTATATACATCTTCTTAACATTGGTGTCTTAAATTTCTATCCAAATGTATTGATTGAGAGAGTCAATCTTATGAAGTTGAATTTGAGGAGAAATGATATTTCTAATATAACAAGCTATGCCTCCTATCCCTCTATGGTGGGATTTTTTGTTCCATGCCGACCACAAGACAAATCCTTCTATGTTAGGGACCTTAGAATCCTCATGCTCCCAAGTTTCAACTGGACAGATAATATCAATATCACTCGGGATCCAATTTATCATAGGACCTTTGCACCATGGAAAGCCACAATAGATCCAAAAATGATCCTGAGTGTCCCAAATTCTTATTTATCATTATCCTTCTGGTATCTATCCCTAACAATAGCTTTTCCATTTTTAATTATTGCCCATTTTCCTTCTTTCCTGGATTCTTTTACCTTTTGAACTTCCTTCCTTAATTTAGCTTGGTCTTCGGGAATGAGGTCTTCATTTATAAATATTTCTGACCCTTTTAAGCTCGAAGATTTGCTAAGTATGCTATATTTATGGTAATTACAACTTACTTTGACACGAATCAACCTATCTTTGTGATCAATTATTTTTCCTAGCCTCTTTGCTTCTATGAGGTAAGTTGTATCAATTTGTGATTTATTATTTAATTCTTCTTTTACTATTTCTAGCCTATCCTCCTCTTGTTGTTCTTTTATACCAAAAATTATGAGGTTCTAGGATCTTTTGTTACACTCATGGCCCAATTCGATTAGCTATAAGAAACAGGGGTTAAATGAATTAGGTTTTAGTGGTTACATAAAGGGTTATAAGGGATAATGGTTATGGTTATAAGAGTTAGGTGGTGGGACTAATATGGTTTAAGGATAAAGAGTTATGAGGGATAGTGGTTATGGTTATAAGGGTTAGTTATTGAGAGTAATAATGTTTAAGGGTGAGAATTATAAATTTATGTCTTATGGATGAGAGATTATATGGATTAAAATAGTGACGGGTTACATCAGTTATAGTTATAAGGCTAGGGAGGTTAAGGGTGATAATGTTAAAAGGGTTATATAGTAAGGGTTATAATGTTAAAAGGGTAAGGGGTTATAGTTATAGTATGATGATGACGAAGACAATAATGACAATGACGATAAAAATGACGTTGATGATGATGATGACGATGACGACGGTGATGAGGAGGAGGAGGAGGATGACAACAATGTTGATTACAGTGATGACAATGATGACGATGATGAAAAAAATGATGACGATGAGGATGATGATGATGATGATGACGACAACGACAACAACAATGAAAATGATGATGATGAGGAGGAGGAGGAGGAGGATGACTATGTTGATTATGATGACGAAAATGATGACAACAATGGCGATGATGACGATGATTAACCCATATAAATAAATACTTTAAAGAGAATTAATAATATAAAAGATATAATCACATACCTCCTACATTTCAACATTTATGCAATATCATTGTATTCTTCTTCATCCAACTCCACATATGTAATATATCATATATAAAAAGTATGCAGAATAGAAATAAAATGCTAGAAATGGTAGAATAAAAATAATATAACCAGCATAATCTCCACAATAACACAGAAATGATATAAGAACGACAACATAAATATCACTTTGATTCAAAAAGAAATGTTCACGGGCCTCTTTGAGGGGGAAACCTCCAGTTGAGAAGTTCTCTATTACAATAATCTCCAAGCTAGGGTTCTCATACCCTTGACCCTTATTTACACTAAATATGTCTATCAAAAGAAGCATCTAGAGGAAGATCCTTCTAGAAGCAGAAGCTTCTATTAGGTCTTCTTACATCCACCTTATTCTATTTTATTGAAAGGCCTTATTAATATTGACCTTTATTACATCTGAATATATTTCTCTACCTATGTGCGGGTTAGGACCCTAACATGTTCGTCCCCTTAAAAACAACCTTGTCCTCAAGGCTTGAGATGTGGAAACTGCTGCAGAATGGTAGCTGGTTCCCAAGTGGCATCTGCTGGAGTTGTATCTTTCCACTGGACTAGCACTTCCTTGATGGTTCTCTGACACAGGCGACGCTCACGCTGGTCCAAAACCGCTTCTGGATGTAGCCAAATGAATCCTTCTTCAGCTAAATTGGGAAGGTTGGTTTGAATTTGGCACCTAGTTCCAATCACCTTCTTTAAGCATGAAACATGAAAAACAAGATATAGCTTCGAATGATTAGGCAGAGCTAACTAATAGGTGACTTGTCCCACACGCTTGAGAACTATATAAGGACCATAAAATTTGGGCACTAGCTTCTGACAATGCTCGACCTTGAGGAAAATTTGCTTGTAAGGTTGCAGTCGCAGAAACACCTAATCCCCTTATGAAAATTGGCGTTCAAAGCAACCTTGATCTGCTTGTTGCTTCATGCGATTTTGTGCCATGACCAAGTTCTCTTTGAGGGTATGGAGAATAGCCTCTCGAACTGTAAGTGTTTGGTCAACCGCTTGGACCTTCGAGGTACCCGGTAAGTATGAGAGAACTGAAAGTGGCTTTTGTCCATATATCGCTTCAAAAGGAGTCATGTGTGTAGTTGTATGGTAGGAAGTGTTGTACCACCATTTAGCGAGGGGTAACCATTGAGCCCACTGATTTTGATTTTCAGAGGCAAAACACCTCAGATATGTTTCCAAACACTTGTTGACAACTTCTGTTTGACCATCAGTCTGGGGATGATAAGTTGTGCTGAGATGAAATTGGGTGCCCTGAAGCTTGAGCAATTCTTGCCAAAAATTTCTTATGAAAGTTGGGTCACGATAAAAAACAATAGAGTGTGGCATGCCATGAATCTTGAAGACCTGGTCCATGAAAATTTGAGCCACTGTGGATGCAGTAAATGGGTGTTGAAGAGCGCAGGAATGAGTAAACTTGGAAAGACAATCAACAACCACCATTATGACTGATTTATTTCCCAATTTGGGTAAGCCGGTAATAAATTCTATAGAGATATCCTTCCAAATAGCAGGTGGAATTGGAAGTGGTTGTAGTGTGCCCGGAGATTTGATTGTTTCTCCCTTGTTGCATTGACACACATCACATTTAGCGACAAAATTACAGATCTCCTATTTCATACCATGCCAGAAAAAAGAACGTTTGACCCTGTCATAGGTTTTGGTGAACCCGGAGTGCCCCGCTGTGGGTGTAGCATGAAGCTCAGAAAGTACCGTGGATTTAAGTTTTGATTGTTTACTTAAATACAAATGGCCTTTGTATCGAAGCTCATCCTGGAGCCAAGAGTACCCTGGGGGAGCTGGAGCATTGGACTACAATTGTTGGATCAGATGCGAACTTTTGGGATCTTGTAGCCATTCCTGGCGAACGGCTTGGAGCCAATCTGGTACAATGAAGGAAAGAGAAAAAAGGGATCCTTCTTCTTCATATTTTTGAGAAAGTACATCTGCCACCACATTGTCTTTGCCTTTCTTGTAAATGATCTCATAATTATAGCCAAAGAGCTTAGTCACCCATTTTTGTTTCTCCAGGGAGGAAATGCATTGTTCCAGAAAATACTTGAGTCTTCGATGGTCTATCTTAATTTGGAAACGTTTCCCCAAGAGATAAGGGTTCCACAGATCAACAACATGCAAAATAGCCAACATTTCCTTTTCATAGATGGGTTTTCCCAGATTCCTTTCAGATAGTTTCTTGCTGGTGAAGGCCAAAGGTTGACCCTCTTTCATAAGGACAACACCAATTCCTTTCCCTGATGCATCACATTTCAACACAAAGGTCTTTGTGAAATCAGGAAGGGCCAAAACCGAAGTGGTGCACATGGCCATATTCAAGGTTTGAAAAGCTTGAGTAGTGGCTGGAGTCCAAGTGAAAGAGTTCTTTTTTAGGAGAGCAATGAAAGGTCCTGCAATCTTTCCATAATTCTTAACAAACTTGCGATAATACCATGTTAAGCCTAGAAATCCACACAAGATTTTGAGAGTCTTTGGGTGCTGCCAGTCTTGCATAGCTTCAATATTTTTCGGATCCACCCTGACGCCATCCTTTCCAACCAGATGACCCCAGTATTCTACTTTTGAGGCACCAAAAGCACATTTAGACTGCTTCAAGAAAATTTGGTGCCGAGAGAGTAGATGGAAAACTCGATCCACATGAGTAAGATGGCTTGTCTAGGTTTTTCTATAGATGAGGATATCATCAAAGAAAACTAAGACAAAATGACGGAGAAAGGGACGGAAGACATGATTCATGAGGCTTTGGAAGGTGGAGGGGGCATTACACAAGCCAAAGGGCATGAACAAAAACTCATAGTGGCCCTCATGAGTTCGAAAGGCCATCTTGGGAATGTCTTCCTCTTTCATACGTATTTGGTGATAGCCCGAGTGAAGATTGAGTTTAGTAAAGAGTTGGGCGCCAATCAATTCATCCATGTGGTCATCAATGACAGGAATGGGAAATTTGTCTTTAATGGTCAGTTTGTTGAGGGAACGGAAGTCATGACACATTCACCAAGAACCTTCTTTCTTTAGGACCATGAATACAGGAGAAGAGTAAGGGCTCATACTATGGCGGATAACGCATGCATTAAGGAGTTGCTAGACCATTTTATCAATTTCATTTTTTTGTGAAAAGGGGTGGCAATACAGACTAATATTGGGAGGAAGGCTTCCAGGTACAAGGGGAATGGAATGATCATGAACACCATGGGAAGGAGGGAGTCCTTGGGGAGTGGAAAATACCATTTGATGTGTATAAAGGAGGGATTGGAGGTCTTGTGGCACCGGGGGTGTCTATGTTGCATGTATGGCATGGAGTTGGGCAATGACACCAGAATGACATTTTTTTAGCAGCTTTTCCATGTGATGGGAACTAATGATCTCAGGTGAACCAGTAGTGATGCCTTGGAATTTATATTGGTGGCCTTCCTGGTTGAATTGCATGGTTAATTCCTTAAAATCCATGAGAATGGGACCCAAAGTCCTTTGCCAGTATGCACCCAACACAATGTCACAACTGCCCATGTCGATAGCAAACATATGGGATTTTAGGTGGTAGTCACTGATTTGTAGACACACATTTTCACAGTGCCCTCCACATTTCATAGAACCACCATTGGCAATCCTGATTTGGAAATTGTTGACGACATGGATGTAGCAATGAGTTTCTTGGGCAATCCGACGATGAATAAAATTATGGGTGCTGCCACTATCAACCAGAATGATGACCTTTTGATGCTTGATGTAACTGATTAACTTGAGGGTTTGGGGAGAGGAGAAGCCAGTGAGAGCATTGAGGGAAATGATTGGTTCTACTTTAGGACGGTCTGAGGGAGGGGTTATGTCAATGATTTCAGGTGACTTAGACACAAGGGGAGTTTCAACATCCTCTTTCGAAATATCCTCAGAGATGGCCATAAAAATATTTTGTTCCTTACACTTGTGGCCCGAGAAATATTTGTCATCATAATTATAACAAAGGCCTTTGAGTTGGCGTTCATCCATTTCATCCCTGGTCAATTTTTGGATCTTTAGTGGGGTGGAGGGAGTAGTGGGGCTTAAGGGTTCAGGGCGAGGGATAAAGGAGGGTTTTCGGTTTTGAGAAGATACAACCTATTGTTCTTCTTTATCTCTTTTAGTAGCTTCCACCCAACTCAAAGGTCGAGCCATGAGGACATGGGCCCGAATCTCATCCTTGAGGCCACTGATAAAACACTCTCGAAAGAAAGCATCAGTCATGCCCTTTGTTCGAAAATCCAGGTGCTCAAAGGAAGCTATAAAGTCTTCCACTGCTCCTGATTGTTTCAACTTTGTCAAATGGTCCAAATGGTTGGTGTCAGTGTCAAAGAATTCATAAAGCTCAGTCACAAATTGCGTCCAAGCAATATACCCTTGATGGGAAGTTTTTCTCCATTGCCACCATTGCCAACGTTCTTGATCTAGATGGAGAACACCATACCGGAGTTTTGCCAAGTCATCTGTAATGTTGTATAAAGAGAAATAATGCTCCATTTGGGTTACCCAACTAGTGGGATCTGAGCCATCAAATTTGGTCACATCCACCCGTGGAAGGCGTAGGTCACGTTGAAAGTGATGGTGCTGAAAGTTATGGGAATGGGAGGAATGTTCACCTTCAATATTTGGAGGTGCGTTAGAGAAAGGGTCATCTGTAGGGATCTTCAGTTTGGTGCAGAGTGATGCAAAGACAGATTCAAACTGGGTGGTCATTTCTTGTTTGAATTCCTCCATTGATGACTGTATGGTTGTATTTATGGTTATATTGATGGTTGTATCGATGGAGGAAACATTGGCATTGAGTTGTTCCACTTCTTTTTAGGTCTCAAGGAGACCAGATTGCAAGGTGTTGAAGCGAGATTCCAAGTCTTGGCTACGGGTATGGGCCATGAGGATGGGGGAACTGAAAAGGGGTAGATGGGGTCAAAAATTTGTCCGAAAAATGATATGGATGAATGTGATAAGGGCGAAGAGATCAATCCAATGGAATAGGTCTCAAATAACGGTGAAAAAATTTCCAGACTTTTTTTTTTTTTTACACCTGCGGAGTTATACTCCGGCCTGAAGAATACTGCAAAGATGAAATCCCCAATGCTTAACCAGTAAGAAAAGTGTAGTGATTTGGCAACCTCAACACATTTGCATGACAACAGATCTTGTTTGTTTTAATTTGTTTATGTTTCTGTCCCCCAAGGGTTAGGTATTCAAAGGTTCTACAGACAAGGGTTTGTCCTGTGCTATAGCTCTCTGATATACGTGTGGGGTCCAACAGTAGTACTCGGCCCAATATCTCAAGGAACTAACTAAGGAGGATATACCGTACCCTTAGTTGTACTACCTGACTACCTAGGTACTAGAGAGTATCTTCCTGAGTGTTGTTCTCGGTGGCACTATAGCAGTCAGATGGCCGATTGGTTTATCTAAAGAGGGATTTAGGAAATCTAGGCCGATTTGTACACAGGTGTTTTCTGATGCGCTACCACTCGAAGGGGTACCAACAAGGGTTACAAGGGTGGCCAACAGATGTGCGCTTAAGAACCACTTGTATTTCCTCCGTGTATGAATCACTCAACTGCGGGTTTATGCGCGTAATGACAGATCTCTGTGGCTTAAAGATGCCAGAATACTTCTCTACCCTGAAAAAAAAAATTCCCACAATTTCTGCCAAGGAAAGTGCTCTGATACCATTTGTAATATACTAGATATAAAAAGTATGCAGAACATAAATAAAATTCTAGAAAAGGCAGAATAACAGTAATATAACCAACATAATCTCCACAATAATGCATAAATGATATAAGAACAACAACAAAAATAACACTTTGATTCAGAAAGCAATGTTCACAGGCCTCTTCGAGGGGGAAAACTCCAATTGAGAAGCGCTCTATTACAATAATCTCCAAGCTAGGGTTCTCATACCCTCGACCCTTATTTATACTAAATATGTCTATCAAAAGAAGCATCTAGAGGAAGATCCTTCTAGAAGTAGAAGCTTCTATTAGGTCTTCTTACATCCGCCTTATTCTATTTTATTGAAAGGCCTTATTAATATTGACCTTTATTACATCCGAATATATTGCTCTACCTATGTGCGGGTTAGGACCCTAACAACATATGTATCATTTGGTTCAAAATCAACGTTGAAGGGATTGACCATATCAACATCGTCATCAATGTCATTTTTGATAACATCATCGTCAATATCATCATTGAGAACATTTTCATCTACATCTAGTTCAACTTCTTTTACTTCTTCATATGACAATACATCTACCTCATGATCCTCTACATCATCTTCTTCTTCAATATTATCTTCTTCTAGTACATTATACTTTGTAGGCCTTCCTCTTGGATCATATATAACAATGTATGACCAACCTGCTTTACCTAGAACCTATGAATAAAAGACCTACTCACATTGGCTTAGAAGAACATAATTTTATGTGCCGGCTCAAAATTCCTTGTATTAACCATGGTAAATCCATTGGCATGCTCAATAATAGTTCTTTCACAATCACGTTCATGCATTCATAACATATACCATTTGAACTTGGACATAACTAACTTGAAGGATTTAATGTCACACTCAATTATTTCATCCAAATATACATAGTATCTATTTTTGGATATTGTTGGATGCCTGCCACTTCTAGAGGAGACAATAGTGACTTGAAAGACTACAATTATCCCACAATCAGAGGTTTTCCTTTTGTCATCCAACTTTTTGATGCGAAGTTTATGACCATTTCACCACATAGCCTTGTGGTGTTTCAACTGCAATATGCCCAACACGTAAAAAATGTATTTTCAATCAATAAACATATTTAGAATTAGTAAAAAATTATAAAAAAAATACATCACATAGATTAATATAGTGGAAAATATTTCAAACATGATGTGGGTGAATATGCTTGTCTATTTATCTTTTAAACCATATGCTAAATCGATTTCCCTATGAGTAAGATTGGTATCCTAACTATGATGAGATTCTTTAAGCAATGTATCCACCCCTTCTGATGATAACCTACCATTGCATTGTATGCATATATCTATCCATACCTTCATCCAATAAAGATTGTTTGCAATGTGTAAATATAGTCCATCCCTTCTCTCGACCAACTATATGAAAAAATAATAAACCTTAATAAGAATAAAGATTCATAATTGATGGAAGAATAAAAATTTAAAATAAGTACAATATACATAAAAGTTAATAATGCAAAGTATTATATATCTATACCATCTAATTACCTTTCACTTTCCTCATTCTACCTTTCCCTACTAGGACCTCCCTTTCAAACTTGTCGATGGAGTTGACATTCCAAATGTGAGGCACCTTCATATTTTTTGTTAATTTAGGAATATACTCACTAATATACACCAAGGATTGATATACCATATATCCCTCCACCGTAGATCCCTCGGGAAGTGATCTTTGTCTAATGAAATCCTTTAATGACTTCAAGTGCCTCTCCACCATCAACATTGACCTTGTGTGTACAGGTCCAGTCATTTCAATTTCCTCAACTTGGTGTATGAGGTAGTGTTCTTTCCCATTAACAAATGTCAGAGGTAGATACTTTTGCATTTCATACATTAGACGAGGAATTTATCTCCTCCAATATTTTATATCTTCTTTATGGATTTATTTATATGACAACCATCTGCACATGATACAAGCAAATCATAGGTTTCAACAAAAAAGTATGTAGGTTGCAAGTAAAACACATGTCAACAAGTTCTAGAATAAACATTTTTCATATAAATCATTATTTCCCTCATGTATTTGCAAATATCATATATAACTTGTTTTATGTTGTTGTCAAAGCTATCAGGGAGAGATAGAGGTAGAATATATTGTAACAAAAAATGAATCATTATTTTTTTGGAAAGCAAACAAAATTAAAATACTAAAATGAAGTATTTCTAATACATAAATCTACGAGAATAATTACCTTAATGAAGATATGTTAGTCATGAGTTTTCACCCCACCAAATTCACCTTTCTTTATTAATATATTCTTTATGTTTGAATAAAATATCATGGGAAAATTAATTTTCCGAATGAACTCTTTCACAAAATTGATTTCCTGGTATGTAAATAACCATGGAAGACTATTTCGGTGTTCATTTATAATTTAATCAATCAAATTTTGCATTGCATGATTGGCTTCCTGAATGTCACTACAAATTTTGACAATTGTTTCTTTGTCACTCCTTCCATCTAATATTCTCCACAATGTTTATGTTACATTATTCCTGATATGCATTGTATCAAATAAATGAGCTATTTGTAGGTGCTCCTAGTAGGGAAACCTACTGAATTGTATGGGGTAATTTCTCATTCCTTGTGGAATCCCATTAATGCCTGGACAACCTTTATGAAACATAAATGAAATTACAACAATAATTGTTAGATACGGTAAGAAAAAATCAATACAAATAAAAATTGTAAAACATTTCATATGATACATACTAGTCAGATTGCTTACCTTGATTATTTCTATTATATTCCAACTTCCATAGGTGAGGTGTCATTCTTCATGGTTTTATTGCAAACTCTGATTTCCCATTGAAATTTTTTTATTCAGCAGTTCGATACCTATGGTTCTTAGGGAGGAATTTCCGATACTCAACAAACACCTCATCTCCTAAACTTCTTCAATGACAAAATTTCATCCTAGGACCACAAACTGGACATGCAAATTTACCCTTTGTTTGAGGACTTGCAAGATATGGATTAATGTCAATATTAGTTATATAAAAATGAATTATTTAAGAAAAATGCATGATATTTTCATAAAATTATATACTATTAAAGTAAAGTAATATGTTACATACCAGAAAAAATGTGTTATCCTCAGGGAATCATGAATTGTCCATGTAAGTATTCCATGAAATCAAAATTTATTTTTCCCTGTTGGTCTATATATGTCAAACATAGTGATGCCATCCAAAAAATTTAGTAGCTTGTCGACAAGAGGATCAATATATACATTCATATATTTCACTTGGTAATTACCTAATTGTTTGAAAATACACATAATTACTACCTTGTATATATATAAGAAATTATGCAATCAATAAGACAAACACAACTCTATGTTCAAACAAATATTGTAAACAAATACCTGGAACAATCATTGTCAACATTGTGTGATCCCTCTTTATTGACATCTAAAGAGGAAGGTTATTGTTTATAACAAAAATAGGCCACATTGAGTAAATAGACCCAATCTCACCAAACGGATTGACATTGTCAACTTCCAATGAAATCCTGACATTACAAAGTTCATCTAATCCACCATATTTATTCGATGTTCCCAAATGTAGAACCATCTACAGGCATTCGAAGAACACCATTTTCACTTTTGTGTCATGCATGGTAATCCATAAACAGTGCTATGCTTTTGCACCCGGACAATTGTTGCAAATGTGGAATTATTGGAATATGATGAAGAACCTCGTGAGGCACCTTTTTTGTTATTAATTGGTTTGATATCTACTGATTTGACATTGTGGGTATTTTTTTTCTATGCATATTATCCATAATATATAATATGATCATTAGGACATGTATCAATAGCTTGATACTTTATTCCAATATCTTTCATAATGGAAGATAAATCTTGGTATGTGCGAGGTAAATTATCTGACGGTGGTAAGAAAGTTCACCTAACAATATACAACATAAAAATTACTAGTTAATGTAAATAATAGAAATCATAAATATTTCATCCTTAACTTACACATTAATTGTAATGTCCCCATTTTGGGACATTATAACATTACAGAGTGTTATGCCTACCAGAGTAGCCAGATAGAGGTGACAGATAGTTTCGGAGATATTCAGGGGTTTTAAGGGGCTCGACTTGCATCATTCATCATCATGATCCATTCCACATAGCTTGGCTTTAGTTCCATTGCATTCCAACGATTTTCGTAATTTGGAGTTATTATGGGTCGTATCTTAATTAAATTCACTAAGAAGGTCATAATGGCCATATTACTTGGAGAAACCTCTTAGTGTAATAGCTCATCGAAATCGGAAGGAAGAGCATTATAGGATAAGATGATGAGAAGTGACTTTCAGTGGCCGGAGAAGCCATCAAGGTGGATAAATCACTTTTTAGAGGTAAAATGGTTAATTAATTAAGTGATTTAATCAAGGAATAATAAAATAAAGAAAAATTCACTTGGAGGAAAAAGGTCAACAACGAATTAAGGTTTTGGGAAGCTATAAAGGAAGGATAAAGCAACCTAATTCATTAGGCATTGTTATGATTTGATGTTGAGAGTTCCCAGAGGAGGAAGAGAGTCGACCTTGCTGTTTTGTGGATTTTTGGAGGAAACCACCACCATTGATCTGTTTCGGTGTTGAGAGACAAACCTTATCCCATCGGAGATACCAGCCAGGTATTTCACCGAGCTATTCAGGAGAATCTAGTACAGTGTGTGCAGCTCAGCAAGTGAGGGCACAAGTCAGATTTAGGGTTTGAGGAGTTGCACGAGGACAGAGCTCTGATTACATTTTCCTTTCGAACTAGTTGAGATCCAACCAGGGATCTTAGATTGAGATACTTCCCATCAGATTCTAACAGTAGAATCATTCAGAGTGCACCATCCAGCCATTTAGGGCGCAACACTTCTAGATAGACATTTGGGGGTTGCATGCAGAGTATCAGAGAAGATCCGGGAAAATCCTTCCAACCCAGTTTTGCATTTGGCAAGACGATTGTTTTGAGCCATATAGCTGTAGATTCTGTTGGTGGAATCCTTTGGGGCACATCCAGTGTCCTAGGAGGCACGCAAACCCCCCTAGGGGTCCAGATCTAGTGCCTCAGAGACCAGATCCGAGATCCAACACTCTTCCATTTCAGTCTAGAGGCCAGGGGATTCTATTGGAGCAGTTTCTAGCACATTTTGATGGTCTATCCTTCCAGACAAGTTTTCCACTAGGTAGCGGTTACTGTACTTCTTCAGAATCGCATAATTTTGTCAATCTATTTGTGCATGCATCAGATCTGCTATCTCTTCTGATCACGGGTATTTTTATGCTACTTGTTTGTATTCCAGTGATGATCCATGTGATATAGCTGGCGTTTATATTCTGTATTTCCAGTATGCTATTGTATTTCCATGCTTGAGCCGTATAATACATGATATTAGGCAGTTGTTGTTCTTTACTTCTGCATGCGTCCTTTGTATGTTGTTTAAACCATAAATATACAACATGCACATGCAATAACCAACATGCACATGTAATAAACCACATGCACATGCAATAACCATCAAGATCTCAAACATACAACTGAAACGCATCCAGAATCCCCCAGTGTATCAGATATACAAGACAAAACAATAGATCAGTAGCAAATATCTTGATCAACGGGATCAGGGATATTACAGTGGTATCAGATCTTTAGTCCTGCTAGCCTGTGAATAAAGTCGATGAATTCATTGGATGACCCAGAAGGCAGAGAGGATGTGGGGAGACAGATATGAGCGACCATAGGGTAGTGGTAAGGCTCCCATAGAACCAAAGGCAACCTTCATGTAGGTTATCAGTGATACGTTAGCTAGTCAACGGACCATTTCTCAATCCTTAGCTCATATGGCTGATAGATTGGCTATGGTGGGCATCCCCGACACACAAGCCGCACATGCAGCACAGGGGAACTCAGGGGCAGGTAGTAGACCACAGACACCTACTCGCACATACACATCTTTGAGTAGGATTCCCAGACCATGGTTCCCTAGTTTTCAAAGGGCACCCCTAGCAACAAAACAACAGCCGTTAGCATGGAGGCCGCCCACTCAGGTGGAAGACATTGCAGAGTACATGAGGGAGTATGAAGCATTGGGCTGTGACTTCCATCATGACATGACACTGGTCGAGTACTGTGGACTTAGGGGCATGAAGCATCCCAGAGAACCTCAGAGAGGAGGACAACATCAACAACGGGGGCATAACATAGATTTCATCCAGAGAGTTGGTAAACTCACCATACCTTCTTTTGACGGATCATCCAAATGCACTACAAGTTAGACATGTACTACAAGCTCAACCAGATGAACGAGATGAAGGCTAATGACTCTTGCACATTTGAGGGACAATTGGATGGACATGATGATAGTGCATGTCCTTCATCTTCCCCATCAGGAAATGTTGAGGATTCAACACTTCAACATAGTGGGGACACTTGTGAGGATTCATTTGTGTTGGCACTTAGACATGATGAGATTAGGAGGTTGGATGACCTACCTATGGGTGTAGACATGGCTTCCAGGAAGTCATGTATGGAGGCTGATGAGCTTCCTATGATGAGAAAGCCACATTTTTCATCTTCTCGGTCACCTATGCTAGCCATGACACATGAGGATATCAGTGGCATTCTTGATATGGTAGAGGATCCTTGTGTGGGGATTGTACACAAGGGACATATGGATCTGCAGACCCAGGAGGAGAGGTATGGCTTCGAGATAGTTGACCTTACACATACATATCAGTATGAGGAGAGTGAGTCACCACTCTTGGAGATTCCATTGATGGACCAGGTTGTGGAGACTGACAACTTGTTGGGACACTTACTCCCAGGACTGATCTACAGTGATGAGGATACACTCCTTATTGGTTGGGATGACCATAACACGTGTCAGGACACATCTTTATGGGATCCGAGTGCATATGATATTAGTAGGGTGAGCACACAAGAGGATACAACTGCCCATACAGGATACAATGCAATTCATATAGAGGTAGTAGTTGGTGATGGTGTGCAATGGCCTACAGGAGGACTTAGTAGCATGGTGGATAGTGGGCAGTTTAGTGCCTTATATTTTGAGGAGTGTGTTGTTGGGGATTCCATTGTTGACACTAGTAGTGAGGGGCATGAGGTAGAACCTCAGTGGGACTGTGATCATGATTCATGACACGGGACGAGACAATTGAGAGTCAATGAGGACATGATCATGGTAGTCACTCGATGCATTGATGATACACATGCATTGGTGGCATGTTATTGTTGGAGGGCCTCGATGTCACATGATAGTTCAGATAGGGGACTTGCCATTGATGACTTCCATACACTCATGGAGAGATTGATTGTGATGAGGGATGACTACCAATAGTTATTGATGGATAGAGATTATCTATTGGAGATTGGCGAGATGTATCATAGGGAACTAAGGGAGTAGAAGCTTGAGGTGGACTGGCTCACTCATGAGTTGGTGAGCACACGAGGATTCTTGGAAGGCACATAGACAACCCTTCAAGAATCAAAGTCCAGATTAGATGAGCTCCTTGAAGAGACTGGTCAGAGATACACTATATCTATCTTGACAGAGAGTCAGATATGTTCTGTAGTTACATTGTTGGAGGATATCCAGGTGTCACAGGGGCCACCATTCATGGGTAGTTCTAAGACAATCATTCATACACATACACATGAGGATTCCAGAGCCAGGGGTAGTTACAAGGACACTTTCATTTGTGTTCCAGGATTGATTGATATCCACACAAGGGTTGATCTGGCAGTACACCTTGGACATATGATGATGAGAGAGATGTACAGTGGGATTCATGGGGACGCATTGGATTGCAAGGAGGAGACACACTTAGTGGAGCATGGAGATTCTCCCCCTTGCAACACATAGTTCTAGGATATCACCTTCACAGTAGCAATAACTATTTGAGTGATGATGGAGAGAGAGTGATTAACCAACAGTTTGTGGAGTTATCTATTGTTGTATCCGATAGTTGGATTTTAGACTTATTCACCATGGGTGCTAGTAGATGAGTTGTTGGTCCAATCCTGGGGATTGACCAAAGCATATGATACTTTCCAGTCCTACAGTGGGTTGTAGATATTTATGATAGCCTCTCTTGATACTTTTATCATTAGAAAAAAAACAGGGGGAGATAAATAGTGGCAGGGGACATGGAGGGTTGGTAGGCTGAGACCACCTGACAGGAGTGTCTTTATTGCATACAGTAGGATAGGGGTGGATCATCAAAGATAGACAGTTGAGACCTTGGGTGTGATGGTGAACATCTTAGGCCGTGGGATAGCAAATATCTCGGAGGATGACATAGATTCATATTCTCATTGGGATGAGGATGGAGGGCTTCCAACAGTTATTAGTATGACACATGAGAAGTTAGTGAGAATTGGAAGTGATGAACTTCCAACTTTTCCATGGGATCTGGGAGTCCATTTGGTTAGTGGGTTGTTTCATCTTATGATGGCCCAGGTTGCACCAGAGAGCAACATACTTTTGTCTTGGATGGTTTTGAGAGGGCTTACAGGGACTTTTTCTATGTGGCGAGACAGGTTCTCTCTATTGATACTGATGATTGAGTATGGAGGTGGTTAGGAAGATGATGATTCCATAGAGATACCTTTACAGGTTCATCTTCTTGACAACATGCCCAATTTTCACAGGTATTTCAGCATGAGGATCTAGGAGTGGGGGATCCCATATGTATATTTTGAGCAGATAGTCATGATCATAGTAGTGCAGTGTCTATGTGATGGTCCTTGTCAGAGGATAGCATGGGACCCTGGGATTACAGGGTTGGGCTATTCATTGATTGATGGAGATGAGTGGATCTTTGCAGGGGGGAGTCACTTTGACTTTGTAGGGAGCTTCAGTATTGGGGGGAGCATGTCACTTGTTGATTCATTGAGGTCTTGTAATACCTCACTGTGGAAGCAACATGTTCAGTTGGTGGAGGTCGTGTTGGGGTTGGTATGGTCTTGGAGGACAGACTCATTTCAGGTTAAGACCATGTGTTATTTGTAGGAGACTCATGGTAGTGATATGTTACGGGACTATATTTCACGGGACATTGCAGTTCACATTCTGATATGGGATCCGGGGATTGGAGTGCTTGGTATTTCCGCGTTTGATGGAGTTGAGTTTCGAGTAGAGTGGTTTCTCAGGGAGTTCACTGAGATTCTTTTGCCATTGATCATTCTACTCATCAGGAGTATGTGGTTGTCAGGCGTGGTGAGCACTTGGAGAGGCCACCTCTTGAGGGGAGTCTACCTTGTGTCACACAGGTGAATATGGGACCCTGGTATCATATGTAATTGGATTCAATTATTTCTTGAGGACAAGCAATATTCCGGCAGGGATGACTGTAATGTCCCCATTTTGGGACATTATAACATTATAGAGTGTTATTCCTATGAGAGTAGCCAGATAGGGGTGACAAAGAGTTCAGGATATATTGAGGGGTTTTATGGGGCCTGACTTGCATCGTTCATCATCATGATCCATTCCACATAGCTTGGCTTTGGTTCCGTTGCATTCCGACGATTTTCGTAATTTGGAGTTATTATGGGTCATATCTTAATTAAATTCACTAAGAAGGTCATAATGGCCATATTACTTGGAGAAACCTCTTAGTGTAATAGCTCATCGGAATCGGGAGGAAAAGCATTACAGGATAAGATGATGAGAATTGACTTTCAGTGGCCGAAGAAGCCATCAAGATGGATAAATCACATTTTAGAGGTAAAATGGTTAATCAATTAATTAATTAAGTGATTTAATCAAGGAATAATAAAATAAAGTAAAATTCACTTAGAGAGAAAATGTCAACAATGAATTAGGGTTTTGGGAAGCTATAAAGGAAGGATAAAGCAACCTAATTCATCAGGCATTGTTATGATTTGATGTTGAGAGTTCCCAGAGGAGGAAGAGAGTTGACCTTGTTGTTTTGTGGATTTCTGGAGGAAACCACCACCATTGATTGGTTTTGGTGTTGAGAGACACAACCTATCCCATCGAAGATACTAGCCAGATATTTCACTGAGCTATTCAGGAGAATCCAGTATAGTGTGTGCAACTCATCCAATGAGGACGCAAGTCATATTTAGGGTTTGAGGAGCTGCACGAGGACAGAGATCTGATTACATTTTCCTTCTGACTCAGTTGATATCTAGCCAGGGTGCTTAGATTGAGCTACTTCCCATCAGATTCCGATGGTGCGATCATTCAGAGCACACCATCCAACCATTTAGGGCGTAGCTCTTCCAGATAGACATTTGGGGGTTGCATGCAGAGTATCAGAGAAGATTCAAGAAAATCCTTCCGACCCATTTTCGCATTTGGTGAGATTATCGTTTTGAGCCCTATAGTAGCATATTTCGTTGGTGGAATCCTTTGGGGCGCATCCAGTGCCCCGGGAGGTGCGCAACCCCCCCTAGGGGTCCAAATCTAGTGCCTCAGAGACCAGATCCGAGATCTGGCACTCATCCATTTCAGTCTAGAGGCCAGGGTGCTTCTATTGGAGAATTTTCTAGTGCATTCCAATGATGTATCCTTTCAGACGAGTTTTCCAGCTGGTAGCAGTTACCGTACTTCTTCGGAATCACATATTTTTGTCGATCTATCCATGCATGCATAATATTTTCTATCATCTTCTGATCACGAGTATTTTTATGCTACTTTATTGTATTCCAATGATGATCCATGAGATCTAGCTGATGTTTATATTCTATATTTCCAGTATGCTATTGTATTTCCATGCTTGAGTCATATAATACATGATATTGGGCAGTTGATGTTCTATACTTTTGCATGTGTCCTTTATATGTTGTTTAAACCATAAATATGCAACATGCACATGCAATAACCAACATGCACATGCAATAACCCACATGCACATGCAATAACCATCAAGATATCAAACATACAACTAAAATGCGTCCAGAAACCCCCAGTGTATCAGATCTGCAAAACAGAACAATAGATTAGTAGAAAATATCTTGATCAGCGGGATCAAGGATATTACATTAATTGGAACTAAAAACAGAGAAAGAAAAAGTCGCCATTTATGTATATGTGACAAATTATATTACATACCTTAGGATCTGTGTGAGACAAGGGTTTGACAACCATTCAATATCTTCAATTTAATCAACAACGTTATAGCAGAGAGAATATTTTTTCTTGAACCTTCATAAAGGGGTTGTTGTGCCTTCTAAAGCATAGGTACATCATGAATATCATCAAACTTGTCCTGATCGATAAGAGAAAATATGTCCTAGATCAATCTATTTGTCCCATCATCCTCAAATGTATTATTGGTGTAATCTGCTTCCATAGGATTAACTTTATCTTCAATATCCATTCCATCTTCCTCATATTGTACAATAGTATTTATACTACTATTAGGCACACCATTCGGTGTCACGCACCTAGGAGGATTTTTCTTTATAATTAAAAACAATCAATAAAATTAGTGTATATAACAAATAGTAAAATGAAAGAAAATTTTATAAATACACTCAATACAAAGACATATAATGAATAACTTACCATGGAAAGACATTCCTACCTCTCTTCAATGTGCCCATACTCCCTACAATGTTTTTCAATCATTCTTCTTACAATTCTTACTTTATTAAAGCCCCTACATTGAATGCAAGGGAAATAACATTTCCCATTGCTCTTTGCCTCCACTACCTCCCTTAAGCTAGAAATCGTTCTTTCTTGTTATGGAGAAATGTTATTATATGGCATTGTAATTTCCTATTACAACAAAATCCACTAAAGCAATATAAGTACAATATATGAATATATTCTTACAATAAAAATGTTGTCGAATATTGACCCCATATGTAAGCCATCGTCGTCATAGATTTATTAAAGGTTTATAAGAGTAGATTACCAATTACTCAAGAAATCAAAACCATACAATTTTATTGCATAAGCTTCAAATCTTCACTATAAGCAAGTAAGGAAATCAAACAATAAAAGAGAAATAGGCCAAGAGAAATTTTATAGTCATTAAATCGAATTGAGTAGACATGTTCATACATATTTCTTAGATAACAATTTGTGTCCCCAAATAAAAGAGGTTCCAAGGGTTAGGGATCCAATGTGGGTCTTTAAGAGGAGACAACAAAATATTGAAAATTTATAACCTTCAAAGTACAAAATTCGAGCTATGTAGATTAATAATTAGATGTGGTAGATTATAGAAAAAAAGCTATTTCATGTGTCGAACAATGACCAGAAAAAGATTTTACAAATGTCACACTTACAACAAAATTGTCAAAATCTCTCACTGCCATCGGACTTCCAACGAACTTTGACCATGTCAAATTTGACCAATTCAACAATCGTTAAATGCTTCCAAATGGGTATTTGGCCTTTTCAACTAGGTATTTGATGTGCATTGAAATTCCAACAAAACTTCATCATAAGATCGATAACGCAAGAACATTGTCATACTTACGACGAACATTGGGGAGCTTCGAAAAAAATTATTAAAATTTTAATAATTATGTAGTAATTTGCAACATTATGATTAATTTTATCTTTATCGTCATGATATTTCATTGAATATTAACCCCTGTACTAGTTCAATGAGGTGCAAAGTCAGTTCAAGAAAAGACATATGTGAATGTTGGAGTACAAATGATGGAAATTTCAGGTGTACTTAATAATAAAAATTCAGGGATCAATAAAACAACATAAGTTTATGAAGAAAATACAATACCATAAGTAAATTGAGAAAACGCTACACACACGATAAGGGAAATTCAAGCCACGAAGACACCTTATCGACATCGTAATCACCAGAGAAGGCACTTTAACCAATTAAAAAATCAACATTGCTCAGAACAACAACAATTTACCTATCATCCAAATAATGTTGATGCTAATATAATTGAGAACAAATTGTTATTCTAGGATTTATATAAGAACAACATTCCACAAAGAATAAATTTAGGATGGTAAGATCCTTTTACAGTTCGTCAAATATGATCAACACTTATAATAGTGTATCGTCTCATATCATCCACAATAACAAAATCTAGAATTGAGTACCATGCGAATACAACACAAGACAAAGCAAGACATAAATCCGTCAATAATTATTCTTTGAGGACAAAGCATTTCTAAAGGGGAGGCAATGTAATAAACAAATATATATATATATATATATATATATATATATATATATATATATATATATATATATATATATATATATATATATATAATACAAATATAAATAAATATTAACAATATTTAATAATCAATAACTAATATGTAATGAGGGGACACCTTCCTGATGAAAGGTTGTGTCTCTTAGGAAAGGGCACCCCTACATGGGTGATGCAAACCCCCTACCTTAGTGGGGTCCGCGACCTCCTGGTCACTGGATCGTGCTCCAACTTCGAGCTAGAACAACGCTTTCGGGTCCTCACTGGAACCCTGCAAATCATATCCACAGGTCCTATTCTGATGCCCAATTGGATTTTACAAATGCCAAGCATGAGCTCCAACCCCACACGACCAAGGGATGTGATCGTACCCTTGTTTTCCAAGGTGCTTCGTGATTCATGGTTCGGGACTTCTCGAGGGACCAAATCTCGACTCTTCTACACCGAACGCCGAAAATACTTAACTAACGGTTAGCTCATCGTAGACCCACGAACAACACTGCCTCCACTCGAAACTCCCGGTACGTGAAATGCTGAAATGCTTTTCTTCTGGATGATCCAATGGTCCAGATTCTCCCCTTGATCAACGACTCAAATCAAATCCCAGTGATCTCCTTTTTAGGATTTTGTGAAGTCTTCTCTCCATATTTCCCAATCACTAAAACCCCAAAATCCCTCGACCCCACTGGATCGATGGTTCACGACTCGTCCTGATCGATGGTTAGGATCTGATCATGATTCTCCTTTTCACGATATTTGGCAAGAGGGTCGAAAGACTCCCTCTCTTGTTTTCTTGGTCCACGAAATGCCGAAACCTCCCTTGGGAAATCTACGATGTATATTTCTCTATATTGATGGTCAGGATCTCATCATTGGTTTTGTGAAACTTTTCTCGACTGCCATGTGCCTCAGCTCTTGATCTCTCTCCCAATTGACGCGTGTCCCCCATGAGATCTAACAGTCATCGGGATTTCACAATACGCGAGTTCGAAGGAACTTCACACTTGTTCCTCCAAACATCGAATGCCAAGACCCTCCTTTGGGCACAAAGCGCTTAAGGTTCACACTACTTATACAGATCTGCTGGTTGTCGGCAGATCAATACTTCCTCTAAGAATGTCTCCACTATCCGTTCAATTTCTTACTTAGAAAACTTTCTAAGTGCCAAGGAATTAATCTTCAGTTATTTTTCAACTGGATCTTTGTGCGTGAAAGAACACTCCTTCCTAAGATTCTTCTTCTTAAAGATCTAAACTCCTACGCACACCTTGCGTTCAAGGATCTTGAATAACTCGGATTCGAACGGATTTTCTTGAAAAGAAAATACTTCACGCCCACCTGGCATTCTCCTTATTCTATGCACTTCTTGCACTGGAATCTTCAAGTTCCCTTTGTTCCCTCTCTGAATTTTTCTCTCCAATTCGTTTTGAGACTTAGTTAATGCACACCTTGCGTTCGTGAATGCACACCTTGCATACACAATTTAGAAGAGAACCAATTGGAACTCATCCACTTTCATTACAGATTCATATGATCGTCTTCTCGAACTCTCACAAAGGAACGAGAATAAAACAAACACAACATACAGAATGAAATATTCATACAATCACATGTAGATGAACACAGTCCTGTTTCGAGACAATTTTTGCATCTGTTCTATTCATTCATCAAATGAAAATTACAACATGTTCATCTAATCTATTATGATCTGGTTCTACTGATCTCCTACAGTTACTCCTCTATATTATCCTATTATAATGCAAGTGAAAAGTTATCTAAGGACCGACTCTCTCAGCTCTCTCGTCCTTTCCTGAAATCTATTAAATTTAGAATTCGAACTATCACCTAAATAGTGCTGCTATAATAACTACGAGTTATTGTAGGATAGAGTCTACACTCCATATCCTCGGTTTCTTATAGTCATGAAGACTTTACAAACAATTTACAATTTAAAATGGCGTTTCAAAAATATCCCAACAACCAATTTAATTTCTGAATAAATGCTTGATTTGAACTCTGCATTGTTGAGATGTCATTATTCTCTCCTCCACATGTGTGTTGATGGCTGTGAAGGGGATGCTCCTACATCATACTCCTCTAGTTAAAATATTTCATGGACTCTTGTCCATGAGCTCCTGTACTATCTTCCCATGCTTCAAAATATCAGGTTTTGTGACCCAAATTGCATCTTCCATTGGATGATCGTTCCACTTCACTAAGTACTCGGGATATTTTTTCCTCCTGGTTTTCTTTCCATCCCTCTATTCAATAATTTTCTCCATCTAAGGCATTTTTTTTGTGGGCAATTTCTCTTCCCATTGAATCACTTGTTGATCATTTTCCTTTCCTTCTTCATTCCTCTGGTAAGGATATAACTCTGCAACATTGAATATTGGTGATATCCCAACGTTGTCGGAAAACTCAATCTCATAAGCATTGGCTGCAAATTTTCTGAGAATTTTGCATGGTCCTATATTTTTCATCTTTAATTTGTTGTATGTTCCCCTTGGGAAAATCTCTTTTCTCAGATGAGCTAAGACTTCATCCCCAACTTCAAATTGAATTTCTCTTCTCCTCTGGTCAACTTTGCTCTTGTATTTCTGATTGTTGTCCTGTAGCTTCTCTCTGACTTTGTCATGGAGTTTCTACATCTCTGTTGTGAACTCTTCTGCTCCAACACTTCTAAACTCATGTTGACTCAAATTCCTCAATTTTGTGATCCCCCTTGGTTGTATGCCATACACAATATCAAACGAACTTTTTCCTGTGCTCCTGTTCACTGAATTGTTGAATGCAAATTCTGCTTGTGCTAGAATTTGATCCCATTGTCAACCTTTCTCAGTGACTAAACTTCTTAACAGGTTTCCAAGACTCTTGTTTACCACTTCAGTTTGTCCATCCGTTTGAGGGTGATATGTTGAACTAAAGGATAATTTCATTTCAAGCCTTTTTCATAGAGTCCTCCAAAAGTGTCCTACAAATTTGGTGTCTCTGTCTAAAACTATGCTCCTGGGAAATCCATGTAGTCTTACTACTTCTCTGAAAAAAAAATTGGCGATGTGTGTGGTATCGCTTGTCTTTTGGAATGGTATTAAATGTGCCATTTTTGAGAATCTGTCCACCACAACAAATATGGAATCTCTTCCTTTTTCAGTTCTAGGCAATCCCAAAACAAAATCCATGTTGATTGTGTCCCACGACCTTTCTGGAATTGGCAATGGTTGATACAACCCAGTGTTATGTTGTCTCCCTTTTGCATACTGATAAATTCTTCATTTGTTCATGAACTTATTCACTTCTTCCCTCATGCTCGACCAATAGTACGAATTACTCAGTTGTGCAAATGTCTTATCGTGACCAAAGTGTCCAGCTAAACCTCCACTGTGTTTTTCTTTTAGTAGGTTGTCCCTCAATGAGCACTCCAGAATACATAATTGGCTCCCTTTGAACAACAATCCATCCTGAATTAAATATTCAGTCCATGGGCTTCTGTCTCCCAACAAAGGATTCTTGCATGACTCGTAAGCTTCTTTAAAATCTCCATCATCTCTATACATCTCCTTGAGGTGTTCGAACCCCAATGTTTCCACTCAGAATTCCTGTACAATAAAATTCCTCCTACTCAAAGCATCTATGACTTTGTTAGCAGATCCAACAATGTGTTTAATAACAAAAGTAAAATTTTGCATAAATTCTACCCATTTTGCATGTTTTTGATTCAGCTTTTCTTGTCTAGTAATAAATTGCAAAGTAAGATTATCACTGTACAAGACAAATTCTTTAGGATTTAAATAGTGCCTCCATTTTTTCAAATCTTGAATCACCGCATAGAATTCCTTGTCATACATGGAATACTTTTTCTTGGCTTCATTCAGTTTTTCACTGAAATAAGCAACTGGCTTATTCTCTTGACTCAAGATTGCTCCAATAGCAAATCCGCTTGCATCGTACTTCACCTGGAATGTTTTCCCAAAATCTGGCAAGACCAAAATTGGTTTCTTTGTGATCTTCTCTTTCAATACGTTGAAACTTTTCTTAGCTTCCTCCGTCCAACTGAAGGACTTGTGTTTCTTCTTCACAGTATCCAACATGGGTGCGCATATGCCACTGAAATTTCTGATAAATTTCCTATAAAAACTCGCTAACCCATGAAAACTTCTTACCTCAAATTTATTGCTCGGTGATGGCCATTCTCTGATTTCTCTCACCTTTTCTGGGTCCATATTCAATTCATTTGAAGAGATTATGAAGCCCAAATATATGAACTCCTTCTTCATAAAAGAACTCTTCTTCAGATTTATCAGCACCTGCTCTTGCTGCAATCTTTCCTTCACTGCTGTCAGATGTCTTAAGTGTTCTCCTTTTGTTTTGTTGAAGATTAGTATGTCATCCAGATATACTATGACAAATTTTCTTATGAAGTCTTTCAACACTTCATTCATTAATCTCATGAATGTGTTGGGTGCATTTGTCAACTCAAATGACATGACCAACCATTCAAATAATCCTTCATTCATCTTGAATGTTGTTTTCCATTCATCTCCTTCTCTCATTCGGATTTGATGATATCCACTCTTCAAGTCTATCTTCGAGAAATAGATTGCTCCACTCAAATAGTCCATCAAATCGTCCAGCCTTGGTAAAGGAAATATGTACTGAATGGTTATCTTGTTGATGGCTCGAGAATCTGTACACATTCTCCATCCTCCATCTTTCTTTGGGATTAATACAACCAATACTACACATGGGCTTAGGCTTTCTTTGACTAACCCTTTATCCAACAACTCCTGGACTTGGATTTTGACCTCCTCATTCTCTCTAGGCGTCAACCTATAAGCGGCTTTGTTTGGTAGACTATCTCCTGGAATAAGGTCAATGTGATGGCTTATTCTCCTGATGGGTGGCAATGAGTGTGGTAACTCATCCACAACTATATTAACAAAGTTTTCTAACAGTTCTTGGATTTCTACAAGCAAATCTTCTACAGAAGTATTTGTGAGGATCACTCTCGGCTTCCTCACAACAGAAAACTGTATTTCTTTCTCTCCTTTGACTTCTTTCAAGACTTCCTTCCCACTCATGAGAAGTATGCTTGAACTAGCTTCTTCCTTCTCCCCTTTATATTCTATGGGTAACAACATATGTGTTCTATAATTTTTCTCTAAAGTATAGGTATTCTTCCTCCCATCATGAATAACTTTTCGGTCATATTGCCACTGTCTCCCCAATAAAATATGACAGACATCCATAGGGATTACATCACACAATATTTCATCTTTGTAACCTCCTATTTTAAATTCAACTTGGAATTGTTGACTTACCATGACTTGATGTCCTTTTTGCAACCACGATACCTTGTATGGCATTGGATGTGCAGTCGTCTTCAGCTCCAACTTCTCCACCATCTCTATGGATACGATATTGTCAGTGCTTCCACTATCTATGATCACCTTGCAAACTTTGTCTTTCGACTTGTAAGCAGTTTTGAACAAGCTTGTTCGCTGAAATGGTTCCTCTGGTTCCTTTTCTGGTTTGAGAAGAACTTTCCTCATCATGAGGTTTCTTCCTCCTTCTATAGTTTCTTCTTCCACATGCTTCTCTTCTTTGGCAATGTGTGCTTCTCCGCCTTCTCATTTTCTGTCAATACATTCCCATTATTTATGTCCTTCCTTTCCATAGGTGTAGCATTTAATTATGCCACCTCTGGCTCTTCCTCTTCCTCTTCCCATAGAAAAAGAACTTTGCCCACCATATTGTCCCTCTTTAGAGATTTCGCCCTTCTCTTAGTGACTATGTTGCTTATCAGCTTCTGGCTTTGACTTCTGGAACTTCTCCCTGCTAGTTCCTTTGCCTCAGCTCGAATTTCCACCTCTGCTTTGTTGGCTTTACCTCCTGGCTATTTTTTCTTCAGCTTTCAAGGCTTCTTGATAAGCATCCTCGACCGTACTAACAGACATAATGCTGATGTCTTATTGAATTTCATATCTCGTCCCATTGATATATCTAGCTTTCTTCTCATATTCATTCTCTTTTTTTCCAGCCCTAATGTTCAGTCGATAAAATTCTTCAGTGTACTCCTTCATTGATAAACCTCTCTGTTTTAGGTTCTGCAATCTTCTATAAAGATTGATCTGGTAATCCTTCGGGATAAACTTATCTTTCAGCTTAGCTACCATCCTATCCTAGCTTTTAATTTTTTGCTTAGCATTTCTTCTGTGTTCGGCTTGCAGTTCATCCCACCATAATGTTTCATGTCCTTTCAGTCTTATCGCTGCATGCTTTACCATCTTGTCTTCTTCGATATCTTCATAATAGAAGTATTTATCCATGGCACGTACCCAGTTGAACAATTCGTTGACTTCCAAATTTCCCTTGTACATAGGTACCTCTATCCTTGCTCTAGCGCCTATTTTTGAAATGGCTTTTATCAAGTGGTCCTATGCAGCATCCTCAGCTGCATTTTTTCCAACTTCTGTCGCTTCTTCACTCTCAGCTTCACTGACATCACTAGCATCTGGTGCTCTTCTCTGCACTGTTTCCATGGCATCCAATCTCATTCGAAGTCGCCTCATTTCTTCTTCCATCTCTGCATTTGCTCTGGGTCTCCTTGGCGGCATGACTTCACTGCATCACCTTCATACAAAAGGGAAATTTGTTTGATACCACAATGATACCAACTTCCCTCTCTTTTTCTTTGTCTGTTGTCTGCAAACAAGCTTAATCTTTCTCTGATACCACTTGATGCAAACCCTCTACCTCAGTGGGGTCCGCGACCTCCCGGTCACTGGATCATCCTCCAACTTCGATCTAGAATAGCTCTTTTGGGTCCTCACTGTAACCTTGCAAATCAGATCCATAGGTCCTATTCTGATGCCCAGTTGGATTTTAAAAATGCCAAGCATGAGTTCCAACCCCACACGACCAAGGGCCATGACCGCACCCCTGTTTTCCAAGGCACTTCATGATTCACGGTTCGGGACTTCTCGAGGGACCAACTCTCGACTCTTCTACATCGAACACCGAAAAGACTTAACTGGCGGTTAGGTCATCGTAGACCCATGAACAACATTGCCTCCACTCCAAAATCTTGGTACGCGAAATGTCAAAAGTCTTTTCTTCTGGGTGATCCAACGGTCCAGATTCTCCCCTTGATCAATTACTTAGATCAAATCCCAATGATCTCCTTTTTAGAATTTTGCGGAGTCTTCTCTCCAGATTTCCTGATGACTAAAACCCCAAAATCCCTTGACCCCACTGGATCGATGGTCCATGACTCATCCTGATTGACGGTTAGGATCTGATTATGATTCTCCTTTTCGTGATCTTTGGCAAGAGGGTCGAAAGAATCCCTCTCTTGTTTTCCTGGTCCACGAAATGTCGAAACCTCCCTTGGGAAATCTATGGCATAGATTTCTCTGTATTGATGGCCACAATATCATCGTTGGTTTTTTGAAACGTTGCTCAACTGCCACGTGACTCAACTCTTGATCTCTCTCCCAATTGACGTGTGTCCCATGTGAGATCTGACGGTCTTCGGGATTTTTCAATACACGAGTTCGAAGGAACTTTTCCCTTGTTCCTCCAAACGTCGAATGTCGAGACCCTCCTTTGGGCACAAAGTGCTTAAGGTTCACGCTAGTTCTACAGATCTGATGGCTATCGGTAGATCGGTACTTCCTCTCAGAATGTCTCCACCGTCCATTCAATTTCTTACTTAGAAAAATTTCTAAGTGCCAAGGAATTAATCTTCAGTTCTTTTTCAACTGGATCTCTATGCGTGAAATCACACTCCTTCCTGAGCTTCTTCTTCTTGAAGATCTGAACTCCTATGCACACCTTGCATTCAAGGATCTCGAATAACTCAGATTCGAAGGGATTTTCTTGAAAAGAAAATACTTCACGCCCACCTGGCATTCTCCTGATTCTGTGCACTCCTTGCACTAGAATATTCAAGTTCCCTTTGTTCCCTCTCTGAACTTTTCTCTCTGAGTCGTTCTAAGACTCAGTTAACACACACCTTGCGTTCGTGAATGCACACCTTGCATACACGATTCAAAAGAGAACTGATTGGAACTGATCCACTTTCGTTACAGATTCATATGATCATCTTCTCGAACTCTCACATAGGAATGAGAATAAAACAAAACACATCATACATAATGAAATATTCATACAATCACATGTAGATGAACACAATCCAGTTTCAGGATAATTTTCACCTCTATTCTATTCATTCATCAAACGAAAATTACAACATGTTCATCTAATCTATTATGCTCTGGTTCTACTGATCTCCTACAGTTACTCCTCTATATTATCCTATTACAATGCAAGTGAAAAGCTATCTAAGGACCAACTCTCTGATCTCTCTCATCCTTTCCTGAAATCTATTAAATTTAGAATTCAAAGTATCACCTAAATAGTGCTGCTATAATAACTACGAGTTATTGCAGGATAGAGTCTACACTCCATATCCTCGGTTTCTTACAGTCTTGAAGACTTTACAAACAAGTTACAATTTAGAATGTCGTTTCAAAAATATCCCAACAACCAATTTAATTTCTGAATAAATGCTTGATTTGAACTCTGCATTGTTGAGATGTCATTCTTCTCTCCTCCACATGTGCATTGATGGTCGTGAAGGCGATGCTCCTGCATCAATGGGTATATATATACGACCCTCGTTCTTAATTCTAATCTACTATTCATATTCTCGTATACATTTATTATATATATTGTTATCAATATGGATTTCTACATTGTCTTCTTAATATTGTGGACATTTAATTGGTGATCTAGATTTGGTTGTCACACTTATTAGTAGGATTCACTGCAAATGTGTAGCTCAATGAAATTTTTTAAAAGAAAACAATAGACATCGATTAAACACAAGGAAATGATACCATTCTTTTTCTTAATGATCACATATTCCATCTCTATAAAAGCATCTAATGTGTTAACAAAACTAACATGGTTATTATTAGCATTGGTATCTAATAGTTTATTAATTTTTGGGAACATTCACTGGCCTCTCAACCACTTAGTATGGGTGTAAATTGCAATGTAATTGAAAACTTATTAGCAAGATTCACTACAAATGTGTGGTTCAATGACAATTTTGAAGAGAAAACAATACACATCGATCGGACCCAAGAAAACGAGGTCATCTCTCTTTCTTCATGATCACATATTCTATCTCTCTAAAAGCATCTAAAGTGTTGACAAATCTAACATGGTTATAGCATTAGTATCTAATATATTTGTATTATTTGGGAACATTCATTAACCTTTGGACCACTTAGTATGTTGGTCGTGACATCCCTATTATCATGGCATCTAATATAATTAATACTTGAATTTAAATCATTGAAAAATTCATTTATCTTATATAGGTTTTGACTAGCTCATTAGAAAGAGAATGCATAGTTTTTTTTGTTTCACACAAAATTATGTTAATTATTTTTTTTAGGATAAAAAAATCCATCAATATCAGTGATACATTTTATCTTCTTAATCAAGTTTATGTATGAGCCTATGCAAAATAGACCTTGTCAATGTCACAAAACCTAAAATTGGAATTACAATAATGATAATTGTGATTCTCTTCATTCAATTTTTCGCATCATCAATTCCTTATTCTTTTTATCATTCTTCTTTCCCCAATTTTATGTATTCTTATCTATAACACTCATTGTTTCTTGAAACATTGAAATTAGTGTGACAATACTTTAAGTTCCAAATATGTTTATTTTAACACTTCAACCCAACACCCAAAAAATAGCTCAAAATAAAATCTCTTTATCTACTAAAATCACAGTTGAGTAATCAATGAAATGTGCACCAGAATCATAAACAAGGAAACCAAAATCATGCACACATAAACACCAATATTTTGGGTATATACCCCTAGAAAAAAACCCATAGATAAAACCAATGTTGAGAATGATTTTATTATGCTAAAATCTTGGCTCCCATAATAGGGATAATGGCCCACCGGGAGAAATACAAACACAAACTTGGAAAAGTATGACCTATTGTATGAACCAGAAATGCACATTTTTTGAGGTGTACATGATTTCCCTTCTTGTGAAACACATATGTATGTGACTGTCTCCACTATGACACACATACATGTACGGAAAACCTACATGAAAAGCTTTGTACTACACAACACTTCCTTGTGGCTTCCTCTGACTGAAAAATCACCTACATTTCCTTTGTTCTATCTTCTCCTTGACTTGATATCTAGATGTAATTCCTTCTCCACCTATCCGAGATCTTGAATCATAGTCCTTTTTGATCCAACTCTCTTGAAATTAAATCCTCTACTCTCAAGAATCTCAAGTATCAAGTGTGTCACGTGTAAGAAAAATTCATTCTTTGTTTCTACACTCTCGAATGACTCCACACTAGTAAAACCCATTCTTTGTTATCTATGTGTGAATGTCTCTTCTCCTTCACCCTAGCCTTGCTTCTATAATCATGATTTATAATCTATTATAATATCACTTGAGATTTAGATTGCATGTTAATATTACATGCTAAGTACTTTTAGCACTTTCCTTAAATAACCCAATTAACAAATTTCACAATTAATTAATAAAAGAAATTTACTTTAATATAAGTAAATTCAAGAGTAGAAGGATTTAGATGATTTCCACACGTCTAGACACATAGACATGTGCATAAATACATGTATGATGCTACCACAAGCATCAACACTCCCTCTTAGTGAGGAATGTATTTCCCGAAGAGCCACCTGGAACTGGTTCTGGCTTCGAACCTGGCACAATGTCACACATATCATCCTACATACTGAAATCCCTCCAACCCTGCTACTCAACTACTCCCTGATCACTAGAAGTCCCAGAATTGATGACGAGACATATCAATTCCACAAAGTTTGAAAACTTCATCGAAGGTATGCTCCCCCTCAATGTACTCATAGAATCTTCTTGCTCCCAAGCATCCATCAATGTCATCTGGTACCAACTTGGTCTCTTGATAGGAATGGAAGGGGATAACTCCCTCTTTCCATCTAAATGTTTACTCCTCACACTAGAAGTTTGTGAACTTTTCTCATCCTTTGGTTGTTCACCCTTTGGAGCCTCCTGCTCCTCGTCCTCTAGCACTGACATCGATCCATGATCCAAGATCCCCTTGGATCCTGTTACAGGATGGCCCTATAACCTTTATAACCTTCCCTCTTTGACACCAATGTTGACTATTGTGTTACGAATAGATCCCTTTTAATATATGAGTACTTTCCCTTTCTAAAAAGTATCAGAAACACCCATGTCCTCCAAAAATGAAACTGAGAGAAATTTTTTCTTTAGTTCTGGTACATACAACACATCTTCCACCTCTAGAAATCCTCTTGAATTTAGTTGGAACCTCACTATCCTAACTCCCTCTACACCACACTTGGCAAGAGTTCCAAGCTCCACCTGTAGATCCAATTCCTTCTCTAACAAACTTGTGAACAACTCATGTGTCCCTATCATGTGATGAGAAACCCTATTATCCAATTACCAAGCATTCCTTTAGTTGGTGTTGGTAGAGAGGCATGAAAACATTGAGAATTCATTCTCAAACTTCACTGCAAACTCATCTAATTATTTCTTTGTTAATGTTGTTGTCTACGTCTTCCCTTGCCTCTTCTTCTTTGGACACTGTGATGCATAGTTTCCAAACTTGTGGCACACGAAGCACTTGATTTTACTCAAGTCCTTATTTCCTCGCTGTGAGGTTGAGTCCTCATTGTTACCCTACTTGTTGAAACCCTTTCCTTTTCCCTTCCTTGTCTTACTGACAAGGGTCAGGTTCTCCTCCTCTTCATATTCCTTATTTCTTGATTTTAGACTCCTCCCAAGTCTCATCATGGATGTAATCATCCCAAAGTATCTACTAATATGGGATATTTTTCCAAGTGATTGCTCCCTTGACGAATGGTTCCCATGACTTAGAAAGACCATTCAATTCCATATTCACGAGCTCTGCATCCTTCGTTTTTTCCCCTATGGATGCAATATGATCATGCACCTATGTGATCCTCATGAGATAGATGGTAACATTATCAGATCTAGACATATGCATCAATCTAATTTTATTCCTTAAGAGCATCCTCATATTCGTTTTCTTTCTCTGGAATAAACTTACCAATGCATCAAACATCTCTTTGGTCATGTTCTTCTCGGTTAGGTGAGGGATTAGATGATCCTTCACAAAATATGGGAGAACCCTCTTTGCTTTGATCTCCTTCTTGTTTTGGGCTTCCAAAGCTATCATATATGTCAGTGGAATAACTACCTTATCCACTAACTCCCAAAGGTCATACTCCAACGCCAAAATTACTCTTGCTTTCCAAGATAGGAAGTTGAATGTTCTATACAATATGTCTTATACTCTCAACGGTGTTGTTGTCATCTCTAAGACCCAATAAACTACCATGGATATAACTTTTTGCTTAAAAATTCCCATGTACTGACCTTTATGGACTTGTACATGTATGTCACCAATGGAACTCATGTATGTACGCGACCGTCACCACTGCAACCCGTGTATGTACACAATTGTTATCAATGCAACCTGCATATGCGCGAATGTTCTCAAAGAAACCCGCATATGTACACAACTGTGCCTACTGTGATCCCACATACAACCTTGTAATCCTGCAAAAATATGGTTCTACCTTAGTACGATTGTTTCCCTAAAACCCTTCCTTCAATTTTCTCCTACTAGTTATGTATCTATGTTAGGGTCCTAACCCACACATAGGTAGAACAATATATTCGGATGTAATAAAGGTCAATATTAATAAGGCCTTGCAATAAAATAGAATAAGTCGAATGTAAGAAGACCTAATAGAAGCTTCCACTTCTAGAAGGATCTTCCTCTAGATGCTTCTTTTGATAGACATATTTAGTATAAATAGGAGTCGAGGGTATGAGAACCCTAACTTGGATATTATTGTAATAAATCTCTGCTTGACTGGAGGTTTCCCCCTCGAAGAGGCCCGTGAACATCGCTCTCAGAATCAAAGTGTTATTTCTGTGTTATTCTTATATCATTTCCATGTTATTGTGGTGATTGTTCTAGTTATATTGTTGTTATTCTGCCATTTCTAGCATTTTATTTCTATTCTGCATACTTTTTATATCTAGTATATTACAAGTGGTATCAGAGCACTTTCCTCGACAGAAATTGTGGGTAAATTTTTTTCAGGGTAGAGATGTATTCCATTGTCTTTAAGCCACAGAGATATGTCATTAAGCGCATAAACCCATGGTGAGGGATTCATACACACATGAAATATAAGTGGTACTTAAGCGCACATCTGTTGGCCACCCTTGTAACCCCTGTTGGTACCCCTTCGAGTGGTAGCGCATCAGACAACACATGTGTACGGATCAACCTAGATTACCTGAATCCCTCCTTAGATAAAATGATCAGTCTCCTGACTGCTATAGTGCCACCGAGAACAACACTCAGGAAGATACTCTCTAGTACATGGGTAGTTGGGTAGTACGGCTAAGGGTACGGTCTAGCCTCCTTAGTTAGTGCCCTGAGATATTGGGTCGAGTACTACTGTTGGACCCCACACGTATATTAGAGAGCTATAGCATAGGGAAAACCCTTGTCTGTAGAACCCTTGAATACCTAACCCTTGGGGACAGAAACATAAAAAAATTAAAACAAACAAGATCTATTGCCACACAACTGTGTTCGGGTTGCCAAATCACTACATAGTTCTTCATGGTTAAGAATTTGTGAATTTCATCACTGCAGTATTCTTCAGACAAAAGTATAACTCCATATGTGTAAAAAGAGAAAAGAAAAAAAAAAGTCTGGAAATTTTTGCACCATTATTTGAGACCTATTCCATTGGATTCATCTCTTCTCCCTTATCACATTCATACATATCATTTTTCGAAAAACAATTTGACCCCACCAGCCCTATTTCAGTTCCCTCGTCCTCATGGCCCATACCCATAGTCAAGACTTGGAAGCTCGCTTCAATACCTTGCAATCTAATTTCATTGAGACCCAACAAGAAGTGAAACAACTCAGTTCCAATGTTGTCACCATCAATACAACCATGCATTCCACAATGGAGGCAATCAAACAATACTTGACTACCCAGCTTGAATCCATCGTTTCGATTCTCTGCACCAAGATGCATATCCCTACATATAACCCTTTATCTGACCCACCTTCACAGACCAAAGCTGAAAATTTCCCTCATTCCCATAACTTTCAACACCATCACTTTCAACGTGACCTACGCCTCCTGCGGGTGGATTTGACTAAATTTGACAGTTCGTATCCCATTGGTTGGGTAACCCAAATGGAACATTATTTCTCTTTATATGACATTACAGATGAATTGGCCAAACTCCGGTATGGTGTTCTCCATCTAGATCAAGAACGTTGGAAATTGTGGCAATGGTGGCAATGGATAAAAACTTCCCATCAAGGGTATATTGCTTGGACACACTTTGTGGCAGAGATTTATGAACGCTTTGACACTGAAACCAACCATTTGAGTTGTTTGAAAAAGTTGAAACAATCAGGAACAGTGGAATACTTTATAGATACCTTTGAGCGCCTGGCTTTTCGGATAGAGGACATGTCTGATGCCTTTTCCCGAGAGTGTTTTATTAGTGGCCTCAAGGATGAGATTCAAGCCCATGTCCTCATGGCTCATCCTCAGAGTTGGGTGGAGGCTACTAAAAGAGATAAAGAATCACAACAGGTTGTATCTTCTCAAAACCAAAAACCCTCCTTTATCCCTCACACTAAACTAGTAAATCCCACTACTCCCTCCGCTCCACTAAAGATCCAAAAATTGACCAGGGCTTAAATGGATGAACGCCAACTCAGAGGTCTTTGTTATAATTGTGATGAAAAATATTTCCCAAGCCACAAGTGTAAGGAACAAAAGAGTTTTATGGCCATCTCAGCGGATATTTCGGAAGAGGATGTTGAAACTTCCTTTGTGTCTGAGTCACCTAAAACCACTGACATAACCCCTCCCTCAGACCCTCTTAAAGTAGAACCAGTCATTTCCCTCAATGCTCTCACTAGCTTCTCTGCTCCCCAAACCCTCAAGCTAATCGGTTACATCAAGCATAGGAAGTTCATCATTCTAGTTGATAGTGGAAGCACCCATAATTTTATTCATTGTCACATTGCCCAAGAAACTCATTGCTACATCCATGCTGTCAATAATTTCCAAAACATGATTGCCAATGGTGGCTCCATGAAATGTGGAGGGCGTTGTGAAAATGTGTGTCTCCAAATTGGTGACTACCACCTGAAATCTCATATGTTTTCTATCAGCATGGGCAATTGTGACATTGTGTTGGGTGCAGACTGGATAAGGATTTTCGGTCCCATTCTCATGGATTTTAAGGAATTAACCATGCAATTCGACCAGGAGGGCCACCAATATAATTTCCAAGGCATCATCGTCGGTTCACCTGATATCATTAGTTCCCATAGCATGGAAAAGATGCTCAAAAAAGGTTATTCTGGTGTTATTTCCCAACTCCATGCCATACAAACAACAGAGACACCCTCGGTGCCCCAAGACCTCCAATCCATCCTTTTTAAACATCAAGTGGTATTTTCCACTCCCCAAGGACTCACTCCTTCCCATGGTGTTCAATATCATTCCATTCCCCTTGTACTAGGAAGCCTTCCTACCAATATCCGTCTGTATCATCACCCCTTTTCCCAAAAAAATGAAATTGAGAAAATGGTCTAGGAACTCCTCAATGTAGGCGTTATCCTCCCTAGTATGATCCCCTACTCTTCTCTTGTGTTCATGGTCCTGAAGAAAGAAGGTTCTTGGCGAATGTGTCTTGACTTCCATGCCCTCAACAAACTTACCATTAAATACAAGTTTCCCATTCTTGTCATTGATGACCTCTTGGATGAATTGAGTGGCGCCTAGTTCTTTACTAAACTTGATCTTCATTCTGGCTACCACCACATACGTATGAAAAAGGCATACATTCCCAAGACTTCCTTTAGCACTCATGAGGGCCACTATGAGTTTTTGGTCATGCTCTTTGGCTTGTGTAATTCCCCCTCCACCTTCCAAAGCCTCATGAATCATGTCTTCCATCCTTTTCTCTGTCATTTTGTCTTAGTTTTCTTTGATGATATCCTCATCTATAGAAAAACATGGACAGACCATCTTGCTCATGTGGATCGAGTTCTCCATCTACTCTCTCAGCACCAACCTTTCCTGAAGTAGTCTAAATGTGCTTTTGGCACCTCATAAGTCGAGTACATGGGTCATCTGGTTGGAAAGGACTACATTGGGGTGGATCCTAAAAATATTGAAGCTATGCAAGACTGGCCTCACCCAAAGAATCTCAAAATCTTGCGTGGATTTCTGGGCTTAACAGGTTATTATCACAAGTTTGTTAAGAATTATGGAAAGATTGCAGCACCTCTCACTATACTTCTAAAAAAGAACTCTTTCACTTGGACTCCAGCAGCTGCTCAAGCTTTTCAAACCTTAAAGATGGCCATGTGAACCACTCTGGTCCTAGCCCTTCCTGATTTCACAATGACCTTTGTCTTGGAATGTGATGCCTCGGGGAAAGGAATTGGTGATGTCCTTATGCAAGAGGGTCGGCCTTTGGCCTTTACCAGCAAGCAATTGTCTGAAAGAAATATGGGCAAATCAATCTATGAAAAGGAAATTTTGGCCATTTTGCATGTCGTTGATTTGTGGCACCCTTATATATTGGGGCAATGCTTCCAAATTAAGACAGACCATCAAAGCCTCAAGTATTTTCTGGAACAACGCATTTCCTCCCTAGAGAAAAAAAAATGGGCGACTAATCTCTTTGGATATGATTATGAAATCATTTACAAGAAAGGCAAAGGCAATTTGGTTGCGGATGCACTTTCCCGAAAATATGAAGATGAAGGATCCCTTTTTTCTCTTTCCTTCATTGTACCAGAGTGGCTCCAATCCATTCACCAGGAATGGCTACAAGATCCCAAAAGTTTGCATCTGATCCAACAATTGCAGTCCAATGCTCCATCGTCCCCAGGGTACTCTTGGCTCCATGATGAGCTTCGATACAAAGGCCATTTGTATTTAAGTAAACAATCAAATCTTAAATCCATGGTGCTTTCTGAGCTTCATTCTACACCCACAGTAGGGCACTCCAGGTTCACCAAAACCTATGACAGGGTCAAACGCTCTTTTTTTGGAATGGTATGAAACAAAACATTCGTAATTTTGTCGTTGAATATGATGTGTGTCAACGCAACAAGGGAGAAACAGTCAAATCTCTGGGCACACTACAACTGCTTCCAATTCCACCTGCTATTTGGAGGTATATCTCTATAGATTTTATTACAGGCTTATCCAAATCGGGAAATAAATCAGTCATCATGGTGGTTGTTTATCTCCTTTCCAAGTATACTCATTTCTGCGCTCTTCAACACCCATTTACAGCATCCACGATGGCTCAACTTTTCATGGATCGAGACTTCAAGCTTCATGGCATGCCACATTCTATTGTTTCTCATCATGACCCAACTTTCACCAGCAATTTTTGGTAAGAATTGTTCAAGCTACAATGCACCCAATTGCATCTCAGCGCATCTTATCATCCCCAGACTGATGGTCAAACAGAATTTGTCAACAAGTGTTTGGAAACATATTTGAGGTGTTTTGCCTCGGAAAAGAAAAAACAGTGGGCTCAATGGTTACCCCTAGATGAATGGTGGTACAACACTTCATACCATACAACTACACACATGACTCCTTTTGAAGCGGTATATGGACAAAATCCACTTTCAGTTCTCTCATACTTACCTGGTGTCTCGAAGGTCCAGGTGGTTGACCAAAAGCTTACAGTTCGAGAGGCTATTCTCCGTACCCTCAAAGAGAATTTGGTCATGGCACAGAATTGCATGAAGCAACAAGCAGATCAAGGTCGCTTTGAACGTCAATTTGCAGAAGGGGATTAGGTGTTTCTTCGACTGCAAACTTACAAGAAAAATTCTCTCAAGGTCGAGCATTGTCAGAAGATAGCGCCCAAATTTTATGGTCCTTATATCGTTCTCAAGTGTGTGGGACAAGTGGCCTATCATTTAGTTTTTCCTAGTCATTCAAAGCTACATCTTATTTTTCATGTTTCATGCTTAAAGAAGGTGATTGGAACTAAGTGCCAAATTCAAACCAACCTTCCTGAGTTAGCCAAAGAAGGATCCATTTGGCTACAACCACAAGCAGTTTTGGACCAGCGTGAGCATCATCTATGTCAGAGGACCATCAAGGAAGTCTTAGTCCAGTGGAAAGATAAAACTCCAGCAAATGCCACTTGGGAACCAACTACCATTCTGCAACAATTTCCACATCTCAAGCCTTCAGGACAAGGTTGTTTTTAAGGGGGAGGACATGTTAGGGTCCTAACCCACACATAGGTAGAACAATATATTCAGATGTAATAAAGGTCAACATTAATAAGGCCTTTCAATAAAATAGAATAAGTCAAATGTAAGAAGACCTAATAGAAGCTTTCACTTCTAGAAGGATATTCCTCTAGATGCTTCTTTTGAAAGACATATTTAGCATAAATAGGAGTCGAGGGTATGAGAACCCTAGCTTGGATATTATTGTAATAGAGCTCTTCTCGACTGGAGGTTGACCCCTCGAAGAGTCCCATGAACATTGCTCTCAGAATCAAAGTGCTATTTCTATGTTATTCTTGTATCATTTCCATGTTATTGTGGTGATTGTTCTAGTTATATTGTTGTTAGTCTGCCATTTCTAGCATTTTATTTCTATTCTGCATACTTTTTATATCTAGTATATTACAATCTACTATGGATCTAAGATTTGGCTTCCCTTCATAGCACCTACTATGATACCATGTTGATTTTAACACTTCAACCCAACACTTGGAAATTATCTCAAAATAGAATATATTTATCTACTAAAAGAACAACTAAGTAATCAACGAAATATGCAGTGGAAGCATAAACAAAGAAACCAAATTTATGCACACACAAACACCAATAATTTTTGGTAGATACCCATGGAAAAAACTCTGGAGGGAAAACCGGTGCTCTCAATGATTTTATTATGCTAAAATCAAGGCTTTCATAATAGGGATAATGGTCCACTGAGAGAAATACAATTGCAGATAAACCTGGAAAACTCTGACCTATTGTATGAACCAAAGTTGCATGTTTTTCGAGTTGTATGTGATTCATCTTCTTGTGAACTGCGTATGTATGTGAGTGTCTCCACTATGACCCATGTACATGTATGAAGAACCTTTACGACAAGCTACCTACGACACGACACTTCCTTGTAGCTTCTTTTGACTAAAAAAAACCCGTGCTACATCTATTCTCTCTTCTTGTTGACATGATCTCTAGATGGAAGTCATTCCCCACCTATATAATATCTTTAATCACAGTCCTTAGTGACCCAACTCTTGAAAATAAATCCTCTACTCTCAAGAATCTCAAGTATCAAGAGTTTCAAGTGTAAGAAAAATTTCTTCTTTGTTTCTACACTCTCGAATGACCCTACACTAGCATCGAAGGATGATTTGAATTACCTGTGTCGAAGGCCGAAAATTACAAGCATTCTAATGTTGGCTGACATGTTTTACTAATAGCAAGGAAAAAATACTATGGAGCAAAATTAGGTGATTGACAGAATTGCAAAATCTGATATACATTGTTAAAATTGTAATCTGGAGTCTTCGGGTCACTTAAAATATACTAAAACTTTAAGGGTGCAGTTCTCCAGTGCAAAGATAGCAGAAAACAATGAATGGAATTTGCAGTTTCGAATTTGTATCTAATTTAATAACGGAGTGGTTTGAAAAGGGGGAGCTGAAAACACGAGACAACGGAGAATTTTACTTAGAGTTACCTCGCACCAATTACAAGCATCCTACAAAATTTATACCTATGGATTTTAGGTATCAAACGGGATTTTGGGGGGAGTAATTAATGTTTTAAGAGAGTAATTACTGTTATAGTTGTAGGCTAAATGTTTTACGAAATGAGGGATTTTTTCGAGGACATTTGCTCTAAATCCGGTGAGAAATTGTTAGATTCGTAGATTCAAGTGATTATTTATGTATAATCCAAGTGTCTCATGTTGGACAGACCTACCACACTTAGAGGGGGGGTGAATGAGTGTGGGGCTCTTTTTCCCAAAACTTCCCTCTTGCACAAAAACTCATCAATTAGCATTCAACATTTATTCATTACCCATTGTTTTCATTTATAACCAGTTATATGTGAGCACATATTAGCAACATATATCAACAATATATCATCAACAAGTCATCACCACAATGAACACAAAGAACACAAAATGTATGTACAATTTTATTTTTATTACGGACTACAATCCTTGGGGTTTATCAGCAACAACTGAATAGAGTAAAACTCTACAAGAGCACCAGCTCTATATGCAAGACTCATCTTTCATTCTCAGCACCAACTGATATCAGGAAACAATCCTCAACAAATATCAATCTGTACCATAAACAAGAGCATCAACCCTGCACCAACCTGTGCCAAACAACCTGTAATCAACATGTACCATAAACAAGTGCATCCAACCATGTACCAAGTATATACCAATCATGTGTCAACCACTCATCAACAATGACTCATCAATATGTACCAACATCATCAACTATACA
>ML802419.1:8813-20294 GCA_009831015.1 Picea engelmannii
ATATATATATATTATTATTGGTATAGATTCATTGAGTTATTTTTAAGCAACATGAATATTCTCATTATTGTTCAATAAGTCATATACACTATTAAAAGGGAGAAAAGACATAAAAATGAATGTTGGGATTTGGTGACAACGAATTCCTCTAATGATAAGATCTGGATCCTATTATTCTACGTTGGTTACAACCAAATAGACCAAGTTAGAATATGGATAGGGATTACATTTATTATTCAGTTTCTTGTAAATGTATATAAATACATGTAAGCCCGTAGAGGCAAAAACGACTGTGAGAGACTGAGTGTGTGAGAGACTTGCAAATATGATGTAATCTCCATAATCTGAATAATAAGACAACCAATGCCTATGCTTGGTGGACGTAGCCCAACGTTTGGGTGAACCATGTGAAATCCCTGTGTCTATTTCTTATGTGTGTGATTGTTAATTATCATTGAGAATTGTGTTTTCCGCATTGACAATTCTAACAAGTGGTATCAAAGCTTGGTTAAAGCTGGTTGGAGGAGCTTCAAATTATCGGAGGAGCCAGAGAAGTGAGGTGTGTAGATTTATACATCATCGCATGTCCCTCCTCTCAAAGGGTGCGGAAACTTATTACTCAACCTTACGCTCGTTAATCATTCTGCGGTTGCAAAAAAGGCACAGTGCGTAGATCTTTCACTATTTCCGCACTCCAACTGTGTCGAGAGGTGCAGACTCTCCGCAATGGAAGTGTGAGGTGCATGTGACGGCTCCCTTAAGTCAAAAAGACCCGATATCATTTTAAATTAATTCGCTTGGTTTAAGGCATGGTACAACTCCTTTGGTAAATCAATGTTACGACTCTTGTTTTGGTGAATATTCGCATGTGGTTTTTTAAATTGGATTTCCTTCTAAGAACAAATGTGAACAAGTCACGTGGAGAGGTATAAAATAAATTATTATATTTGGAATATAAAGTGAATTAAAAGGTTAAAGAGTGGATAGTTCAAAGGTTAAAGAGTGAATAGTTAAAAGGTTAAAGAGTGGATATAAAAGGTATATAAGTTTTTTTTTTCTTTATTATTTTAAACTTTTTGGAGTTATTAATTAACCTTGTTTATTAAGGATTCACATTTAATCTTATTTATTACTCCTTCACATTTAAAAGGATTTTTGATAAGCGGTGGATATTGGGAGATTTTTTGTGCTAGTGGCTAAGATGCAGAGTTCGAAGTTTGAAGTTGAAAAGTTCAGTGGTAAAAACAACTTTGAGCTCTGGAAGCTTAAGATGCAAGATTTACTGGTACAACAAGGGTTACAAAAAGCATTGGCAGGCAAGTCAAATAAACCAACAACCATGACAGAATGGGAATGGGAAGATCTGGATGCGAAAGCTCTTAGTACCATTCGTTTATGTCTAGCGGATGAGGTTATGTTTAATATCATAGGAGAGGATACAACATCAGGCTTATGCAGCAAGTTGGAAAGTCTATATATGACGAAGTCCCTGACAAGCAAAATCTACTTGAAGAGACATTTGTATAGTTTGTGGATGAAAGAAGGTACAAAAGTTGTTGACCATTTAAATACCTTCAATACTCGTATAGTTCAATCTACTAGTATGGAAGTTAAATTCGAAGATGACGATAAGGCTATTACACTATTGTGTTTGTTGCCTGAGTCTTGGGATAATCTAGTCACCTCTATTAGCTTTAGATCAATAGAAGTTTTAGATTATGACTCTGTTGTGGGAGCTTTGTTGGTTGAGGAGATGAGGAGAAAATCTAGTAAAGAAACCTCAACTTCAGAGGCGATGTTGATCAGAGGTCGAACCACAGAGAATAATGAGAGAAGTTCTTTCCGATCTAAGTCAAGACACAGAAAGGGTAAAGAAAAATTTTGGCACTGTGGCAAAACAGGACATCTCAAGAAAGATTGTTGGAAGAGAAAGGAATCTGAGGAAAACTCTACGAAGGAAGCAAATTTGGTTGTAACAAATTCAGGTATGATTGATCAAGTTTTATCCATTTCTAGTAATTTACAATATCAAGAAGAATGGCAGTTAGATTCAGGTGCCTCCCACCACATGTGCTTACATAGAAATTGGTTCATTTCTTACCAATCTGTTGATGAGGGTGTAGTGTTAATGGGAAATGGTATTCGATGTAAAACTGTTGGGGTTGGTAGTATTAGAATCAGGATGTTCAATGGTATTGTTAGGGAATTACTGGATGTTAGATATGTACCTGAGCTTAAATCAAATTTTATTTCATTAGGAGTGTTGGATTCTTGTGGATATAAGTATACAGGTCAAGGTGGAGCTCTCACAGTGTCGAAAGGGAATTTAGTAGTGATGAAGGCAACAAAGGTTGATAACCTTTATAAGCTGGAAGGCAGTATCGAAGTAGCATCTAAAGTGATATATGTATATTCTTGTTTATGGCAGAAGCATCAAGGTCATAAGAGCAAGAAAGAATTGAAGGTACTGGTAAGCAGTAATCATTTCCAGACTTAAAATCTTTGTTTCTAAATTCATGTATGTTTTATATCTCTGCAAGTTATGATGATGGTATAAAGGGATGTTGTGTGTGGGATCCTACTTCTCACAAGGTCATGATTGACAGATATATTGTATGTATGGAACAACCAAAATGGTTGATTCAAGATCGCAATGGTAAATTTGTTTGCATGCTAGGTAATTCATTGTATGGCCTACTAGTACCCAGAAAAATATACAAGATGTTTGAATCCTTCATAGTGAGTCAAAATTTTTCAAAGGGTAAGAATGAATATACAGTTTACAGTACATTCATAGTCTTGATGTTCTTTGTTGATTATATGCTCGATGCAAGCCGAAGCATGGATAAAATCAGTAAGAAATTGACTCAGGTGGACAGGACAATTCAGGTGAGGGATCAAGGAGCAGCAAAACAAATTAAGGGCATGGAAGTATACAGAGATGGTAATGGTAAGTTGTGGTTGGAGTTCAATATGAACATTGTAAAACCGGTTTTTATCCCTCTTGCTTTCTATTATAAGTTTTATTCAAGTATAGGGCCTGTCTATAAAGAAGAAAAGGTTATGTCTCGTGTAAGTTCAGTAGGAGGTCTATTGTATGTGACGAAATGGTTAAGACCAGATGTTTCACATGCTAATGATGTTGTTAGAAATGTGACAGATTCAACTGTTGCAGTCAAATGGGTGCTTCAGCGTATGAGAAGCACAAATGTAACCTATAATGGTTACACTGATATGGTCTGTGATGATTGTAATGTATATTGTAATACAGGTGTTTTGGATAGAAGGAGTGATCCAAATTATTTTTGGCACGAAATGAGATCGGAGATATAATAAAGAAATGCACAAATATATCTCAAATATTCAATAACATAACATAAATGTATTCAAATATGCAACCATAAACACAGATATACAGTAATACATGATTTCTATTAATCAAAGAAATGTACAAAGACTGTAAAAATACAGAGTGAAAGTCTCGCTAGAATGGTGGCAGCTTATCTCTGAGAAGAGATGTGACGGCTACTCGCATTAGCAAAAAAATGATTACAATGAGGCTCTCAAGGACTTTTTATAATAAACCAGAATTCTAAAAGCCTAACCCTAGGAGATGAAGTGCCAAAAGTCATGTGGGCCCCGTTTGGGTAAGTTGGTGCATCAACTTCCCGAGGTCGTAACTTTTGCATACGATCTCTGTTTTAGGTGTGTGATAGCCCGTTGGAAAGGTATCAACGAGAAGATTCATTTTGGGGGCTCAATCATTCCTTCGACTATATTTGCGAATCTCAATCTCAAAAAACCTTCATTTGGGCCCTCAAAATGGCCCTGAAAATTAAAAACTGCTAAAAATAGAAAATTGCCAAATTTACCTGAAAACTGTTTTGAGCCAGTCGAAAAAGGTGGGTGGCCACTGATATCCACTTGGATCAATCCTCCCTCCTTAGGAAGAAATGGCTTCCAATGTTTTGAGTTCCCGAGGGAGAGGGAAAAGCGTTTATTGAATCTGCGTCTTGGTGAGTTGTTTGCCTTGCTGGAGACGTCGCATTGCTTAGTTTGTGGAAGTCTTTCACGAACCTGTTGAGGTTGAGGCTATTAAACAAGTCGGGCTACATGAGAGGATAGTGTGTAGAAGGACTCTTTGCACTTTGTTGCAACCTTGTTGACCTGCTTCTATTGGATAGAAGTTGCTTGGGGCGAAGCTATAGTGGTTGCAGTGTCCTTTTGTTCCTCTTTTGAACAGATTATGAAGAAGTTGAATTTTGCAGTATGCGATACTACCTTGTGGCACTTTTTAGGTGGAATAGTAGTCGAAACTACCTCTGGTATTCTGTAGATATGACCCTCCAGAGAAACAATGACACTGTGGGGTCAAGACTCGTAAACAGCATGGTGCTTCCACATATATGGTTGGCCCAAGAGAACATCACATACATTTAGTGAGGAAACATCACATAATACCTCATCCTTGAAGGGTTGGATGTCATATGACAATCGACATTGTTGGTTGACACGGAAATCTCATCCTTGGCGAAGCCACCCGATATTGTATGGTTGCGGGTGTGGTGTTTTCGACAATCCCAACTGTTTGATGACCTCTGCTGAGATGAGGTTCTTCTAGATTTCACTATCAACAATAAAATGCAGCGAGGTCCCCTTCACCCACATCTGTGAATGAAAAAGGCGCTCCTCCTCTTTAGGATCTTTTGGTTCTTCTGGTTGAATTGTTGCAATCGGGACAATAGCAGTGGGGTCTGCATCAATGATTTGTCCTTTACTAGTATTTTCATATTCAGATTCTGAATCAGGGTTCGGCTCCTTGTCTTTGATCTTGGCCACCAATGACTGTTTTGAGCGACATTCATTGATGTTGTGCCAGGGAATTTTGTGGAAATCGCACCATTTTCCGATGTCCTTCTTTGTCTTCCTGTGGCCCTTCTTTTCCTGTGTCTTGGACTGGTTTTTGGGAGACTGTTTGTTAGGGTTGTCTTTTTCATACTTTAGTTGTTGCGGATTTACAGAACCGAACTCCTATTTGTTCTGGTGCTTAAATTTCTGCTCAATTTTGACAACATATCGATAAGCAACACCAAGCGATGAGATGTCCAGAAAATCCATTTCAATTTGGATGTATCTGTGTAGAGCCCCACGGTATTTCAAAACCAAATGTCCCTCGGAGTCTTTGATACCCAGCTTGGTGTGAAAGGTATGGAAGGTATTGGTGAACTTCGGAACTGCTTGGCCCCTCTCTTGCCGCAGTGTGGTCCATCTCATGTACTGGTCCTCATAGTTGTCAATAGGGTAATATTGTTCCTTTACCGCATCCACAAAAAAATCCCAAGTGGGATCAGCCCCATATATTCTAGACTCCTTTGTGGAACTTTTCTCCCAGTAAGTTTCCCACCAATGTTTGACATGACGGAGAGCTTTAAGGAGTGTGAAGGTGATATTTTCTTTGTCGAAAAAATTGTGAACAGAGAAATAACCTTCTAGCAGAGTTAACCATTTTTTTAGGGCTTCTGCATCTATTTGTCCTTCAAATACAGGAATATCAAAATTAACTTGTACCTTAAAAGGCAAGGTGCTTCCAAAGTGGTCGCTTGATGAATATGTGCCTGCTGTTATCGACAGGCATTGAAGGATGTGGGAAAAATTCTCCATCATTTCGTTCCTATGTTGTGTGAGAGCTTGCTCAAGCAACAAATTGATAGGATCATTTGCTTCGTCGTTTTTCTTTTCTTCTGCCATTGAGGGTTTCTTGGGTGTGCAAGAGTGATTTTCTTCAAGAGAGACAAGCTCGACACCCAAATTTCTATACTCAGACCTCGTCGGGGACATGCACTAAAAAAATGATCAAGAGCAGTCTGCTCTGATACCACTGATCCGAATTATTTTCGGCACGAAATGAGATCGGAGATATAATAAATAAATGCACAAAGATATCGTAGATATTCAATAATATAACATAAATGTATCAAATATGAAACAATAAACACAGATGTACAGTAATACACAATTTCTATTAATCAAAGAAATGTACAGAGACTGCAAAAATATAGAGTGAAAGACTCGCTAGAATGGTGGCAACTTATCTCTGAGAAGAGATGTGATGGCTAATCGCATTTGCAAGAAGATGATTTCAATGAGGCTCTGAAGGCCTTTTTACAATAAACCAGAATTCCAAAAACCTTAGACATCCAAAAACCTAACCCTAGGAGATCAAACGCCAAAAGTCATGTGGGCCCCGTTTGGGTAAGTTGGTGCATCAACTTCCCGGTGTCGTAACTTTTGTATACGATCTACGTTTTAGGCGTGTGATAGTCCGTTGGAAAGGTATCGTCAAGGAGATTCATTTTGGGGGCTCAATAGTGCCTTCAACTATCATTGAGAACCTCAATCTTGAAAAACCTTCATTTGGGCCCTCAAAATGGCCCCAGAAGTTAAAAACTGTTAAAAATAGTAAATTGTCAAATTTGCCAGAAAATTGTTTTGAGCCAGTCGGAAAAGGTGGGTGGCCACCAATATTCATTTGGATCAATCCTCCCTCATTAGGAAGTAATGGTCTCCATTGCTTTGAGTTCCTGGGGGAGAGGGAAAAGCGTTTACTGAATCTTCATCTCGGTGAGTTTCTTGCCTTGCTAGAGACAGGGCGTTGTTTAGTTTGTGGAAGTTTGTCACGAACCTGTTGAGGCTGAGGTTGTTCAACAAGTCAGGCTACATGAGAGGATAGTTTGTAGAAGGACTCTTTTTGCTTTGTTGCAACCTTGTCGACCTGCTTCTGTTGGATAGAAGGTGCTTGGGGCGAATCTGTAGTGGTTGCAGTGTCCTTATGTTCCCCTTTTGAACTGATTGTGAAGAAGCTAAATTTTGCAGTATGAGATACTACCTTGCGACACTTTTTAGGTGGAAAAGTAGTCGGAACTACCTCTGGTATTCTGTAGAGATGACCCCCCAGAGAAACAATGACACTGCGGGGTCGAGACTCATAAACACCATGGTGCTTCCACATATATGGTTGGCCCAAGAGAACATCACATACATCTAGTGGGGAAACATCATATAATAACTCATCCTTGAAGGCTTGGATGTTGTATGACAATCAACATTGTTGGCTGACACAGATATCTCATCCTTGGATAAGCCACCCGATGTTGTATGGTTGCGGGTGTGGTGTTGTCGACAATCCCAACTGTTTGACGACCTCTACTGAGATGAGGTTCTTCTGGCTTCCGCTATCAACAATAAAATGCAACGAGGTCCCCTTCACCCACATATGTGAATGAAAAAGGCGCTCCCCCTCTTCCGGATCTGTTGGTTCTTCTGGTTGAATTGTTGCGGTCGCGACAATAGTAGTGGGGTCTGAGTCAATGATTTGTCCTTTACCAGTATTTTCATATTCAGATTCTGAATTAGGGTTCAGCTCCTTGTCTTTGATCTCGGCCACAAATGATTGTTTTGAGCGACATTCATCGGTGTTGTGCTAGGGGATTTTGTGGAAATCACACCATTTTTCAGTGTCCTTCTTTGTCTTACCGTGACCTTTCTTTTCCTGTGTCTTGGACTGGTTTTCGAGAGACTATTTGTTAGGGATGTCTTTGTCATACTTTGGTTGTTGCAGATTTGCAGACCTGAACTCATGTTTGTTCTGGTGCTTAAATTTTTGCTCAATTTTGACATCATATCAATAAGCAGCACCGAGTGATGAGATGTACAGAAAATCCATTTCAGTTTGGATGTATCTGTGTAGAGCCCCACGGTATTTCAGAACCAAATGTCACTCGGATTCTTTGATACCTAGCTTTGTGCGTAAGGTATGGAAGGTATTGATGAACTCCATAACTGATTGGCCCCTCTTGCCACAGTGTGGTCCATCTCATGTACTGGTCCTCATAGTTTCCAATAGGGTAATATTGTTCCTTTACTACATCCACAAAAAAATCTCAAGTGGGATCGACCCCATATATTCCAGACTCCTCTGTGGAATTTTGTTCCCAGTATGTTTCCCACCAATGTTTGACATGAGGGAGAGCTTTAAGGAGTGCGAAGGTGATCTTTTCTTTGTCAAAAAAATTGTGAACAAAGAAATAACCTTCTAGTAGAGTTAACCATTTTTCTAGGGCTTCTGCATCTATCTGTCCTTCAAATACAGGAATATCAAAATTAACTTGTACCTTGAAAGGTGAGGTGCCTCCAAAGTGGTCGCTTGATGAAGATGTGCCTGTTGTTATCGGCATGTGTTGAAGGATGTAGAAAAAATTCTCCATCATTTCGTCCCTTTGTCGTGTGAGAGCTTGCTCAAGCAACAAATAGATAGGATCATCTGCTCCATCGTTTTTCTTTTCTTCTTCCATTGAGGGTTTCTTGGGTGTGCGAGAGCGATTGTCTTTAAGAGAGACAAGCTCGAGACCCAACTTGATATACTCGGACCTCGTCAGGGACATGCACTGAAAAAATGATCAAGAGCAGTCTTCTCTGATACCACTGATCTGAATTATTTTCGGCACGAAATGAGATCGGGGATATAATAAAGAAATGCACAGAGATATCACAGATATTCAATAATATAACATAAATGTATCAAATATGTAACCATAAACACAGATATATAGTAATACATGATTTCTATTAATCAAATAAATGTACAGAGACTGTAAAAATACAGAGTGAAAGACTCGCTAGAATGGTGGCAGCTTATCTCTGAGAAGAGATGTGACGGCTACTCGCATTCGCAAGAAGATGATTACAATGAGGCTCTCAAGGCCTTTTTACAATAAACCAAAATGCCAAAAACCCTATACATCCAAAAACCTAACCCTAGGAGATGAAGCGCCAAAAGTCATGTGGGCCCCGTTTGGTTAAGTTGGTGCATCAACTTCCCGGGGTCGTAACTTTTGCATACGATCTCCGTTTTAGGCGTGTGATAGACCGTTGGAAAGGTATCATCGAGAAGATTCATTTTAGATCTCAATAATGCTTTTGGATATCATTGAGAAACTCTATCTAGAAAAACCTTCATATGAGCCCTCAAAATGGCCCCAAAAGTTAAAAACTACTAAAGATAGTAAATTGTCAAATTTGCCAGAAAACTATTTTGAGCCAGTCGGAAAATGTGGGTGGCCACCGATATCCACTTGGATAAAGGAGATCTATCACTAAATATGTTTCACAACACAGTTGTGGAAGACATGTTGGAGGTGGAGTGCCCCTCGGGAAATCCAAACTCGTGCAAGTCACACAAGCAAGATCATGAAACCGGTTCTATTAGAGAGGATGCAGTGGTGCTTGGCTTCTCTTGGCTTGTAGAAAGGGTGATGAACAAAAGGAAGGAGCAAGTTATCAGGCTAATTGTTGTCAAGGTGGAGATTGTTGGGATTTGGTGACAACGAATTCCTCTAATGATAATATCTGGATCCTATTATTTTGCGTTGGTTACAACCAAATAGACCAAGTTAGAATATGGATAGGGATTGCATTTATTATTCAGTTACTTGTAAATGTATATAAATACATGTAATCCCGTAGAGGCAAAAACGAATGTGAGAAACTGAGCGTGTGAGAGACTTGCAAATCTGATGTAATCTCCATAATCCGACTAATAAGACAATTGATGCCTATGCTTGGTGAACGTAGCCCAATGTTTGGGTGAACCACATGAAATCCCCGTGTCTATTTCTTATGTGTGTGATTGTTAATTATCATTGAGAATTGTGTTTTCCACATTGACAATTCTAACAATGAAGCCTTAAATTTACCTAGCAAAGTGTAACGACAAAGCCAATTGATCCTTCCTTAAAAAAACTCTTTATCCCTTTTCTTTTAACTATATGATAATGGATTGAATTGATGAATGCATCTTAATGAATTCTTTATAATTATTAAAAAAGAAGAACCTTCGAATTTTTATAAGATAATAATAGGGTTAAGCCAACAATGCCCAACCACAAAGAGTTGATTGTACTTCTCAATCTGTTAAGAGGACCGTGCCTTACACATTAGGACGATCATCCATGATACACCTTGCGCCTAGAAATCCATGTACACCCACTGATCCCCCTGATGAGGGCACCCCTCCCAGCCCCATAGACGTATTACTGCAAAAAACACCAACATTGATACCAAGTTGTTGTCATACGTGATATCGAGTTAGGTAGGGTGGCACCAAACGAGAGAGAAGAGAAGTACCCCTTCGTGAAACAGTGACAACACCAAAAGTACACAGTGAAACCTATCTACCAATCGATCGAACTTGCTACTTGCCGAAGGGAAAAGTCTCTTGCCTTCTTGATCTTGCTATCCTTGGGGACGAAGAACTTACCACATTCCTTTTTATTATATTGATTGTCACTTTGAAAAGTTTCATTTTCATCAAATATACTAGATCTAGCAACTTTATTGTAGGTATATCAAACATTAAAAACTTTAATCTAACCACTTATTTTTGTTCATAAAAATATATCAATTTCTTTAAAAAAAACTTTAATATAGTCACTCATGAATGACACTCTCCTCTTGCAAACCACAAGTGTAAGACGAGCCACACAATTCATAAAGATACTTTGAAGATCTAAAGTAACTTTAGAACAATCTTAATTAAAAAGGAAAAACACATGACCTTTTTCTCAATGTGAGTTATTTAAGTTTTATATAGCATTGAATTTTAATGTATCATTTTAAGTAAATAAATCTCTTTCAAAAATTACTTTGTAATAATTAATTTTATAAATAATTTTTTTTTCAAAGTTACATTTTCTTAGTTCAAAAAATATTTTTGAAAAAGAAAAAAAATTATTAATTTGAAAGTAGTTAATAGAATTGCTTGGAATGTTCATAGTAGTCATTTTAATAGTCTAACATATCGTCATGATAAACAGTAGTAGAAGAAGTGGGACACCAAACATATAAATACCTAAAGATTAGAGACCATAAAATTTTAAAAAACTAAAAACTTGAGTTAAAAAACCCTCGAGAATTACAAACTTAAAATGTTATTAAAATATAAATAAATTTTACAGTAATATAATTATTAACATTAAAATATAATAAACCACAATAATATTAATAATACTCTATTAATATATAATAATGATAATAAAACAAAAATAATAATAAAATATAATATGCTATCATAATATAATAGTAATAATGGGAAAAAGAATAAAGTAAAAATAAAAAATAAAAGTTAGGTTAGATTGTTATAAAAACGTAATACTAATATAGCAAGTTTAGGTATTGATAAAAGCTTAGGTATTGTTAAGATATATTAACACTAGGTTAGAGTATAAAATTTTAAAGAAAATTATCAATGGCAAGGTGCATAAAAAAAAAAGTGACGTGGTGAACGGAAACAAGGTGTTTTGTCCAACTTGCTATCAACATCTAATTAAAGGCAACCCAAAAGGTATTTTGATTTCTAGAGATGCATAAGTAAAACAAAACAAAAATGAGAGAGAGCATAAAAAGATCAAAGAATCACATGTAGCC
>ML802419.1:33685-56181 GCA_009831015.1 Picea engelmannii
TCCAAGCTTGTGTCATATCTCCATGATGAATTCTTCAATGTTCTAGGCAGCCAATGACAATAATGGTTGCAAATCATATTATGCAGCAAAAAAAGTTGTTGTAGATGTGAATGCAGACTACTACAACATTTTAAGGGAAAACATTATAGTGGGTATTCGGCCTTTGTGGGAGGAGCTAGGAAATCGCAATGGTGGGAAGTGGATAATTCGGTTGAATAAAGTTGTCTCGGGAAGGTTTTGGGAAGACTTGGTACTAGTACTTGTAGGAGATCAGTTGGATCATGGTGACTATGTTTGTGGTATTGTATTAAGTGTTCTTAAGGGAAAGTTCAAAGATAGACAACATATAGCGAGTGTATCTATGATTGAAGATCCATCGGATGTTGATGATGGTGAAGAATCTACTTAAGAAATGGGATTTTATGCATTTTAAGAAGCCTACACTTTGAAGATAGAAAGGGATCAGTTAATAACTCAAAATGGATTGTTTCCCAGTTAGTTCAAAAGTTGTGGATCTAGGGAAGATCCCTCATTAGTTGGAGAGACATGCATGTGGATTGCAGTCTACTAGTGAGGTTACATGGCATGCATGTGGATTGATGTCTAGTAATTGGCTTCGGGAAATTTGTGATTTGAGAGTTCGGGGAAGTGGAATACGGGAACTCAAGAATTCAACTCAACAACTACACCTTTACAAGGGTTCTGAGGCAGCTTGGTGGAGGTCAAACTGGTCCAGGAACTGTGTTCAAAGAAGAAGCTTATAAAGAATGTTAACGGTGTTTAGTGTTCAGTTTATGTGTTTTACATTTAGTATATGTATTTGATTTCAGCATTGTATGCCTTATGGGGGGTATTAGAGATATAAGGCTTACTACGTAATAAAGTCACTTTATGACTTTATAATATTTTAATGTTTACTTTTTGTCTAAAGCAATCTATCACACATTCATAAGTGGAAATGATTTGCTTAATTAGCATTGATATATAACGAGGTAAACTTGTTTATTTTCTTGCATTTGTCCAATTAATAATTTAAGTGGTTAGTCCTTCAATAATTTGTTCTCCTTTAACAATAAATACCATTTTTTAATCTTATATCCATTTAAAAAAAATTAAATATTTTTATTACAAAATATTATTAATTAATTAATTTTTATTATAACTTTAATTTATTTCTTATTAATTTCAAACTCAACTTATTTTTAAAATTTTAAATAAAAATAGTATAAGAAAAAACACTGTTTTTTAATATCTTAATTTTTAATTCTATTCCTCGTAAATAAACGTTAAATGTATTGTTATTTTTTTCTATCTTGATTTTTAATTCTATTCTTATTAAATAAACGTTAAATGTATTGTTGTCTTTTGAGCTCTCTCTAAGATCTAAGAAATGACAAAATGATTTGGTGAACATGACTTATGGTTTATAAATTCAATGCAGGTTTAAGAAGTTTTGATAAGGGATTTTGAGCATTGTTATATTCCCTCCAACACTTTTAAAAAAAACTGTATAATTAAAATGGTATTTTTTGTCAGATGCAATATGATAATTATTTTCTAAAACTGATTATACTTATTGTTTACAATTGTTTTCCAAATTAATACATTATTATTAAATTATTTTTACATTATAAAGTAATTAATTTTTTTTATTTTAATTTTTAATATAATTATTGGTAAATAAATAATAAATGTTTCAATTTTCTTTAATAATAATTAACCTCTCTTTAAATTAAATTTATATAGATTTAAAAAATCAAGTATTTAATTATAAAATATTAATTTTTTATTTTATCCAAATTCAACTTACATTCAAATTTTTACTTTTTAAATAGATAATACTAACCATTAAATTTACATTCTTTATTGTGATATACTTTTACTTTTAAATAAATATTACTAACCATTAAATTTACATTCTTTATTTCGATATATTTTTACTTTTAAATAGATATTAAAAACCATTAAATTTAGAAGTCTTTATTTCGATATGCTTTTACTTTTAAATATATATTACTAACCATTAAATATACAGTCTTTATTTCAATATACGTTTTTTAGGATTTCTAGAATTAAAAAAAACTATATGTATATGTATTAAGATTGTGATTTTTATACAATGGGATATGATAATTATTTTCTAAATTTTTTTATAATTGTTGTTTTATATTTTTTAAATAATATTAAGGTAGAAGATATCATTTAATTTTGGATCATTTTGCTACTCTAAGGATTATAGGAGTTCTGCAATACTAAAATTAATCTTTTGTGTTATTTTGTTGATTTTAGAAAAAAAATTGACACAATTTTTAGGAAAAAGATTTGGGATAGGTTGGAAGAGATAAAAGTGTTTTTCGAGTTAAGCGTTGTCTCTACAAGGTTCTCTGAGAACATTATTGCTAAGTTTATAAAAACATGGAGGCTTGGTCAAAAGAAATTAACTGCAATATTGTTAGAAGAGTGTTTGGAAGAAGTAGGTTGTGTCGGCCCAACTCTCACCGATATAGTCATCAATCTTCTTCTTTATGCTAATGATATCATTCTTATGGTGAGGGCAAGGAGTCCTCGCGATCTTGGAGAGAAACTGATAATCCTCAAGGTTTTTTGCTCCAATATGCTTATGACTTTTAATATTGACAAAACAAAAGTCATGATCATTAAATCCAATAAGATTACATATGATACTTTTGTATATAACAACAATAACTTGGAGGAACTGACTTCATACAAATATGTTTGAATCAATATTCACCAAAATCTCAATTGGAATTATAACATTGATAAAAGGATAAATGGATGATGGAAATCTTATTATGGGATTGAAAACAATCGTAAATCAATCGATATTTGGATATGGGATAAGAAAAAAATCATCTTTGAGACTCTTGTTACTCATGTTATTCGGTATGGATGTGAAGCTTGGGGATGTAGTATCTCTCGAGAATCATGAAGAAATATAGAGCAAGTCCACAAGAATTTTATAAACTATAATGTCAAAATTAAAGGAAATACGCCCTATCCTATCCTCCTCTTAGAGGCAAGCCTTTTCCCCATTGAGAGCATGGCTATGACTAGATACCTAATGTATAAGAACAAGTTAAACAACATGGAAGACAAGAGGCTTCCTAAAATTGCTTCAAAATCTAGCCATAATCACCTTCCACTCAATTGGGGATGGCATAAATATGCTCAGTCTTGTCCAAGCTATTGGGGAATCATGGAAGAGACCAATTTGCAGAATAAGAATACTATTAAAAATATTATCAAATCAAAATTTAAGGAGAAAATGTGGTGTGATAAAGAATTAGAGGAAAAAAGAAAATTAAGGTATTATTAGGAGGTAATCAACCCTAATATGGAATATCAATATTATCTCTCTGTTTTGATGAGTGTAAAGAAAAAAATAAAGATTGCTAAAATAAGAATAAATTCTCATGAGCTTCTTAGTGAAATCGAGCATTGGTCAATTCCTAACACGCCATGGGATGTAAGAGTGTGTCACTTTTGTGACACTAAGGGGGTTGAAGATGAAAAGCACTTTCTCTTAGATAGTCCAGCCTATACCCAGATTATATCCCAATTTCAAAATATTTGCCACACTACCAACCTTCATAATATTTTAACTCAACAAACCTATGGTGATCTTGGAAAGCTTTTATTAATGTTTTTCAAGCACAAAAACAAAATTCTAAAGAATTGTAAGTAATAATTTACCTTCTTAAAGTTCGATAGACCAATTCGATCTGAATGAACATTAATCATCATCATCATCATCATCATTATAAAATATTTTTCCACATATCTTTATTTCTATTTGAGTGTATTATAAGTTATATATTATAATTTAAAATATAAATAAATAAATAAAAATATATATTTTTAAAACACCAATATCATATTTTACAATTTCACAATTTTAAAAATAAAATATTATATAATTTTAATAAATAATTAAAAAACACAATTTTATTTTTAATTAAATATGAAATAATAACATTAACTTCACTTACTAATTAAATAAATATCCATAACTAGAATCATTAAGTTTACTTTTAACCAAATGAATATGATGCATATAATTCGAATAGAGAAATTAAGGAATCTCATGTTATTCTAACCATGCATGCACAATTCTAGGTATCTATAGATCTTTAATGCATATAATTGGAATAGAGAAATTAAGGAATCTCATAATTGGAATAGAGAAATTAAGGAATCTCATGTTACTCCAATCATGCATTCACAATGCGAGGTATCTATAGATGCTTAATTACTTTCGGATGGATCATTATACCGGAAAAATTGATTATTTATTTATAATTTTAACTTAGCAATATTACTCTAACAAGTATGGTTATTGGGATAATGTTTACATTTTTAACTTAGAATTATTATTATTATTTTAACTATAATTGAAATAAGATTATATTAAAAGGGTTGTGTCAAACCAGCACGAGTAAGAGTTTACAAAGTGAGGCTTCAACCTTGTCAAAATTTTTAAATTTATAGTAAGAGGAAAAATGTGTTTGATATGTTATTTTTAAGTTCATCTGAGTTGATTACATCTTTGTAAAAACAAATAAATACCAGTTAAACTTAAAAAACATACATTAATTAGAAGAGAAAGAGTTTGGAATTTCATGAGCTCTAGGAGGAACTCCTTCTTCAATCTCTATGGGGACAATGCCTCGACCATTGGTACCTGCACCACTGTTAACTCCTTCTCTGGAATGCTAGCCCCCGTGGACATAAGATGTCGATGTCATAGGTTGGGTGTTGAGATGAGCCTTGATCTATTGTATTTTTTATTATATTCTATCCACCCCCCTATTAAGATCTTGCAGGGCCACCTTTGTTTCTTGATTCCTAGAGATAGTCAGGTTGGCTAGGGCCTACTCAAAATCTCCAAATATGCTTGATAAGTAATGGAGGGATAACCTATTTGATTGTGCAATCTCCTCATGCCTCCTGAAAACTCTCCTGATATCATTCCAGGAGGTCTCCATGGGTGGAGGCTACAATATCCCTTTCCAAAGGACAACAGTTCCACAATAACCCAAGTCCTGACCCTAAAAACAATTTAATGAAAACTTGTAGCAAGGAAGGGACAGATTTAAAAAACCATGGCACTTATCACGCCAAAGCTATATAAGATGATGAACATAGAGACCTCACTAGCTGCATCAGCGATTGAGAGAAAACACAGAGGATGTCAAGTTACCCTCTGATCAAAACGAGCAAGGCAGGACTCAGTATGTAATAAACCCTTGCAATTGATAGCACACCCAGGATCCGTACGCTTGAGGCAGGCATATCAGGACTCGTCGAACGAGAGATGATTACCCCGAACAACATCCCCTGAGCAAAAAAATCTGCAAAACCCCAAATAACATGATCATAAAAAGGTTGTGCAAATGAAAAATCCAAGAAAGAATCCATTGAAACCCCCTCAAAACAAGCACACCAGACATTCGAAAGAACTAACACATAGGGAAATTTAATCCTCGTATGTGCAAAGATAGGTACCCAACCCCCGAGACCTGCCACTTTCCAACTTGGGGGAACAAAAAATTAAAGGGGAGGAGGGAGCATTAGGGAAATACATGAGACCCCACCACCCCATTAACCAATAGTTCGCCCTTGCTTAGTCTAGTGCACCCTTTGGCCTGATGATCAACAATGGAATTTAAATTTCGTTTGACATGGTAAATATGGAATTCCTCGAATTTTTTGACTGAGCGCAATGACACGACTTATTATTGCATTGAATAAGTTGGTTCCAAATTGATATCGATTAATGATCGCTTTGATCATGATCATTGAGTCTCTAAAAACTGCCAACTTGATGATATTCCTTTCTCTGGCAAGACTTAGCCTCAGGAATAGAGCATAAGATTCAGTTGTGTTGTTAGAAGTTTCTCCCAATCCCCATGAATAAAGAGTAACAATGTTACCTCTGGGGTAAAAAAGAATCACACCCGCACCTGCCACCCCATGATTGTTTCATAAGGCTCCATCAAAGAATAGAAAATGAGTCCCCATCTGTTTCAGCCACTCATAAAATTCTTCTTTCATTTTCCTTATAGCCCACTTAGGAATATAATATTTTTTCCCAAGTTGCAGAAGAGGGGCAACAACATGTATAAATTGATTCATTCATTGTATTTCAAAAATCTCCAAGCTTTGATCTTGCTTGAGAAATCAAATATTGCAATATTCATAGGATAGATAAATAACTTTCATCGCTATTTGCTTGGGAGGAGTTGTTTTGTCCTAAAAGATGCTCTTGTTCCGCGACATCCATATAGTCCAACAAATGTATTTTGGAAAGACCTACCATAAGCACTTGAATTCAGGCTTTTTATAGAAGCTTCCTCTGTAGTTTTTATTCCAACTCGTTAAGAAATTAATAACTCTATTGGGCCAATTCATAAGATGGAAGAGGTCCCCAAGATAAAATTCCCATTCTTCCTTAGAGTAATTGCAATGGAAAAATAAGTGTTGAATAGTTTCCTCATGTTTTCGACACAAGACACACCTGGAAGGTCCAAGGATGTCTCTTTTCATTAGATTTGTAGCAGTGAGAATTTTACTATGGGATACAAGCTATGTGAAGAAATTTATCTTGGGCATACCATCTGTGTGCCAAAACGATTTCCATAATTTTGAATGGGGAAGGTTGGTTGTTATTCTTGAAGGAACTTGAAACCTTTTTTAATAGAGTATTGTGCATCTCCCCAACCCCAAACATGTTTAATTAACAAAATGCATAGAGACCAACCCTGAAGAGAAGTGTAAAAAGAGCATAGAAAGGGGGACAAATGTGGAGAAAGGAGTTCCAGATTCCATCCAATCCAAATAATTAATGTTTCATCCCATTTTATAATATCGAACAACCTAATGAAACCATTAGCATGCATCCACTCATGAAGAGGAGAGAGATCGTCTTGGTGAGAGAGGCAATCCTAATTCATAATGGCATCCTCCCAAATTTTGATACACTTTTCATTCCCAGGGACCCAATTAAGATTTATGGTTATAATAGACAAAGATGAAAGCATGAGATTGAATATAGGGGAGCCTTTATTAACTATGGGTGGTAATCTAAACAGCGGATACATGGACCTCGAAAATATTTTTTACATATGGCATGCTTCCACCAAATAGGCTTACCTATAATTAGGCTCCAAACTAGCTTTGCCCCCATGGCTAAGTTCATAAGTTCCAGGTCTCGAATTCCCAAGCCTCCTTGTATCACAGTATTTGTCACTTGTTTCCAATTTTCCCAAATGAAATTTTTTCTCATTTTGATTTCCCACTTGCCATAGTTACTATCGAATTTTTACGAAAAATTGTTTTGTGATGCCTTTGGGTGCTAGAAGTGAATATAATTGATATAGGGGGAGGGTCAAGACGACTTCTTTAATGAGAACAATCTAGCATACAATATTGAGCCATTGAGATCCCCAATGAATTAATTTAGCATTGATGTTTTCCAGAATGTGCATCCAATCCAATGAATTGAAGCATCTTAGAGAGATTGGGATGCCCAAGTATTTAAAGGATGTCCAATTGCTAGAAAATGGGAAGTCAAAAATATGGGAGATGGCATGTAAAACTGATGCTTGAGTGTGCTAGCTCAAAACTTGGCATTTCATGTGATTCACAGCTTCTCCTGAGGCATCCAAAATGGTATCTAAGACATGATTAAATCACATAACTATAATCAGAGAGGCTCCCCCCAATAGTAAGGTATCGTCAACAAACTGAGAGTGATTCAATATTTTGACACCATGAGAAACTTGAATGATAGGAAGATTCCATCATATCCTCTATGCTTATAATTTCTGACTAAGAGAGTCTACCATGATGATGTAGAGAAAAGGTGAAAGTGGGAAGCCTTGTCTTAATCCCCAATCACTTTGAAAGAAACCAGTCAGACGACCATTTACCGGAGGTAATATCCAAGGGCCTTTGATACAAGATTCAGCCCACTTGATGGAATCGATGCTGAAACCAAATTTTTTGAGCACTTGAAAAATAAAAGAGTGATAGACATGATCGAAAGAATTAGCCATGTCAAGTTTAATTACCATACCTTTTCCTTTGGATGAGAAGCTGGAATGGATTACCTCTTGAACAATAACTATATTATCAGTTATATGTCTATCCCTCATGAAGCCTCCTTTGTTGGGGGAAATGATTTTGGGAAGAAGGATTTTGAGATGACAGGATATGAATTTGGTGAGGATATTATAGGAGGAATTACAGAGCAAGATGGGATGGAAACAGGAGAAGTAAGAAGGGTTGGATTCTTTAGGAACAAGAGCTAGGAAGGAAGAATTAACATTTCCCCCCTAATATGAGAAATTTATGGGTATAAAGTACCATTCTAATCAAGTTGTACTTTATAAGATCCCATAAGTGTCTGTAAAAGGAGATAGGAAACCCATTTGGCCTAGGGGATTTATCTGGCCCAAGCTCCAAACTGCTACATATACTTCAACTTCATCTATAGGGAAATTGAGGATCATGTTATCTTCATCTGCAATTAAAGAAGGAATGTTCTCAAGAAGAGAAGCAATGTTACCCTTATCTCCTTCAACATTCTAGGAGAGGCGATCTTAAAAAAAATTATGGGATGCCTTTTTTATGTCCCCAAAATCTGTGAGTAGAGTTGTATCTTCCAAGGTTATTATTGTAATGTTATTTTATGAGATCCTCGATTTGGCCTGGTTTTGAAAGAATTTAGTATTTTTGTCACCAGACTTGAGCCACAAGCTCCTAGATGTGAGACACCAATATTCCTCTTCATTTATTACCTTGCGATGGATTTGAGTTTGGAGTTTCATATCCTCTTGTGACATGGATTGGGTGGGTTCACTCAACTCCATATGCAGTTGAAGGGTTGAAATTTGAGATTGGAGGGTGGATATGGAAGAGGAAGGTGAATTGAATAAATCTTTGGTCCAACTTTTGAGGGCAGGATTTACCAAGATTAACTTGTGTTCCCAAATGTACACATGGGTGCATGGAATCCAAGTATTCCGAATTTTAGTAAAAATAGGGTCTACCTCTAAATGGTTGAGCCAAAGAGGCAAAAAATGAAAAAGGGGCCACAGTCAGGGTTAGAGTGAAGATGTAAGGAGATTGGTTTATGGTCCAAGGTTAAGGAATGAAGAATGAAGGATTTGAGGGAGAGTGAAGTAGTTAGGAAGGAGCTATGGATAATACTTGAAATATACTTAGTATATTACATTTCTTATTATTTAATAATATGTTATAGGTTTTTTATTATGTAAATAGGCATTATAATGTAAATGATAAGTCATGTTCTTTCCAAAGGTCATGACTTATCATTGAATTATCATTTACATTATAATTTATATTTACATAATAAAAAACCTATAACATATTATTAAATAATAAGAAATGTAATATACTAGGTATATTACAAGTGTTCCCCCCTTCAAAATGGTTTGTCCTCAAAGCATAGTTATAAAATACTTATCTCTTTCTCTGGCTTGTAATATTGTCTCTTGATTCTCCATTCTTGATTCAATTATCATTGAGGACTTGATATAATAGAATTATTTAAGAGTTTGAGCAGAACTATCGAATTGTAAAGGAGTTTTCCCACCCTAATTTGATCTGATGTGAAACTGTGTGTTTATAGGGTTCTTGGAAAAAACTTGATGTATTTCGACTCCCCTGATAGCTTCTACTTTGATCACCACTTGTAGTGGAAGTAATATTCTTTGGAATATTGATCATTTATTTATGTTAATATATATATTGGTTGAAGTATCGACTTTTGTGATTAGGATGTTGATAAGGCACCCTTGCAACTTGATCTTTACTTATTATAGTAGTATCTTTTTCTTGATTAACTTTTGGAATTGTGTCTTCTCTGTACCCCTAGCTTGTTTGTACTTCGACATTTGAAGACCTCTTTACAATAGTTCGATTTGCATCCTTTTGGGTTGTAAGGTTGACTGGCTCTGTACTAATTCCTTTATCCATAATTGTGTTGTTTACATCTGAATACTTCTCTACTTCCATAGGTTCATTCATTGTCTCTTTATCAACCAATGATTCTTTGTTGATAAGTTGATCTTAGGCGTAAAATTTCTTCCTCATTGTCTGGTTTTTCGACTTCACTTATAATATATTGATTCTCTAACTTTTCATCTTTCATCTTGTTAATTTGTTCAATCAATTTATGATTAAGGTTCCTCAGGCATGAGCTTTCTTCCTCTTTTTTGGTTAATTTGTCTTTGACACCTTGATTTTCTTGTTCTGAATTTTGATTCTCTCATTTCTTATCTTTTGACTTCCTAATTTTTACTAGTAAATTTTGATTATGATTTTTTAATCTAGATATTTCTTCATCTCGTTCTAGCAAGTCTTTGCCCATTTTTTGGTTTTTGGTTTTTAGTTCTTCAAATTGTGTGATGATTTTCTGATTTCTTTCTTTAAAGTAAAGATTATTTTTCTTTGTTAACCCATTAAAATATTTCTCCATCTCAATTTCCAATTGTAATTTGCTATTGATGTCTTTATAATTTCCTAGTTTTCCTTTTAATATTAGTGATTTCCTTTCCGAGTTATATTGATATTCTTCCATAATAAATGATTTCCCACAAACTAGACAAAAGCGATTGTGATTTTTAAAAATTGTCATATACTCAAACTCTATTTTACAAAAAGAGCATTTAGTCTAAAATTTAGATTTATATATTGAATTCATTGTTCACGGTTTTTATTATTATTATTATTCAATATATGTCTCATTTATGAATATATATTCCTCCTTTGAATAGCTTGCATATTTCTTCGGTTGCCTTCCGATTTAACAAAAGGTATTAAACAACTTTAATAATTCCCTTTATCTTTTAAATCTTATCACTTTTTATTTAAAATAACTTTGTAATTTATGAAAAGTTATATTTTTCTTTTAATACCTTCTCTTATTACTTTTTATTTATGAATATGCTTTACACACATTAATTGGACGCGTTATCACTTTACTAATATATCTTTTGACTTTGGTTGAATTAATATTAATATTATTTTTTTTTATATGGTAGGGAAATACCATAGACCAATGGTTTACCAAAACCATGGACCTATAAACCACCAACAATAGAATCAGAATTTACTCTTCATTTTTCTTTGGAACTTTTTCTTTTAAATCCCCCCCACCTCCCCCCCCCCTTTTGGGTTCTTCATTTTTCTTCTCCCTTTTTCTCATTTATTATTATTTTGTTCTTCTTCTTGATATCTGGTACCAAATTCTTCTAATTTTCTGGTAGTGGAAGGATTGTTTCTTCAATGGAAATTTTTAATGATTTTTTTTTTTTTTTATTTAGTGGCAAAATGTCGTAATGTGGTCAAAGACCTGTATTTCTCAGAGAAACTTTGAAATGATGGGGTTGGCCAAAATTCAGATCGAGACTCACTCTGATACCAAATGAAGTGGATTTAGTGGTCCACTTCATGAGGACATCATGAATACAACACATAATTCCATATTTCCATAATAAATAATATTTATTTACTATTCATTTTACATATTTTCTTGACATTATATGAAATACAATACATGTCTATAAATACATGTGGAGAATGATAAGTCATGTTCTTTCCAAAGGTCATGACTTATCTTGAATTATCATTTACATTATAATTTATATTTACATAATATCAAACCTATAACATATTATTAAATTATAAGAAATGTAATATACTAGGTATATTAAAAAATTGATCAAGGGAGGTCGCAATGTGACCAAGCCCCGATATCCTATTGGTCCAAGTAATTTTTCCTTTCACTAGAACCATGTCCATTAAATCCTAGTGTTGAATAAGATATTCCATAATATCTTTCGAGGGGTCTTGCCCAAAACACCCCCTTTTTTTCTCCTATTCTCCTAATCGTGTTGAAGTCTCCCCAAAAAATGCAATCTGATGGGGCTCCCATAGCTTAGATACCTTTGATGGAGTTCCAGGGTTCTGGATTCTCTAATGGATTTGTTGGAATGTAGATGTTTATTACACTAAAGTACTTTCCATCAAGTTTCGATTGAAATTTAGAATAAATCCAATGGGTAGAATGAAGAAAGAAAATTAGACAAACCTCATTTTTGTTCCAGAAGGTGCTTAAGCCCCCTAATGCACCTTAAGCATCAACAATTGAATAATCCCATTGACTCGTAGTGCCTAGAGGGGTTTCCTTGATGTCTTTGGCCTTTATTTTTGTTTGTAGGAGTAGGAAAATAAATTGTTTTTCATTTTTTATAAAATCTTGAGCAACAAGAGACTTAGGGATGTTGCTTAATCCCCTACAATTCCAAGAGATGATTATATTTTTTTATTATATTGTTGAGACGAATTACCCTTCTTTACTGGATGGCCACCAATGTTCTTTGGTGGCTTTGAAGATCCTAGCATTTTTGGAATAGTGTTTTTTGACCCCAATTGGATATCTTTACTTGTTTTTTCTTCTCAGATAGTTCTTGAAGCTTTCCTTCTCAATTTCTGAGGAGGGAGATTCTCTTATGAGATACTATATTCCTATTCTTCATATACTGAGAAATCAGTTTCTGAGTCCCTTGCTCGTTCATTCAAAAAAGATATATTTTCATCCTTGAAATTTTCTACTTCTTCCAGGCCGAGAGTAACCAAGCCCAGAATGCCCATTTGAGGAATATCTAAATGGGATTTCCTATCTTATTTGTTTTTTTTTAAATTGGTCATGGGAGAGTGAGAGGGTGATCTAGGATGGGGTTGGACTAAGGGAAGCTCCTTTTGACTTAGTTTTGTTAAAGCTTCAACCAACAAGGGGGATTTTTTCGTTTTCCTACAAGTTTGATAAAGAATTGAATATATTATTCTTGATAATTTATGCAGTAGAAGGATCGCTTGAGGATTTAGGAGGAGAAGAAGGCTTAAGGTGAAAAGGTCGTGAGGAGGATCTAGAGCATGAAGACACATCAACCCAAAAATGAGGGTTACTACCAGAACCTAATTTTATTTTAACAATAATCCATTGATCCTCAACACCATTCCCAGGGTTTTGTGGAGGAGCCTTCTTACAGTTCTGGGCTAAATGGCCATACTCATGACCGATTTTGCATTTAAATGGAAGTTGTTAGTAATCCAACTGTTGAACATGCTTTCAGTTATCCAAGGTAATGAGAAACACTTCATGAATTCCTTTTTCTAGATCAACTTCCACACATATACGAGCACAGGAAAAATGATTTCCTTTCATCTTTGCTTTATCAATCTAACGACTGAGAGATTTCCCAATATATCATAGAGCATCATCACTCTAGGAATGAAGAGGGAGATGAGGAAGGAGAACCCAAACAGAGACAACAAAAGGAACATCATTTTCTAGATTAAAATATGGGATCCATTTGTTCATATACATTTCTCTCACTCCCAGAAAGTAAGGCCCACTACAAAATATTAGATCCCACTCTTCTTTATTCTCAAAGAGAAAGGCATAAAACCCCTACCATAGAATAAGTGAGAAAGGGATCATTTTAGGAGAGGATTCTGGTTTTTTTGTAACCAAATTGTGACTGTCTTGGGAGATGATCAGAGGCTAATAAATTGACCCACAATCCCTCGCTCAGCTAATGCTAGAACTTTTTTCCTGCCAGTAGAAAAAGACAAGGAAATCTTTGGCATTTGGATGAGTTTTTTCACAAATAGAGAGGGAAGAGGTATGGAATGTTTGACATAAGAAGCAACAATTTTATGGAAGGTGCATGCATCAATATTAGGAGGGGGTGATATGCTGCCCTCGCTCAAATATTCCATCGAAAAATATCATCTCGGGTAGGTCAAGAAGGTGTTCACAGCAATCAAAGCCTTTTTTTGAGCTTAGACTTTTGATATAGAAAAAATTGAAGGACGTCGGGGTAGGCTTTGATCCACTTATGAAATATTACTATAATTAGTATGGTTATTGGGGGGAAATGATGTAAGAGTATTGTTATTGATGCAAGATATGAGAGAAGGTGAAGTGGAGCATAATAATTGAAACAATTGTTAGAGATTAATGGTGAATAATTAATAAGATAGTTACACAATATATTCAAAATAAATAGGAAGACGTGATGAAAGTGAGCTATTCTCTCTTTTTATTGGATGTGCTTATATGAATGAGCCAATTTGATATGTAGAAGTTTAGTTATTTTGGTGAAGGAAGAGAGCATTATGTTTTAGTTGTCTATTTTATGTTATATTATGTATTAATTTGTATTAGAGCTTGCATTCCTAGCTTCGACAGTGAAGGAAAGCAGAGGGCACAAAAAACTCAATTATTTCATGATTGGCAAAGAAGGTAGTCGATTAAATGTTTGGAACCCTTCATCTACATCTTCTTTTGGAATGCATTGGGACCTAAATGTACATTAGGGGAATTTTGTCATAAAAAATGGGCCTAAAAAATGTACTATCAAAAACAACTTTAAAAGAACTAACAGGGTTCAAGATGATGATGTCAACCATAAGGATAAATAATTTTGGAGGGAAAGCAAAACAACTACTTTTTTATTGTATTATCAACTTATCTCCTTATAGGTTTAATCGAATATTGGTTTACTCAAATTTCAAGTGTAGGCCCTCGTTGGCTGAGGAATTAAATTTTGCATCCAGTGAGTACCCACTATGCATTCTTTTAATAGACTTGAAGTGAGATAAATTGGAAATACATGAAAAGAACACGTTTTTTCATGTATTTCTAGTTTATCTCATTGTGGGTTGATCAAGAGTATGTAGAGTGGGTACTTGTAGCATGCGAAGTTTAATTCTATATCCAACAAGTGGCCTACGCTTGAAATTTGAGTAAACCTATAAGGAGATAAGTAAAAAATATGATAAAAAAAAAGAGTTTTCTTTCCTTGCCTTTGAAAATTCATAACTCTTGTTTTATTATGTTAACTATTATTTTATTATTTTCCTTAGGAGGCCCGTTTTAGACATCAAATTTCCCATAACGACATTGGAGTTAGTTTGTTAGTGCATTTAATGGGGATCAAGTGGATAATTGCATTAGAGAATTATCCTCATAATTTAAATACAAGGAGCTCCTAGAGCATAATAATATTTCATTAGAAATATGTCACCTTCAAGGGTTGGCATCTCAATGGTGGGACATGGTCTACCAAAGATGGGTCAAGGACACTTCTCAATGTGTAGAATGCAATGGAAAGGATGTCATCCACACTTCTAATGCAATTACCATTTGGGATGAATTTCGCCCAACTCTATGTGAGTGTTTTTATCCTTCAGGATATAGTGAAGGTTTATGGATATGATGGCTTCAATTGAGGCAATTTTCTAGCTTAATCGTGCATCAATATATTGAGGTCTTATACAAATCTAGGTACAACTCTTTGTTGCTAATCCAAAGTAGGTATCAATTATCAAATTTAATTCTAGTTTATTTCCCTAGTTGCATAATGAAATGGCTCTAGTCTCTAGTGTGTCTCTCTAATGCTTTCAAGATGCTCTTGCAATAGAGAAAAAAATGGGGAAGCATCCATTTACTATAACAAGAATATAAATCTACAAACCTACTTAGTTAACCTTTTTCCACAGAAAAAAGAATAATTTTATTCATCCGAAGAGACAAAATTACATTCAATAGGTGCTAAGTGAGCACATTCTGACAATGAGCAAAGAGAGCTAAGGATATGAATCCAAAGAAGTAAACAAGATCCTTGGTAGAGAAAACTCTCAACAAAACCTCAACAGGAAACGATTTCTAGATGGACATCGACAGATATTCAAAAACACCATATTAGATTGTGTCCTGCCCCAAAGGGCCATAATGCAGATACAAAAATCCATCTCAGAAGACCAGAAAATACCTTCCAAAAAAAGGACCAATGTAAAAGACAGAGCATATACAATTTATGATCATAAAAGGAGGTTGATCATCTTTCTCTTCATTGAGCTTGTGTAGGTCCATTAATCCAAGTGGATATTAGTCATCACCCACCTGTTCCAACTTGCTCCTCTTGTCAGTTCTTAGTTTAACATGTTCTTCAATACTTCTTTGTAATTGTGGGGTCTACACTTATGGGGTTTTCTGAAGCCCTACACATCTTCCAGAGGGATACTAGTGGCCTCCCACCTAATCCAACTGGCTTATTTTGTATGTTTTTATGTCAGCACATCTTGTTGTACTTCTAGGGTCGTTTTGGGGCCCTAAATAGTGTTTTTTTGGATTTCCACAGTCAAACTGTAGATGTAGTCAGATTTTGACGATGTAATGCATAGTTCTCAAAAATACCTTTCCAATGGGCTATCACGCACCTAAAAAGGAGATTGTATGAAAAAGTTATGACGTCGGGAAGTTAATGTACTAACTTACCCAAACGGGGCCCACATGAATTTTGGTGTTTCATCTCCTACGGTTAGGATTTTGGATGTCTAGGGTTTTGGCATTCATGTTTATCATAAAAAGGCCTTCAGAGCCTCATTGTAATCATCTTCTTGGGAATGAACTCATTCGTTGCATCTCTTCTCAGAGATAAAGTTGCCACCATTCTAGCGAGCCTTGCACTCTGTATTTTTACAGTCTCTTTAAAATTCTTTCATTAATAGAAATAAAGCATTGTTGTATTTCTCTGTTTCTGGCAATTTTCATGAGTATTTCATTATAATTTCTATGCTTTCATTTTGTTCCACAAATAATCTAGATCATCCATCTATGAATGGATGATGATAATACTCAAAAAACTTTTCTCCATCTGATTCTGTAATATGCCATTGGCCAAAACTGAGTTGTATCCCTGCTTTTAACAGTGAGTTTGCTACCGAGTTTTGGTCCATGTAAACATGGCGTAGGAAAAAGATTCAAAAGAGTCCAATAATCTGAAAATCTCCTCCATAATAGGTAGTAGAAAAATATTGCGGCAAGTTTGAATTTTGCGAGACCAGTTGATGACATTCATAGAATCCCCAAAAATTTGGATGGGTTAAACCCCCTTCTCCCCAACAAATTGAAGAAGAAGATTTAGAGCCATAAGCTCAACACAATTGTTGGTCCCCTATCCCAATCCCATTTTAATTTTATAGAAGTGATTTTCAGATAAAAACACTACAACACCACCCCCACAGAATTGATTCTGCAAGGCACCATCGAAATAGTCCGAGGGATTTGAAGAATTAATTAGCTCGGGAAGATTGATACGAATAGCAGGAATATCCTTCTCTTGAGTAAAATGAGAAAGAATCGAGAGGAATTGTGCTGTAATGATTTCAGGGACAAAGACCTTATCCTTGAAAATGGCTGAGTTTCAAGCCAGCCAAATACCCCAGCTGACTAGCAAAGGTAAAGCTTTGATTTTCTTGAATTCAAGAACCTGTAGCCAATCCTTCCATGCCTTTTCTAGAGAGGGGCCTCTCCAAACACAGACTTGTCTCATGAGAGCCAAGGTTTCTTTCCAAACTTTCTTGGAGAAAGGGCAAGTGATAAGAATGTGAACAATGGATTCATTATTTTCTCTACAGAGAGGGAACCAACCTGGCTCAACAATCTGGAACTTTCTCATATTGTCCCATGTAGGGACCTTGTCATTTAAAGTGGACCACATGAATTTTTTTTTCCTTCTATGGAAATTTTAGTTTCTACAAACCAAGCCACCATCAACACGTCTCCCTTTGAAGGATATCAATATTTAACACAATATATCCCAATTTTGGGGTGTATACCCCATGTGGGACCTTTTTCCAAACCAAATCATATTCACTATCAGTAAGCCTAATAAGCCTTGCCCGAAGAGATAAGATGTAGTTTTCCCATAAAAGGGGGAGATAATCATCTAATACAAGAGATGCAGATCTTCTCCACCCCTGTTGCCACAGGTTGGTTGTTCCAGGGTATACAATTTGATGCAAGAAGAAAATATCATGTAGATGGAGTCGATCAATAAGGTCATGTGGAAATATGTGAGAGTTTCCACTCCCAAGCCAAGGACCTGCCCCTATCCGGACATGATTCCCTCTGCCAACTTTCCACGCCAAACCATCACCCACTACTGGGAAGGAAGAAACCACCACTTTCCAAAATATGGAACAATTTGAAAGGGATTTTACATGCCTCCGGATCCAATCCTCCATAGATTATGGATGAATGTACTTGCATTCCACCACCAAGTTCCATAGACTAGTGGTCGATAAGAGATGCCAACAGACTTTAACAGCCAAAGATTTTGAGAACATGAAGATATTTTTTAGACCCCAGCCCCCCAAGGCTTTGGTCCGAGCAAGGAGCTCCCACTTTTCCCAAGGCAGCGTATATTGGTCTTGAGTCCCATACCATATGAATCAGAAACAAACACACCTGGCCTTTTCTAATATTCCCTTTGGGATCCAGGCGAGAGACATCCAATAAACTTGAATGGACTCCAAATAAATTTTGTCAAGGTTAATCTTCCATCCCTAGACAACCACTTGAAACTCCAAAATTTTAGCCTCTTAGTTTACTATACAAGTGTGTTTAAATTTAACTCAATGTAGTGTCTAACATATACATTACATTTGATACAAAACAATGTATGCCCATCTCCCAAATCTCCTAATATTGGATCAACTTCATAATCCTTATCACTACCTCACACCAATAAGAAGTAGTTGAATATGACTAAAGTTTCCATTATACATGACTACCAATACATAATTCCTATTTCTTGTCCATCAAAGTTATTACTCTAAAACCAATGATGTATCATTTGAAACCATTAATTTCAATACCTATGTTTTAACCTACTTGGAATCTTCGTTACACTCAAGTAGAAAATATGTTAACAAGGTATAGACCCCTAACTTAAGTTGTTTACCTCCTTAATCATATTTGAACATCATCAATATTAATATTTACAATTTCTACTAGCTAAGTGGCTACAATACCTCACATGGACCCCACTAAGACCACATCATGCCCATGTTGCCTTAAAAAGTTTCCAATCACTATGTCATGTCCATGTTCTTATAATGTCTATGTTTCCACCCCCAAGTGTGATAAGAATATATGTGTAACTTATCTATGTGGGTTATAAATTAAAACATTTAAGTAGCAAATTCATGTTTGTGAATCCCAAGGGGTTAGCTCAATCGGTTGTTGTCAATATCAGTGGTCATTTGGCTAGTTTTGTGCCAGCAAGTGCTCAATTCAAATCCTTTTGGGTGAGACGCGTTACTCTACGCCAATGGGTTTACTAGAGACACCATCCATAAATGTGGGGAAGCATCCCTCGAGTTTCCTTATGATATGTTCCTTGGAAAAATTATGTATGTATGTATGTATGTATGTATGTAAATTATTGGTATACATTTAAACTACAACACCATCAAGTAAGCACTATCAAAATGATTTGATTCTACTTATGTAATGGAATGATTTTGCAAATCTGAACTCGTAAATATTGCAATACAAGAGAGAGAAGAATAAGATGAGAGTCTAACACTAGATGCATAGATCTATGTGTTAGAATGCTCTGAATTTTATGCTAATCAATATACCAATTTCTACATACTTGAATTAATGTGAACGAGTGGTTTTACAAATGTCATTTTTACATATTTATACAAAATAAAGAGGATAAAATGGTCAAGAGAGGTGGTCCCCAATATTACCTCTTAGGCCTTAAAATCATATTGGTTGGGGTGTCAAACTTGATCACCCATATGGATGGGCATATTAGCCCTTTAGGATGTCACATGTCACTAGCAAGCAAAAATGGGCCAAATTTATCTTCTAAGTTGGGTCCATGTAAATTGGGTATAGGTCGCATGCACTAAGGTATAAGGAATGATTAGGGGTTCGTATTGGTCACACATGGATATTTTGAGATGAGTGCTTATATTTGATCATGCTTGTTGGGAGAGTTGTGGAATACAAGGGGTCATGTGCATCCCAAAGTTTTGTAATTTAAATATTATTTCTCCTCCCTTGGAGTAGAGATGGTTCCCATTGTGTTGGGTGTATAATTGAAAGATATCATCCAATAAACATTATTTTTCAAAGAAGAAAACTTCATGGTCTTATCGAACAAATGAGAAAATTTTTATTGTTCCTTCTCAATTATGGAAATATTGATCAATGCAGGGGATATACATATCTTGACATTCCTAATAGGTTTTGTAGACTTATTTCATGCCATCCTGCCATGTCGTGATAAATATTTTTCTTCACACTTTCAACTAAAGATTCAACCATCATGACTATTTTCTAAAGAATTGGTAGACTAGAAGGTTGTGGATGAGCACAAATGTCATTAAGCCCAAGTTTTGTGTATGGACAATGATCTTATGGCCTTTAACAGAAGTTTCAATGATGATGTTCGAAAGGACTTCTTGCATTATATAATGTTTTCCCCCAATGGTCACAAGAAACCCTTTATGATTGCACCTGATAGATGGTATGCTTCTTCCATAGGAATGATTTATCTAACACTACATCATAAATTTCTAGAGGCGATACATCATAAATCATATCATCTTGAAATGGGTTGATCATGTACTAGAGCCTGCATGTGTGTGTGTGATGCATGCAGATTTTTTTTATCGCATCCATCCAATGGCATATGGATGTGTGTGGTAGGAAAGTTGAGGTGTTTAGCTATATCAACCATTTAATCAAGTTCTTCCTCCTTACATTATCAATATGAGGTGTTGATATTATCCTCCAATCAACATCTACAAATGGAAGAATAATATCTTCTCGTTTTTTTGGATCTATAGAATACCCATGTCACATAGTGAATATTATCAAATGATCTATTTATATATTAAAACCAATGATTTTAGGTTTGGTATTTGGCATAAAAGTATATCCTAGGTTTGTCTTGATGAAAATCTTGCATAAATGACATACACAATTGTTATTGGAGGTCTTATGTGTCTCACACCAGTACGTACTTGTGTCTAATTCTACTATTGGCATTAATTTGTGTGATATTTTGTGTGGACAATTTTGAAATGTTGTTTTGATTGTAGTTAGCATTCTTCTTCTTCGAACACACCTCATTATTGTTGGAATTACACTATTGGTTTTGTATGGTCACCAAAGAGTCGACACATTGTTTAATATTCTGCATGAACCACCTATGTCCATCCCTAAGTGTATCCACATCGAATCATTTCAATTTCTAATTGATGCACTAATGTATCTTGCTTTGGTACTTGAGAACAAGAATCATTTCCATCTCATTGATGTCCAATTGAGACATGATGTATGAACTCATTTAAATGTAATTAGAAATTGATTGATCATTGTGTTGGTGCAGTTGTTACCACTTCATATACTAATATTTTTTATATTTCAATGGATATAACTTGTCATGTATTGCACAAAGCTAACCCACATACCGAAAATTTTACCATACCCTTCACATTGTTGATTGTGCACTTTCCACCAAGCCTTGTAAACCAAAGACATATTCATGGTTATAATCTACATTCTTATCTCGATCAAAATTTGGTGTCACTGAAGCATGTATTAATCATGATAAACCATTTATTGAATGTTACATAACCAATTCGCACAAAACATTGAACAAAACACATCATACAACATCTTCATATTCATATGGATCAATTATATGAACTAATCATTTTTCTTGCAAAAATCATTTTCACATTTCACCAATTTCAATTTAAGATCCTTCACATGAGCTAGATAGCCTTCAATTATTTTAAAAGAGAGAGAATCCAACGATATCAACTCTTTCTCAATTTGCATGACTTGAATTCCGTTGGTTTTATCAAGTAGAGTCTTCAACTTCTTCTAGATATCATTCAAACGATTGATCATGCTTATATGAAAGTGAATCTATTTAGAGATGTAGTTCATTATGACTCATGTATCCTCATCCTTATTCATGTTGATGACAAACTTCTACTAATCATCCTTTGGCTCTGGAACCACAGTCTTGGTAAACTTCCACAACACTTTTCTCTTCAACAAGGCTTCCATATCTTGTGCCCAAATTCCATAATTGAAGCCATCTGAAACCATAGACTCTAGTTTAGAACCCATAATGTTGATCCATCAATCTAATCCCAAATAGAGTCTACAAGTCAAAACATTGAGTCAATCTACTAGATAGATCTGAATTGTTAGGAGCATTAACAACCTCCAGAAAACTTATAGACAACGGGATAGATCTTAAACCACTAGCTCTGATACCTGTAGATTTTAACCTTGTACAATATTTTACTAAAAATATATTTTCAATAAAAGAACAGAAAATATACAATGACAAATACACACATTACACAGAGATTTTTCCCCTGGAAACCCAAACCGGGAAAACCAGTGTATTCTATATTCATTCATAGTGATACATTGTTTACAATACAATATACATATAGGAGACAACGACATCCAAAACCCTAACCTAATGACCTAGATTAGTCAACAACCCTAATTCCTTAACTGGAAATATAAAACCATCAGAGAAAACCAT
>ML802419.1:60670-132713 GCA_009831015.1 Picea engelmannii
TATAAATATAGTGACTTTGCAAAATATGTTAAAATTGACAATAAAAAAATACACAATAACAACTTAAGAATTATATATTGGACCATAAACTAGAGATTGCAAACATGTACACCAAAAATTGCTCAAAATCTAAGTATAAAGAGCATATTAGTTTTTATACCATTAGTTTAGGATAAGATTAGGAAGGGTACCATGGTAGTTCATCATTCTTTAGTTTGTGAGAAAATTGTTTGAACTATACAACTTGGTCACACTAAGCCAACAAATCCAGGAAGGTCACTATGGAAGAGAATTATTGAAAAATTATCATCACAAAAAAAATATTAAAGGAAGCAATGTTTCAACAATGAAAGTGAAAAAGAGATTTATTCAATGAAGACTGGAAGATGTTTAAATAATTATATGGCAGTAAAGTAAATGGAAGACATTAAAGGGGATGGATGTAGATATGTACATAGCCATGCATTTGTAGAATATAGTAAGTAGTGATTAGAGTACACAATAACAACCTTAAAATCTAAGTGTGTAAAGAACATATGTGTAACTTATATGTGTGGATTATATAGTGAACCCTAAACTAGACAATGAAAACCAAAACATTAAATATTTCTCAAATATATGTATTATTATTGGTATAGATTCATTGAGTTAATTTTAAGCAACATGTAGGAATTTAAGTAAATAATGGATATTTTCATTATTGTTCAATAAGCCATATACACTATTAAAAAGGGAGAAAAGACATAGAAATGAATGTTGGGATTTGGTGACAACGAATTCCTCTAATGATAAGATTTGTATCCTATTATTCTACGTTGGTTACAACCAAATAGACCAAGTTAGAATATGGATAGAGATTGCATTTATTATTCAGTTTCTTGTAAATGTATATAAATACATGTAAGCCTGTAGAAGAAAATTGATCCAATTGACCCTTTCTTAAAAAACTCTTTAGTCCTTTTGTTTTAACTAGATGATAATGGATTGAATTGATGAATGCATCTTAATGAATTCTTTATAATTATCGAAAAAGGAGAACCTTCAAATTTTTATAAGATAATAATAGGGTTAAGCCACAATGCCCATCCACAAAGAGTTGATTGGATTTCTCAATCCGTTAAGAGGACCACGCCTTACACATTAGGACAATTATCCATGATACGCCTTGCACCTAGCAATCTATGTACACCCACCGATCCCCCTGATGAGGGGACCCCTCCCAGCCCCATAGACGCATTACTGCAGAAAACACCAAAAATGATACCAAGTTGTTGTCACAAGCAATATCGAGTTAGCCAGGGTGGCACCAGACGAGAGAGAAGAGAAGTACCCCTTCGTGAAACAGTGACAACACAGAAAGTACACAGTGAAACCTCTCTGCTGATCGATAGAACTTGTTGCTTACCGAAGAGAAAAATCTCTTGCTTTCTTGATCTTGCTATCCTTAGGGACGAAGAACTTGCCACATTCCTTTTTATTATATTGATTGTCATTTTGAAAAGTTTCATCATATATACTAGATCTAGCAACTTTATTATAAGTATATCAATCATTAAAAACTTTAATCTAACCACTTATTTTTTTCATAAAAATATATCAATTTCTTAAAAAAACTTTAATATAGTCACTCATGAATGACACTCTCCTCTTGAAAACCACAAGCGTAAGAGGAGCCACACAATTCACAAAGATACTTTGAAGATCTAAGGTAACCTTAGAACAATCTTAATTAAAAAGAAAAAAACACATGAATTGTTTCTCAATGTGAGGTATTTAAGTTTTATAAAGTGTTAAATTTTAATGCAATATTTTAAGTAAATAAATCCTTTTCAAGAATTACTTTGTAATAATTAATTTTATAAATAATTTCATTTTTCAAATTTACATTTTCTTAATTAAAAAAGGTATTTTGGAAAAAAGTAAAAAAAAATATTAATTTGAAGTTTTTATGGTGAAAGTGGTTAATAGAATTGCTTGGAATGTTCATAGTAGTCATTTTAATGGTCAACATATCGTCATGACAAATAGTAAGTAGAAGAAGTGGGACACCAAGCATATAAATATCTATTTTTAGAGACCATAAAATTAAAAAAAAACTAAAAACTTGAATTAAAAAAAAAAAATTTAAAACTAAAAACTTGAGTTAAAAATCCTAGAAAACTACAAATTTAAAATATTATTAAAATATAAATAAATTTTACAATAATATAGGTATTATAGTTATTAACATTAAAATATAATAAACGATAATAATATTAATAATACTCTATTAATATATATAGTAATGATAATAAAATAAAAACAATAATAAAATATAATATGCTATCCTAATATAATAGTAGTAATGGGAAAAAGAATAAAGTAAAAATACAAAATAAAAGTTAAGTTAGATTGTTATAAAAGCATAATAATAATATATCAAGTTTAGGTATTCATAAAAGCTTAGGTATTGTTAAGGTATATTAACACTAGGTTAGAGTATAAAATTTTAAAGAAAATTATCAAAATTTTATGATGGCAAGGTGCATTAAAAGAAAGTGACAAGGTGTTCTGTCCAACTTGCTATCAACATCTATTTAAAGGCAATCCAAAAGGTAATCTAAGTTCTAGAGATGCATAAGTAAAACAAAACAGAAATGAAAGAGAGCATAAAAAATCAAAGAATCACATGCAGCCAGGAAGATTAAGTCTTCTGAGAAGTTAAAATAAAACTAAAATGAGAGGAAAAGTATAAGAGGATAAAATAATCACATAAACTAAGAGAAAGAGAAAGAATGAATGTTTTTTAATTTTTAATATAATACTTTAAATAATAAAAAATTGTAATTTTATTTAAATTTATATTATTAGATTTCTAGAAAAAAAACTAAAATATATAATAGTTAGGAAAAACATGTAGAAAATACAAAAAGATAACAAGGATTTGGGGATTGAAACTGACATGAATCGAACACGTAACCTTCTAATCTGGAGTTAGACGTGCTACCATTGCGCCACATATCCATGTCTATGATTGAGGGGTGGTCGATGTTTTCAGGTAGCTTAGTTGTTCATTATTTACATTTGTTGCAAACTATCTTTCACAGAATCCAGTGTGTTAGCACTAGAAGTCACCTCTAGATTGCATTGGAGGTAAGCCCAGTACCCATCAGAGTTTTATATGCCACGGGATGGTTTTAAAGAGGTCGAATGGGCACAGACTTAAGACAATATCATTTTAACTCGGAAAACAGGGACACACATGCACAAGAAGGTGAGGTCTTGATCCAACTTCAGTCAGTAAGTTGTAGTAAAGTGAGTAGGAGGAAGAACTGGTGAGGAGAATCTAGAGGTCTGCTATGGACATCTGGTCTTCCAGCAGCCTAAGGAAGAAAAACTCAGAAAACAAGATCCTCTTGAATTTGAAGTTTCAGGAAACTAAAGAGCGTTAAAAAAGAAATGTGATCAAACATACATCGCAACACAACTATAACAATCCATGTGAATCCTTCAATCATGGACACTTCAATATCAGAGGCAAATAAGATGGAAATAGAAGTTGACTTTCATTAAACAAGAAGTCTCAAATCAAGATACATAACTAGAAGAACCAAAGCTTCATCAAAACTTTACAATGTGGGAGCCTAACTCAACCATCGACCTTCACAAAATATAAGAACTACATATTTATACTGAAAATCACCGACAACTGCAGAGGCGTGATCAAGCTACCGCATTCAAGGCATTGCGTCTGAGTCTTCTTTGGTAGGATGCGTATGTAGCTTATGTATGGCGCTAGACTTTACGTGGATATCTTCTCTATCAGACTGTTCATGCAGCCTCTGTTAGACTTGAGCTCAGGCAGTTTGCCAACCGTTTTCAAGCTTTCCGTTTATGGGGGACACGATGTTCAACCACCACCCCAGCTTCATTAACTACTTGCATCGGGATTGAAACATGGCTGAGTCAACTTGGCATCTGGAAAACATGGCAGACTCTTTCTGCGGCCAACACCGGCGTTTCGTCCCTTGACATAGCTCACGTGAACTCTGCACCTTTACCCGCATGCGACCTTGGGATCTATCCCCGAATGTTTCGTGACTTCGCTTCTCAAGGATTCAGGGTGTTGCACGCCTTCCTCAATTCAAAATTCCTGAAGTGGCATTCTCTGATTTCCCGATATATGCGTGCCTTAGCACAACATACCCTGACTTTGGATGACACACATTTGTGGGTTTTTAAGCCCCCTTCTTTCACATTTTTTCATCCAAGGGCCAAATCCAAAGAAAAAACATCCCCCTGCAAGAATGTGTGATAAAATTAGGCTCCATGGGGGATAGACTCCTCCCTGCGAGGCTCTAAGAACTCCTTTTGCAGTTCTAATCGCCTTTTGCATTGGGCTATGGAGTCAAGCTCAAAACACCCTGCCGGGGAATACAGGCCGATAAGTAAAGTGAAAATAAACACACATGCTCCAAGGAGCTTATTTATGTACAGTCCTAAACTAATTTAATTTTTACACAGTGTTAGGTGAAAGCAAACTTCCACCATAGCCATTCAAGCAACTTCCTAGCTGCAAATTTGTTTATTCTGTCAATGATTGATAAACGATAATGCAACTGTGATGATAGAACGATTACATTCTTCAGATTTCCTCCTAATGTTGAGGTCAGGATAAAGATGGGCGACTTAAAAACATGAAGGAAATATAACTCCATGTATTTTTCCACGGGCTCATAGGACAAGCGACAAACTCTAGAAAATTTGCAACAGGTAGCTTGATTTGTCTTGCAGTTGTTCACACCAGGTTGAATGTCTCTGGCAAGAACAGGTGGGTGAAAGGTCGGTGCAGGTTGTCTGATCTCAGGTGATGGTCACTCACTAGTAAGCTTTGGACAGGAGATAGACTGCCCCTTTGCTACTCCTTTTCTTCTTCATGTCTCTCCCAAGGGTCAAATTCATAATCATCATAAACAGGGATCATGGGAAAGCTCTTCTCTTCAATCTTCTGCTCGATGTCTTCTACAGGTCCAGGATGGTTGATTTCCTCATAATATTTTTCTTTAGTGAATAAAGGATAAGACTTTGTTGTATGCTCTTGGAAATCCTGAATATCCAGCTCAGAAATTGATTCATAGATGTCATTCACGAGCTGGTTGCTCCCCAAGAAATCAAAATGTGATGTAGGGATCTGATGTTCTTCATTTGAATACTCATAAAAGCTGGGTGAGTGCAGAAATCCCAAATCTTGAAAAATAGGGGCGATCTCATGATCCTTCATTTCAATCCCATGTGAAAACACATAGTGGGGAATCTCTTGAAGGAAAATAGAAGAATCATCTTCCACAACAATCTGCTCCTCTAATTCTGATACGACAGGTTCATCAGGGGTAGGATATAATGGTGATTCGACATTGAAATCACCAACACCATTTTCACCAACAGGGATGTCAAGGAGATCTGCTTCAAGGACTAGAAAATCCTCTGCGCTTTCTTCAAAAGAGAAATGAACACGATCTACCTTCAATTTATCCATCATTGCAGAATGTGATTTTACTAGTTCCATCATCTTCTTCAGGGGATGTCCCTCATCCTCACATATTTCGCAAGAACGAACTATGTCCCAGACACCATCTCTATACTCCTCACAACAGTTATGATAGATTAAATTAGAGGAATAATACCTTTGATAGTGCTTATTAAAAGCTGCATGAAATTGTTCCAGGGAGGAGATGCTAGCAGGGGGCAAGGATCGATACCACTCATGGGCATCCCCGTCCAATGAGAACGTGAACATCTTCATTAATACATCCTCATGATGTATCTCCCACTGACACATGAGTTCATGAAACTCATGAAGATTCTCTGTAGGGTTGTCCTCTTTATGCTCTTTAAATATGGGCAAAAAATCACCCCATTCATCCATAGTAGGAACAACATTTGGAAAACCAGGAACATAGGAGAAATTAAAAGGAGTAAACCTTCGAGCTAGAATTTTTTCAATTTCAGACTAGTGGAGTCGTCAATCGATTCTTTAACCATGGAGTTGTTAGGTGAATGATACGTAGTTTGGGTGTGTGGGTCTTTGTTCACCATCAAAGACTAGATCTGATCATTGTGTTCTCCCAGGGGGGTGTAGTTGTAGCCAAAGGCAGCCACACTGAAACAGTGGATTCAGAACGGTGGATTTGTCAAGTGCATAGTTGCAATATTTGATGTACTGAGTTCTAATGCACCTTCAGAATCAGTAAGCTTTGTCGTTCAATCCCAGGGAAAAATCTTCAATTTGTTCCTCGACAACGATGCTAGAAATGTTAGCACTAGAAGTCACCTCCATATTGCATTGGAGGTAAGCCCAGTACCCATCAGAGTTTTATATGTCACGGGATGATTTTAAAGAGGTCGAATGGGCGCAGACTCAAGACAATATCATTTTAACTCAGAAAACAGGGACCAACATGCACAAGGAGGTGAGGTCTTGATCCAACTTCAGTTAGTAAGTTGTAGTAAAGTGAGTAGGAGGAAGAACTGGTGAGGAGAATGTAGAGGTATGCTATGGAAATCTGGTCTTCCCACAGCCTAAGGAAGAAAAACGCAAAAAACAAGATCCTCTTGAATTCAAAGTTTCAGGAAACTGAAGAGCATTAAAACAGAATTGTGATCAAACATACATCGCAACACATCTATAACAATCCATGTGAATCCTTAAATCATGGACACTTCTGTATTAGAGGCAAATAAGATGGAAACAAAAGATGACTTTCATTAAACAAGAAGTCTCAAATCAAGATACATAACTAGAAGAACCAGAGATTCATCAAAACTTTACAATGCAGGAGCCTAGCTCAACCATCGACCATCACAAAATATAAGAACTACATATTTATACTGAAAATCGCCGACAACCACAAAGGTGTGATCGAGCTACCACATTCAAAGTGTTGCGTCTGAGTCTTCTTTGGTAGGTTGTGTATGTAGCTTCTGTCAGGCATTAGGCTTTACGTGGATATCTTCTCTGTCAGATTGTTCATGTAGCCTCTTTCAGACTCGAGCTCATGTAGTCTGCCATCCCTTTTTGAGCTTTCCATTTATGGGGGACACGATGTTCAACCACCACCCCAGCTTCATTAACTACCTGCATCGGGATTGAAACGTGACTGAGTCGACTTGGCACCTGGAAAACATGGCGGCCTCTTTCGGCGGCCTACACTGGTGTTTCGACGCCTGGCATAGATCACGTGAACTCTGCACCTTTACCCGCATGAAACCTTGGGCTCTATCCTCGAATGTTTCGAGACTTTGCTTCTCGAGGATTCAGGGCGTTGCGCGCCTTCCTCACTTCAAAATTCCTAAAGTGGCATTCTCCTCTTTCCTGATATGTGCGCACCTTAGCACAACGTGCCCCGACTTTGGATGACACAAATTTGTGGGTTTTTAAGCCCCCTTCTTTTGCATTTTTTCATCGAAGGGACAAATCCATAGAAAAAACATCCCCCTACAAGAATGTGTGATAACACGATGAGAGTGGAAACACACAAACTGATATTCACAGCTAACTGTTGCTAGCAATAAATGGATGAATGTTGTGGAAAGCTACATGATATATCAACAGATGCTCTACATCAAATTCGGTAAAGAAATTGAAAATGGAGATGTCGAGTATCGAACCCGATACCTCTCACATGCAAAGCGAGCACTCTACCATGTGAGCTACATCCCCAATTATATATGTTGATTTTGGATTAGACAAACGATTCTTGGTACCTTAGGGTTGGGCTCTCCTCTATATTACGATGCATCTCACAGCTTTAGTACCTTAGGGATGTCAGCACCAATTATTAGAATCGAACGACAACATGCATAATCCATAAGTTTCAATAATTCAGACCCCATAAACAAAAAACTGTCAGAGTCTCTTAAATTCATAAGACAAAGTCAAATCATTAGTAAGTTAAATTCAAATCATTAGCAATATGTGTTTACTCCTTCGAGGTTACAGGTTCACCTCCCGAGACTTTAGCAGTCAAAGTGTTGTGTGAAGGGGTCCATTGTCCCACAAACAATGGGACAAATGAGGGGATCTCATACACCAATATGATGTGTGGCTTGGCAATGACCTTAAAAATAAATTCTTGTTATAGATAAGTACTATATCCTCCAAGCATTTGTCATTCATTTTTTGGTATATACACTTTAGATGAACATGCAAACACATGAAAATTGTACTAATATTTTTATTTGACATTGCAAAGTTTTAGTGTAGTTAACACTATGTGTACTTGTTTACATTAGTAAAAACAAAAAGGAAGAATGATACATTGTAGCGGGAAAGTGTTTGTGAAATGTGGTATAAATGAATAGAATAAAACAATTATTGGAAAAAGTAATAAAAGACATAAAATGGGCAACAACTATAATGAACAAGGGATGCATGGTAGCGTAGTCCCTGTCAAGTTGGAATGGGAATAAATGCACAGGTATGGCAGGACCGTGCGAGAATGAGAATCTCGAAGTACCAGAGACACATGGAAACTGTCGTGGACACATGGAAAGCGACAGACAAGATATGTGGTATCCATGTAGAAAAGGATACGTGGCACTCTGCGAAACGTCAGCCATAAGACGTCAGGCTACTACATGACTCCGAGAGAATGTCACTCCAAGATTTTTCCATCCAAAACAAACACAGTTCCCCTGAAGCCCAGAGTCCTGAATTACCAAATTAGTTAATCATAATATTATATTAATATCGGGTTAACAAGTAATTAGCGAGAAAGACACTTTGTGAGAGAATTTGTTCCATCGCTAAATATGGCCAGGGGAGTTCTAAAATTGGCGAGTTGGCAAAACTTTAGCAAGGACACTAAAGTGTCAGGGTGGTCTAGATCGCACATTGGAAACTGATCGATAGCTCACATTCATTTCAGAAAGAGAAGGTGCCCGAGCGTTAATCTCCTAGAGCAATTCTAGCATTGAAACCATTTAGTTTTTTAAAGTATTCTCATTCTAATTATGTTGTGTTTTGCATAACTCATCTTGCTTTTATTTTCTTAATAAGATTCTGTAATTTTTCCTATTACCAGTAGTGCAGTAGATAGCTACTAAAAAGCACAGATATCCCCATCACTTGTAACTTGATATATTGTTGGAGTCTGACTTGCCATCATGGAAATTTACGTTACTATGTTGTAGGTTGTATTTCTTTAATGTATTTATGAAATTCATTTATAATGATCTTTGTATGCTTCCAACTGACTTATATGCCAATATTTATAGTTAACTTCAATTTCCATATTCAACTCGATTGTTTAAACGGATCCAGCCCCTCCAACAATAGGTTCATAACAACCTTCAACAAGCTAAGAAGGACAACTTCTTCAGCAAGGAAAACAACTCACCAAGTTTTAGATTCAACAAAAGCTTACCCGGGAACTTGACACAATGGATACCATTGATTCCTAGAGGGTGAGGATTGATCCAAGTGGATATTGGTGGCCACCCACCTATTCCACTGGCTCAAAATACAGTTTTCCACCATGGAAATTTTTCTAAATGTCTGGGGTCATTTTGAGGCCCTAAAAAACGTTTTTTTGATGTTTGGGGGGCCATAATAATGGCTCAATCCAAGGCTAGGTTGAAATGTGTTCCTCTCAACTAGACCTTTCCAACGAGCTATCGTGCGACCGAAATGGATATCGTATGCAAAAGTTACACCCTCAGGAAGTTGATGCATCAACTACCCCCATCGGGGCCCGCAAACCTTTCGATGTTTCATCTTCTAGGGTTAGGGTTTTGGATTTTCTTTATGTTAAAAAGGCCTTTGGAGCCTCATTGTAAACATCATCTTTTTTCGAATGATCATAGCCATCACATATCTTCTCAGAGATAAGATTCCACCATTCTAACGAGTTTATTCACTATGTATTTTTACAGTTTATGTACATTTATCTCATTAATTAAACATGTGCATTAATGTATCTTTGTGTTTCTGGAAATATTTATGTGTATTTCATTGTTATATTTCCTCCTTCATTTCGTTCTCAAAATAATTCGAATCAATAGCAATTTAAGTTTACCATGACATACCATAATTTCAAAAAATGGAACCAAAGATCCTTTATAGTTCACATTGTTTTTCAGACTATGCATGCTAGCTCTAGGACTCTGTCTAGAGATAAATGAAGGTGGGGCAACCACCTCGCACCCATTTATACTATATAAAAATAAATAAATTAGCAGAATCATAGAGCCTAATGAGACAAACCAAAGGAGCCTTAGGAGGAGGCTCAACGATGCTTGAAAAACCATGACTCGGACCAACACCATCCACATTCGAGCTCAAGAGGCGATCCATCTTCCTGCTTAAAATCAGAATCTCCATTTGCATCTCATCTAGCTGCAATAAATTTCCTCATGTGCCTCATTCCGCTCCACGAGCGCTTTCCCCATAATGGTTTTTAGAAGACAATATAAGTCCATTGTTTTGGTGTATAGGGAGGCGCGAGCACGATATGAGCTAGGGTTAGGTATCCATTAGCCAATTTCAACATCTACAACATCGTAGTCTATGAAACGGTGGAGGACTCAGGCATCGGCCTCGACAAGGTCAAGCTCCTCCCTAATATGTGGTGGGGTATGGGCCTCATAGGCCTCAAAGCTAGGAGCAACAATGGCTTGGGTAAAATGTTCAACAACTCATCCTTGATGATTGTGGCCACGCTGTCATTGACCTCCACGTGGCATGGTAAAAGAAAGGGAAATGAAGATGACGAGAAGAACAAGAGCATGATGATTCAACAAAAGAGAAACCACGCATAATGTTGAACCTTGCTGGTGGGAATTGTCAAATAGACAATCCATCTGAGCATAGTGTGGGGAGTAATGGTGTTGGACAACAACATTATTGCTATTAAATTCCCTAAAATCATAATAACATTAGGAGTAGTGAACCTAGGATGCGAAGTGATAATTCACATGCGAGGGATTAAAGAGGGCAATAGGACTATATTACTCATGCTGACGAGAGGTCGTCGAGGTGGGAGCATCGTCGTTGAGGGAGTGTACTAAGTCGCCAGGTGTCTGGGGTAGTGTAGCGGTGCATTATGCATGTCGTGCTTTCCTAACACCCGATCTGGGTGCACGTGTATGCATAATATCACTATCACATTCGTTTCCAAATATGTGAAGATTAAAAAAGTGCAATGATAACAACCATTGCATTGTAGTGTTTTAATTTTCATAAATAATTAAGGCATTGTACAATAATGTTCCATGCAAACAAAATGATGACTATGAGTTAGTATTTTTTCACCAATTTCCTCACCTTAATTGCAAACATTATAACTTGTTTATTCTGAAAAAATTATTGACAGTACCCACATCCCAAGCCAGGATAGAAGAAAACTATTATCCTTCAATAATTTTACTTGAAGCAATATATATTAATTAAAATCAACTACTAATTTATGAGTTCTTACATAATATAGGCCATTTAAAAATTAAAAGTATAGAAGTTCTATATTTAAATAAAGTCTCATTTGTTTTTTTTTACAAAAACTGGAAATTTTATATATATTAAAAGGCATGACCGAGGTCGCATATTACAAAGGAGGGTGTTGGTGGAGGAGATACCAGCTACAAAATTTCCTCAAAAGGCTTACAAAATTGAGTCTAGCATTGATCCTAGTTCACTGAAAGCAAATATTTTCTTTTCTATCCTAGAACTATCTTGCGAAAGATTTATTTATGCCATTTTTACAAAATTGAGGAGTCCCTTACTAAACTTATTTAAACTCGGTCTTCTTCTAGAGGGGGCTCTAGTGCTACATTCATATAAGGTAGCTTAGGTTCTTCTATGCTTCCTATGTCCTCATTTTGGCTTTGTGCCGGTGGGTTTGGTGGCTTGGCTTCCAACTTTTCTTCCATGTTCTCCCCTTGGCGTCTAAGAAACTCAACTTCATCTTGTAATTGATTTATTAATGTTTGGTGTTGAGCAAGAGTGTCTAGTGTGAAAATGAGTGTGGAGCTGTGAGAATCAAGGCAGAGTGCCAACTGTTGGGTGGTGGAGAAATTGTCTTCCACCAGTTCTTCCTCTGATCGTTCATGGGCTAAACGTTGGGCCATTTTTTCAATTAGACTGATTATGATTGATGTAAAATTATCTTCACTCCAATCATTGATGTTGCCTTTGACGCTACCTTTGTCGATGTTGCTTCCTCTGTTGATGATTCCTTTGGTGTTGCCTCTGTCAGAGCTTCCTATGTTGACACTGCCTCTGGTGCTACCTCTATCGATGGTGTGTATATCGATGCTACCTCTAACAAAGTTTCCCTTGGTGTTGTCTTTGGTGTTGGCTTTCTCTATGCTTCTTCCTGTGAGGCCGCTACTCATGACTTTATCTTGTGTTATCCCTCTGATGCTGGAGTAATGGAAAATTCCTAAATTTCTTTGGCGCTTTAACTCCTCTTCCCCTATGAAATTCCAAACTGCAGAGTTCTGGTGTGGCTGGTTGCAACAATGAATCGAGAGCTTGCCTTCCAATTTACCTACTCTAGTTATGTGCATAGTGCATGAATGTCATGCAATCTCAAGATTTGAGTGTCTTTCAAGCATTGGAGCGACATGTACTGCTTGCATTCCCTTGAGATGAATCATGACCAAGTTCCCTTCAAATGCCTTCACCTCAAGCGAAGTTATGGTGGAGGTGATGTTGCGGGCTACTGAGCGAGCATTCAGAGATAGGTATGACGAGTTCCCATGGAGGAGGAACACAAAGCGATCCGAGATATCCATTTTTTCATCCTGATGTGTGCCGGTTCCCATGGTTGGATGTTCTGGGAGTTCAAATCCTCCCCAAGCATGATGCTCGGCTTACAACACATTGTAGCCAGCTATAGTGTTGCTTGGAGGAAGGCGCCAAGAGGAGCGACAAAGGGAGGGGTATGAGTCATTAGGGGGGGGCTAAGAAAAGGTGCATGTCCAGCATTTCCATATGACCTGGGGCCTTTCCAATTTCTAAATTCGCTTGTTCATCCGCTTATGTGTTGTTAGTGTGTGGGACATGATAGGAGGAATGGAATGAGGACAGGATTGCTCTAATCCTTTCAATGATTCTTTTCATCTTTGAGTTCTTTGGGCATGTCCCTTTAACGAAGTGTCGAATTATATTTTTTGAGTCCCCTGTAACAATAATGTTGTTTATTTGTCGTTCATGAGCTAGGAGTACTCCTTCATACATCGCATAAGCCTCTGCCATATTGTTAGTGGTTACGGCCAGGTTCCAGGAGTAACATAGCAATATTTTTCCTCTAGGGTTGTACACAACTCCTCCCGCACCTAACTCCCCTAGTCTCATTTGTTGGCATCACTCTCCCTCCCCATTCCATCCAACCTCTTCTAGTTGTGCCTTAATTGCTTCAAATATCTTCCAATTTATTTTTAGTATTTCTCCCTTCCATCTTACCTTTGGTGACTATACCCATATGATTCTAGCTATATTGATGGATGGCGTTACTTCTATTCCAACAACCCATTGTTGAGTTCTTTTTAAATATTTGTTGTAAAAAATTGTTCTTTTTCTCAATGTTCTCATGGGATTCCACCAATGAACCACTACGTTGTATCTTTCAACAACATCATTCAAATATTTGTAAACATTGCCCTTTTCACTGCCCAACCATATTGCAAAATGTGTGTTTGATGATCATATTATGAGCATTTGTCCCTCAACAACATCTTCTCTTAGAGAGTGTTCATCTCAGGGCTTGTTGCATAGCAGTCTAATGTAGCGATCCTTAACAGTGTGGATATTATCCCTCAAGTATGATTCCATGAATTTATGTGTGGGTTGTATATGAGTGATGTTTCTTATTTCCTACACTGTGGATGTCTAGAAATTATTAATTGAGTCGACACTGTTCACAAAGGGTGTGTCCAAATATTTTAAGATATTCTCCAACTAAGTTATCTTGGGATGCCAACATCATTCTCCTCCATTGTCAACCCCTTTCTTCCAGAATGAAATATATGTTTCAAATCCTTTATTTAATCTTCAATATAAGAAGGTTTATTTATTTATAAATTTGACAGTTGAGGTTGCTAGGTAAATTGATGAATGCATCTCAATGACCTCTTTGCAATTTTGGAAAATGAAAACTTTTGAATTTTTATAAAGGTAACAAGAAGGTTAAGTCAAGGATGCTCATTGTTCCCTTCACTTTTATCATACTAAATCAAAGGTGCCCATTGTTCCCTTCACTTTATTGTTCCCTTCGCTTTTATGATACTAATTGACACGTTAGAAAGTCCCATCAAATATGCTATATCTAGCAACCTCGTAATAAGTATATCAATCCCTAAAAACTTTAATCTAACCTTCCAATTTCTAAGTATATCAATATCAAATATTCTAGATCTAACAAGCTCGTAGTAAGTATATCAATCCCTAAAAACTTTAATCTACACTTCCAATTTCTAAGTATATCAATTTCAAATATGCTAGATCTAGTAACCTCGTAGTAAGTATATCAATCCCTAAAAACTTTAATCTAAACTTCCAATTTCTAAATATATCAATTTCAAATATGCTAAATCTAGCAACCTCGTAGTAAGTACATCAATCCCTAAAAACTTTAATCTAACCTTCCAATTTCTAAGTATATCAATTTCTAAAAACTTTAATATAGCTGCCCATATTTAATTCATGAATATTCTAGATGTGAGGCAACCTCATAAATTCATACTGAGCTGTGAAGTCGAAGAGAAAAATAACTGTCGTCCTTATAATATGGAATTTGGTCTACTTTCTCTAGTTATGTTCAGTTGTTCATTAATCATGTCAATGATATGATGCAATGTGTTGAGTGTGGATCGAACACGTGACCTTCAGATATTCAATCGGACGCTCTCCCAACTAAGCTATCCCCACACAGTGATTTTGAACGATGGAACAATACACCAACTCTATAAAATAAAAGCTCATGGTATTCATTGTCTTACTGTTCGTCAACTGCTACGATTTTGGATTAGACAAACAATTCTTGGTACCTTAGGAATGGGGTTCTCCTCTATATTACGATGCATCTCACAGCTTTAGTACCTTAGGGTTGTAGCAAGAAAGATTCGAACCTCATCACTTAGAGATGAGACCACTACAGTGCATCAAAGTGAATTACCTATCATTATTCTATTGCGTCAAAAGCACCAATTATTAGAATCGAATGGCAGCACGCATAATCCATAAGTTTCAATAATCCAGACCCCATAAACAAAAAACTTTCATAGTCTCTAAAACTAAATTCAAAGCATTAGCAATATGTGTTTACTCCTTCGAGGTTACAGGTTCACCTCCCGAAACTTTAGCAGTGAAATTGTTGCGTGAAGGGGTCCCTTGTCCCATAAACAATGGGACAAATAAGGGGATCTCATACACCAATATGATGTGTGGCTTGACAATTACCTTAAAATAAAATTATTATTATAGATAAGTACTATATCCTCCAAGCATTCATCATCCATTTTTTGATATATACACTTTAGATGAACATGCAAACACATGAAAATTGTACTAGTATTTTTATTTGGCATTGCAAAGTTTTGGTGTAGTTAACACTATGTGTACTTGCTTACATTAGTAAAAAAAATAGGAAGAATGATACATTGTAGTGGAAAAGTGTTTGTGAAATGTGGTATAAATGAATAGAATAAAAAAATTATTGGAAAAAGTAACAAAAGACATAAAATGGGAAACAACTATAATGAACAAGTGATGCATGGAAGCGTAGTCCTTGCCAGTTTGGAATGGGAATAAATGCACAGGTATGGCAGGACTGTGGGAGAATGAGAAGCTTGAAGTACCGGAGACACATGGAAACTGTTGCGGACACATGGCAAGCAGCAGACACGATATGTGGTATCCATGTAGAAAAGGACACGTGGCACTTTATGACACGTCATCCATAAGACGTCAGGCTGCTACATGACTCCAGGATAATGTCACTCCGGGAGTTTTCTATCCAGAACAAACATAGTTCCCCTGAAGCCCGGAGTCCCGAATTCTCGAATTAGTTAATGATAATATTATATTAATATCGGGTTAACAAGTAATTAGTGAGAAAGTCACTTTGTGAGAGATTTGTTCCATCGCTAAATATGGTCAGGGGAGTTCTAAAATTGGCAGGTTGGTAAAAATTTAGCAAGGACACTCAAGTGTCAGGGTCACCTAGATCGCACATTGGAAATTGATCGACGACTTACATTCATTTCAGAAAGAGAAGGTGCCCGATCGTTAATCTCCTAGAGAAAATATGGCATTGAAACCATTTAGTTTTTGAAAGTATTCTCATTCTAATTATGTTGTGTTTTCCATAGTCCATCTTGCTTTTATTTTCTTAATAAGATTATGTAATTTTTCCTATTACCAGTAGTGCAGTAGATAGCTACTAAAAAGCACAGATATCCCCATCACTTGTAACTTGATATATTGTTGGAATCTAACTTGCCATCTTCGAAATTTACATTTCTACGTTGTAGATTGTATCTCTTTAATGTATTTTTTAAATTCATTTATAATGATCTATGTATGATTCCAACTGAATTTCATCCCAATATTTAGAGTTAAATTCAATTTCCATAGTAAACTCGATTGGTTAAACGGATCCAACCCCTCCAACAACAGGTTCATAACAACCTTCAACAAGCTAAGCAGGACAACTTCTTCAACAAGGAAAACAAATCACCAAGGTTTAGATTCAACAAAATCTTACCCGGGAACTTGATGCTATGGATACCATTGCTTCCTAAGGGGCGAGGATTGATCCAAGTGGATATTGGTGGCCACCCACCTATTCCACTAGCTCATAATACAATTTTCCACCTTGGAAATTTTTCTAAATGTCTGGGGTCATTTTGAGGCCCTAAACAATGATTTTTGGATGTTTAGGGGTTGAGAATATGGGCTCATTCCAAGGCTAGGTCGAAATGTGTTCCTCTAAACTATACCTTTACAACGAGCTATCGTGCACCCCAAATGGATATCATATGCAAAAGTCACACCCTCAGGAAGTTGATGCATCAACTACCCCCATTGGGGCCCGTAAACCTTTCAGCATTTCATCTTCTAGGGTTAGGGTTTTGGATTTTCTTTATGTTAAAAAGGCCTTTGGAGCCTCATTGTAAACATCATCTTTTTTCAAATGATCGTAGCCATCACATCTCTTCTCAGAGATAATATGCCACCATTCTAACGAGTTTATTCACTATGTATTTTTACAGTTTATGTACATTTCTCTCATTAATTAAACATGTGTATTAATGTATCTTTATGTTTTTGGAAATATTTATGTGCATTTCAATGTTATATTTCCTCCTTCATTTCGTTCTCAAAATAATTCAGATCAATAGCAATTTAAGTTTACCATGACATACCATAATTTCAAAAAACGGAACCAAAGATCCTTTACAATTCGCCTTGTTTGTCAAACTATGCATGCTAGCTCTAGGACTATGTCTAGACCTTAATTAAGGTGGGGAAACCACCTCGCACCCATTTATACTATATAAACAAAAGTAAATTAGCAAAATCATAGAGCCTAATGAGACAGACCAAGAGGAGCCTCGAGAGGAGGCTCAATGACGCTTGAAAAACCATGACTCAGACCAACACCATCCACATTCGAGCTCAAGAGGCGATCCATATTCATGCTTAAACTTAGAATCTTCATTTGCATCTCATCCATCTGCAAGAAAATTTCCTCATGTGCCTCGTTCCGCTCCACGAGCGCTTTCCCCATCATGGTTTTTAGAAGTCAATATAAGTCCATTGTTTTGGTGTATAGGGTGGCACGAGCGCGATATGAGCTAGGGTTAGGTATCCATTAGCCAATTTCAACATCTACAACATCGTAGTCTATGAAACAACAGAGGACTCAGGCGTCGGCCTCGACAAGGTCAAGATCCTCCCTAATATGCTGCGGGGTATGGGCCTTATAGGCCTCAACACTAGGAACAACAATGGATTGGTTAAAATGTTCAACAACTCCTCCTTGACGACTATGGACACACTGTCATTTCCCTCCACGTGACATGGTGAAAGAAAGGGAAACGAAGATGATAGGAAGAACAGGAGCAGTATGATGGCTAGCAGAGTGGATAAGGTGCAGAGCAAGGGAAAAATGAAAGAGAAACCACACATAATGTTGAACCTTGCTGGTGGGAATTGTCAAATAGGAAATCCATCTGAGCATAGTGTGGGGAGTAATAGTGTTGGACAAGAACATTATTGCTAGTAAATTCCCTGAAATCATAATAACATCAGGAGGAGTGAATCGAGGACTCGAAGTGATAATTCACATGTGAGGGATTAAAGAGGGCAATAGGACTATATTACTCATGTTGACGAGAGGTCATCGGGGTGGGAGCATCGTCGTTGGGGGACTGTACTAAGTTGTCAGGTGTGTGGGGGTAGTGTAGCAGTGCATTATGGTTGTCGTGCTTCCCTAACACCTGATCTGGGCACACATGTATGCATAATATCACTATCAAATTTGTTGTCAAATATGTGAAGATTGAAAAATTGCAATGATAACAACCATTGCATTGTAGTGTTTTACTTTTCATAAATAATTAAAGCAATGTACAATAATGTTCCATGCAAACAAAATGATGACCATGAGTTAGTATTTTTTACCAATTTCCTCACCTTAATTGCAAACACTATAACTTGTTTATTCTAAAAAAAAAATTGACAGTACCCACATCCCAAGCCAGGATAAAAGAGAATGATTATCCTTCAATATTTTTTTTTTGTTTGTTAATTTCTGCGAGACCTGTTGGCTACGCGATTAACCTGTGGCTTGAGAAACCGCGACTCAGGGGCATCTAAGCCGTCAAAATCACCTGGGGATCGCACCTGGCCTGAGCCACACCAACCCTTAACATGGTTGGATTTTTTGTCCCCGTAGGTTTCGAACCGGTGACTTTAACATCACGGAGTGGCTTAACAACACACTCCGTCACCGACTTTCCTACACCTCGGGGACTGATTATCCTTCAATATTTTTACTTGAAGGAATATATATTAATTAAAATCAACTACTAATTTATGAGTTCTTACATAATATAAGTCATTTAAAAATTAAAAGTATAGAAGTTCTATATTTAAATAAAGTCTCATTTGTTTTTCTTTTACAAAAACTGAAAAATTTTATATATGTAAAAAGGCACGACTGAGTTCGCATATTACAAAGGAAGGTGTTCGTGGAGGAGATCCAAGTTGCAAAATTTCCACAAAAGGATTACAGAATTGAGTCTAGCATTGATCCTACTTCACTGAAAGAAAAGATTTTATTTTCTATCCTATAACTATCTTGCGAAAGATTTATTTATGCCATTTTTACAAAATTGAGGAGTGCCTTACTGAACTTCTTTAAACTCAGTATTCTTCTGGAGGGGGCTCTAGTGCTACATTCAGATTAGACAGATTAGGTTCTGCTCTGCTTCCTATGTCCTCATTTTGGCTTTGTGCCGGTGAGTTTAGTGGCCTGACTTCCAACTTTTCTTCCATGTTCTCCCCTAGGCATCTAAGAAACTCGACTTCATCTTGTAATTGATTTATTAATGTGCAGTGTTGAGAAAGAGTGTCCAGTGTGAAAGTGATGTGGAGTTGTGAGAATCAAGGCAGAGTTCCAGCTGTTGGGTGGTGGAGAAATTGTCTTCCACCAATTCTTCCTCTGATCATTCACGTACTGAGCGTTGGGCCATTTTTTCAATTAGACTGATTATGATTGTTGTAAAATTACCTTCACTCCAATAATTGATGTTGCCTTTGACGATGCCTTTGTCGATGTTGTTGCCTTTGTCTACACTACCTCTGTCAGAATTGCCTATGTCGACACTGCCTATGGTGCTACCTCTATCGATGGTGCGTTTGTCGATGCTACCTCTAAAAAAGTTTCCCATGGTGCTGTCTTTGGTGTTGCCTTTCTCTATGTTGCTTCATGTGAGGTCGTTTCTCATGAATTTATATTGTGTTATCCCTCTGATGCTGGAGTAATGGAAAATTCCTAAATTTCTTTGGTGCTTTAACTCCTCTTCACCTATGAAATTCCAAACTGTAGAGTTCTGGTGTGGTTGGTTGCAACAATGAATTGAGAGCTTTCCTTCCAATTTACCTCCTCTAGCTATGTGCATGGTGCATGAATGTCATGCAATCTCAAGATTTGAGTGTCTTTCAAGCATTGGAGTGGCATGTACTGCCTGCATTCCCTTGCGCTGAATCATTACTGATTTCCCTTCAAATGCCTTCACCTCAAGTGAAGTTATGGTGGAGGTGATGTTGTGGGCTACTGAGCAAGTGTGGAGAGATGGGTACGGTGAGTTCCCACGGAGGAGGAACATAGAGAAATCCGAGATATCCATTTTGTCATCTTGTTGTTTGCAGGTTCTCATGGGTCGGATGTTATGGGAGTACAAATCCTCCCCGAGCATGACGCTCAACTTACAACACATCATAGCCAGTTGTAGCGCTTTCCATATGACCTCGGGCCTTTCCAATTGCTAAATTTTCTTATTCATCTGCTTCTGTGTTGTTAACGCGTGGGACATGATAGAAGGAGGAATGGAATGAGGACATGATTGCTCTGATCCTTTCAATGATTCTTTCCAGCTTTGAGTTCTTTGGGCATGTCCCTTTAACTAAGTGTTGAATTATATTTTTTGAGTCGCCTATTACAATAATGTTGTTGAGTTGTCGTTCCTGGGCTAGGAGTACTCCTTGGTACATCGCATAAGTCTATGCCATATTGTTAGTGGTTACACCTAGGTTCTAGGAGTAACATAGCAGTATTTTTCCTCTAGGGCTGTAAAAAACCCCTCCCGCACCTGCCTCCCCTACTCTCATTTGTTGGCATCACTCTCCCTTTCCATTTCATCCAACCTCTTCTTGTTGTGCCTTAATTGCTTCAAATATCTTCCAATTTATTTTTAGTATCTCTCCCTTCCATCTTACCTTTGGTGACTATACCCATATGATGCTAGCCATATTGATGGATGTTATTCCTTCTATTCCAACAACCCATTGTCGAGTTCTTTTTAAATATTTGTTGTACAAATTTGTGCTTTTTCTCAATGTTCTCATGGGATTCCACCAATGAACCACTACCTTGTATCTTTCAACAACATCATTCAAATCTTTGTAGACATTGCCCTTTGCACTACCCAACCATATTGTAGAATGTTTATTTGATGATCATATTATGAGCATTTGTCCCTCAACAACATCTTCTCTTAGAGAGTGTTCATCTCAGGGCTTGTTACATAGCAGTCTAATTTAGCGATCCTTAACAGTGTGGATATTATCCCTCAAGTATGATTCATTGAATTTATGTGTGGGTTGTATATAAGTGATTTTTCTTATTTCCTACATTGTGGATGTCTAGAAATTATTAATTGAGTCCACACTGTTCACAAAGGGTGTGTCCAAAACTTTTAAGATATTCTCCAACTAAGTTATCTTGCGATGCCAACATCGTTCTCCTCCCTTGTTAATCCCTTTCTTCTAGAATGAAATATATGTTTCAAATCCTTTATTTATTCTTCAATATAAGAAAGTCTATTTATTTATAAATCTGAAAGTTGAGTTTGCTAGGTAAATTGATGAATGCATCTCAATGACCTCTTTGCAATTTTGGAAAATGAAAACCTTCAAATTTTTATAAAGGTAACAAGAGGGTTAAATCAAGGATGCTCATTATTCCCTTCACTTTTATCATACTAAGTCAAAGGTGCCCATTGTTCCCTTCACTTTTATGATACTAATTAACACTTTAAAAAATCCCATCAAATATGCTAGATCTAGCAACGTCGTAGTAAGTATACCAATCCCTAAAAACTTTAATCTAACCTTCCAATTTCTAAAAACTTTAATATAACAGCCTATATTTAATTCATGAAAATATATAAGACCAAAACAAATGTAGAAGAAACCCCATATTGCACAAAGATACATTCTAGATTTGAGGCAACCTCACAACTCTCTATTAACAAAGAAAAATCACGATTTTTTCTATAGGAAAATTTCTAAAATGTTATATTCTAGATTTGAGGCAACCTCACAACTCTCTATTAACCAGGAAAAATCACGATTTTTTCTATAGGAAAATATCTAAAATGTTCAGTTTTAGATATTGGAAATCCCCTTTATCAAGGACTAGGCATGATAATAAGGATGATGGAAGAGTAATGGATGTTAATTTTAATCTTAAAATAGCATTTTAGAGAAAAGTTTAAATATCGTCATAGATTCATACTGAGCTGTGAAGTCGAAGAGAAAAATATATGTCTTCCTTATAATCTGGAATTTAGTCACAATAGCATTTTAGAGAAAAGTTTAACTATCGTCATAGATTCATACTGAGCTGTGAAGTCGAAGAGAAAAATATATGTCTTCCTTATAATCTGGAATTTAGTCAACATTTTCTAGTTATGTTCAGTTGCTAATTATTGAGTTAATGATATGATGCAATGCGGTGAGCGTGGATCGAACACGCGACCTTCAGATCTTCAGTCTGACGCTCTCCCAACTGAGCTATCCCCGCACGGTGACTTTGAAGGATGGGACAACATGCCAACCTTGTAGAATAAAAGCTCATGGTATAAATAACTACCAAAGGTATCCGTTGTCATACTGTTCGTCAACTGCAACGAAAATATGAAAGCGACAATGGAAATGGATGAATGAATAAAAGCTTCTGTATGAAAGAAGAAATTACAAGGATTTGGAGGATTGAACCTTGCGTGAATCGAACACGCAACCTTGTGATCTGGAGTCAAACGCGCTACTATTGCGCCACGGATCACTCACTATGACTAAGGGTTGGTCGTTTGTTTTCAGGTAACTTAGTTGTTCATTATTTACATCTGTTGTAAGCTATCGAGTGTTGCGGCAAGCTTTCATCTGTTGCAAACTATCTTTCACGGAATGCGGTGAGAGTGGATCGAACACACAACCTATCTTCAGTCTGATGCTCTCTGAGCTGAGTTGAGCTCTCGTTGCTGGTTAATTATGAAGAATGGAGACTCTGCTCCTACCTAGTGAACTAAAAGCTGATGGTATAAATAACCACCATACATATGATTATTGACAACTGTTGCTGGCAACAAATGGATGAGTGTCTGTCGCAAACTATCGAACAGACGACCTGATCATGATGGTCTCTGAACTGAGCTCTGAGTGCTGGTTAATTATGAAGGACGGAGACTGAGTGAACTAAAAACTCATGGTATAAATAATTGTTGCTAGCGGATGGATGACATATCAGAGCGGATGATCTACATCAAATTCAGTAAAGATGCGGATAATTGTTGGTATAAATGGATGAATGACATATCAGAGCGGATGTTCTACATCAAATTCGGTAAAGAAATTGAAAATGGAGATGCAGGGTATCGAACCCCATAGCTCTCGCATGCAAAGCGAGCGCTCTAGCGTTTGAGCTACATCCCCAATTGTATATGTTAATTTTGGATGAGAGGAAAGATTCTTGGCTCAATCAACCAGATCAGATCTTGAAAGGGTATACGTATGATGCATGTCTAAGCGATGGGGTTCTCCTCTCCTCTATATTACGATGCATCTCACAGCTTTGAGTACCTTAGGGCTGTAGCAAGGACTTCCTCCCCCTAATTTCCTTGTGTGGTCAAACTGGGTGGATGGGACTCCGGTTTACAACTGGAACAAAAGCTCAAAAGGACCAAGCAAGCAATCAAGGAGTGGATAAAAGCCTCCCCCATAAACCCAAGGAAGAAGTAGAAAATTGCAAAAAGAAGCTAGAAGATATACAAGAAGAAATGGAATCAAACACTATTTATAACAAACATATCATACAGGAGAAAGAACATTTCCAAAATTATATGAAGGCGCTTCACAAAGAAAAAAAGGGATGGAGACTGAAATCTCAAGCATTATGGCTTCAAGCATTATGGCTTCAAGCATGGGATAAAAATACCTCCTTCTTTCATAAAAAAGCCCAAGCAAGACAACATAGGAATAATGTTGAGGAAATAAAGACACAATCAGGAACTCGAATTAACTCCTTTGAGGAAATAAAAAAACAACATCCTCTCATTTCGGGAATCTATATACCAAGGAAGAAGAAGATAACCAAAAACAAAGCAAACAGTTCATCGAACACATCCCACAATTGATAAAGGAAGAGGACAACATAGAGTTAAACAAGGAGGTCACAGGAGATGAAGTCAAAGCAGTTCTAAATCAGTTCGATCCAGACAAATCCCCTGGACCCGACAAATTTACTCTTCACTTCTATAGAAAGTGCTGGAAAATCATTAAAAAAGGCCTTGTTCGTATGATAAGATTTGTCCAAAAATCCTGCAAGATCGGAGGTGCAACCAACACCTCTTTTCTAGCTTTGATCCCCAAGGACAAAAATTCCATCTCTTTTGATAGATTCTTCCCTATCTCTTTATGCAATGTCTCTTACAAAATTATGGCAAAAATCATAGAAAACAGACTAAAGCATCTACTCCCACAAACTCATCCTTCCAAATCAAGGCGGCTTTGTGGAAAAAAGATAGATATGGGATAATATCACTCTAGTCGAGAAAGCGATCCACTCCATTTTTAATAACAGATAAAAATGAATGGTTATAAAAATTGATATGGAAAATGCTTTTGATCTTGTCAAACATGGTTTCTTTTTTTAATTTTTAAAGAAATTTGGTTTCAATAATTCCTTTATTTCCTGGATTGGAGCTTGTATTTCAACCCCCTGGATAGCTCCTCTAATAAATGTACGACCTGCTCCTTTCTTCCAAGACACAAGAGGACTAAGACATGGATGTCCACTCTCCCCAATGTTGTATGTCCTCATGGAAGAAACTCTAAACATAAGGCTTGAACATGAAAGAGCTTCAGGAAATATCCCTAGGCTGAAGATAGCAAGGGGAGTTTAAGAAGAATAAATAATTCTCATTTCATCGATGACACTCTTATGCTAGGAGGAGCTTCTCAAATTATGGCCAACCATTTCAAAATGATTCTAGATCAATATGGAGAAGCCTCGGGAGGAATTATAAACAAGCACAAAAGCCATACATATGCATGGCAAACTAAAGCAAGTATAATGGTAAGAATCACAAACACTTTACAGTTCCCCTTTTCTGTAGACTGGAAATACTTCAAGTATCTAGGAACACCTATGAGCGTAAAATCCCTCCCTGGTGAAGCATGGAAACTGATCCTCCAAAAACTCAAAGAGAAATTCTGCTATAAATACCTCTCAAAAAATCTTTTATAAATACCTCTCAAAAAATCGAAAAAGATGCTTGGAAATAGTCATAACACAACAAACAAGGTCTCCTATTTGGAAACTTCTAAGAGCCTCTCTTCCGCTTATTATGAATCATCTCCTTTGGTGCCCAGGGAATGGCAAAGAAATCAAGATCTGGGATGATCTATTTTCGGATTCGGGAAAATTGTCTAGTATTCCCTCATTGGACTCCCTTAGAACCTGACTAACTTCCAAAAGGAAGACCTCCCTCTTTGACATTTCGGATTGGAATAACAATGAAACCTGGAAGGGGTGGAACTTGGGATAGGTTCCTCCAAATATGCTCATTTCTTTGCGCCATTTTCTTATGATTATAAATGGCTTCGCCCCAATACACCTCCATCAAAAGGATATAAGAGAATGGGGCGCAACAAGCTACTCCGTGAGGGATGAATATTAAACTCTCGTCTCTAATACCGATCTCCCAGAAAAATCGGCAATTTGGAAAGAGATATGGATTGTAGATGATCTTCCTAAGATCAACATATTCGGATGACAATTATCCCACAACAAACTTTTAACAGGGGAGAACCTGCTCAAAAGAGGTTTTATGGGGCCTTTCAGATATGCCTTTTTCAATCAAGACTTAGAAAACACAAAACATCTCTTTCTGAATTGCAACTTCGCCAAACAAGTTATTCACACTGTCTACTCATAATCAATACAAAAAAATCTCTTGGCCAACAAATTGCAGAAGCCTAATTGGAAAATGGAGTAAACCCTACAAAGGCTCCTTCACTAAAAAATCGAACTTTCACCGCACCTGGAAGGCTTCAATAAAATCTGTTTGTTGGAAAATTTGGCTGGCAAGGAATAAACTTATCTTCAAGGAGGAGTTAATCTTCCCCTCCAAATTCATTTCTCATGCAATAATACAAATGGGAGAGTACCTCACCTCTCGAAGATTCAAAGTAATGACAAACAACCATTTGGAAAAAGAAGAAGAAAAGTGGATGAAAAAAATAAATCTCACTTCCATTCACTCCCCCAAAATGCCACAAAATCATGCTGGCAGCTTCAATTATCTCACCAGGACTTCAAACTTTGGTTAATGTCGCAAGTAGGACATGTCCTATTCTTCGATGGAGCATCAAAAGGTAACCTAGGGGAGGCAGATGTGGGAGGGGTGTTGTATAGCGCTAGAGGAAAAAGGATGTTAGATTTTTATTGGAACCTGTGCATAAATACCAACAACATGGAAGAGGGTTACGCGATGTACCAAGGAGTTCTTTTAGTTCAAGAACGAAATCTCAACAGTATCACAATAGTAGGGGACTCAAAAAACATAATTCAACATTTTGCAACATGGACCACTCCAAAGAATTCCAAGATGCAGAGAATCATAGAGAGGATCAAATCGCTTTCGTCCCCAATTCAAGCAAACTTCATCCACGTCCCCTGCACAAATAATGAAGAAGATGACATCAAGGAAAACCAAGCAATCGGCATGACCCCTGGTCATATGGACACTCAGGGGAGGGTCCTATTCTCAACACCTCCCTAATGTTTAAGCCCCTTGTCAAATCAGCTCCACCTGGCTCCAGAATCTCCACGGATTAACACCTAGAGAGTTCATGCAGTAAGGAAAACATCAAAAAAAGGGAAGAGTCACACACCCATATCACCTGGTTTGTGGGAAATTGTAGGAAATGATCCATAATCAATTTCATGGCAAGGATTGGCCACCTTGCAATCCTCCTTCGTGGGACTCCATGGCACAAAGTACTCTTCCGCTTCAGGCCATCCAATTCTTCACCTGCAACAAGGATAAGTGAAAAGACATTCATCATGAGCTCCAACAAGGAAAAACAACAAGTACATGCCACCTCAACGTATGAAAGACACTTGATCTGTGGGCTTTCTTGAAGTTGGTTGTATTCATGCACCAAGGTATCTCTTCACTGTGATAAATTCAAAGGTATGCCCATGTTTCACCATTCCAGTTAGTCTCTTAGCAATCTCATAGACTTGATTCCAACTGAGGAAGAGGAAGCTTGGCAAATCCTGACAGTCAAGAAGAATTTTGGAAGGCAAATCCCCTCATGTAATCTCAACTAGAATAGCGTTGGAGGTACTGCCCCATGCCAATTTGAAAGCAATAGCGTCAGAGGTATTCTCAATTGGAGCTGGATTGGAGGTATTTCCCCTGGAAAAATCGGTTTCTTTAGTGTTAGAGGCATGGCTCAAGAGAACGCTCAACAACAAGCCCAAGAGACTATAGAGGACAAGCTGGTGGATGATAATTTCACCACCTCTCAACGATTATTTCTTTGAATTGATTCCCACAACTCTACTCCTTCTTTCACGCTGGAAACGTTAGCTCAACACCGAACGCTAATCAGTCAGCTGCAAGATATAGTCGACTTCTTTCGTCGACAAGGGGAGACAATAGAAGCTCGACTGGACGCACGATCTCCAAGCTCTTCAGTCCAAATTTAGAATGAGGAAGTTGGTAGCATACCAGATTCCACACTTCCATACTTGAATGTGGCACTAGAACCCCCTCCGGAAGAAGATCAAGTTTAAGAAGACCAACAAGAAAGTTCTTAGTTTTGTAAAATGGCATAATATAAATTTTTTGAACTTAATCAGGACATGAACAATATAGTATGTAATCAATACTGCTTGAAAATTTTCTAGGCTCAATTTTGTAAGTTTTTGAAAGAATTATGTTGTTGGTCTACCCTTCTTACCAGCCTCTTCCTATGTATTTAGCGACCTCTGGCGTGCCTTTATATTGAGACAATCTTCTTCAGTTTCAGTAAAAAAAAATTATATCATTTATTTTGAATGTGAAGGAATAAATATTTATATGATATATTTAGTTTTATCTTAATTATATATATATTGAATATTGAGAGATTAAAAAGAAATTGAGATGCAAAATTTCCAATGATTAAAGGATCTTATAATGAATTGATTTTGAAATGTCTATGCTAATGTCTATGATTAATATACCACTTCACATATAGAGTTCATAATTGTTTACATTACTTTCTAGCATGGGCACAATGTTGCATCCATAAGACCTATTGTAGATATGGCTAATTTCCACTTCTAACATGACCTTATTTATCACCTTGATAAAGTATATGTAACTATAAGTGAACCCAAAGACTGATTGATTTGGGAGTCTCATTTTTCAAGTATGATGGGCACTTTGGAGTGACAAATACAACAACTCATTACATCATCATATTTACTAGCCTCACATGAAATCCGATTTTGAATGCTACCTAAAATCTTGTGTCATGTTCCATTGTTAAACCAACCACCCAACATTTGAGTATGTGTACACCATTCTCTATTCTTTCTAGACCTTAGAAATATCTAATATTAGATTTTCATTAGGGATTACCCATGACCAAGCATGAGCATGACTATGTAATAGTTGTTGCGGATCATTTTTCAAAAATGACTATCTCATTATGTGTAAGAAGACGACCATAGCCCTTGACATGGTGTGATTGTACTTCATTCATGTTTTGTTCCATTTTGGTTTTTACCATCTTCCATATTGTCTTCTCTTAATTTTAGATTTCTCAATGATTTCTAGAATGCTTCATGTTCAATGCTTGAAACCAACAACAAGTGCTCTACCACTTTCCACCTTAGACATATGGCCAAATAGAAGTTTTCAACTAAACATTAATTCATTTTTTGCACATGTATAACCTGCATGCACATCATCACACATGGGATGTGCATGTTATAACATGCTTACAATAGAGCTCAACATAGCTCTATGAAGCATATCCCTTTCCAAACTTGTTTTCTTTTCTAAGCATCCAACCTTGTAGATGTATCATTCCTACAACTCGTAGCATCCTCTACTCTTATGCACGCCAAAGAGTAATATAGAGTTGCAACTTTCGTAAAGTAGATTCAGTAAATCCATGAATAGGTCTAATCAATCTTATAGTGCGGGTGACCTGAGTACAATCAAACACATGATGCATATTGAGTGTCTCACTCTTTCCAAATAGGTGACTGAGTTTGACTACAATTGCATAAAGAGAGATTTAAGGTTTTGTAATGAAAGATTGAGTGACTTTGATATGGTCCTTACTCCCTTCTCAAAGTAGTTAGTGATAATGATTTCCATGTTAATCTACCACCTTACTTGGGAATGCATTCAATCATTAACATTCATCTACTAAAGCCTTATTGTGTGCCTTCCTTTAATGAAAAAACCAAGGTTTCAATGCCTACTGACTTAGATATAGAACACTTAGAATTAGTTTAAATTGATCAGATCATCAATCAACAAGTTTAGTATACTTGCCAACAATACATTCTTATATTTTGGGTGTTAGAATATAGAAGATTGTGCTCGTTTTACCATTGATGATACCCTCGTCACCCAACCACTGGACGAAGCCACCCTCCGAGCACCTTGACCTTGACTGAGAAGAGAATCCTGGTAGCAATCCAATAGCCAAGAGAGGCTAATGCACCAAGCAAGAAATAGAAACTAAGTTGAATCGATGATCCCACCTAGAAGCTAGCGCACCACTTTCCAGCTCTCCCAAAAACTTGCGCACCAAACTGTTGCTTCCTGCAATTGCCTACGCAGATTTAGATCTCACTGCAACTGCTGAAATGATGAATAATGAAAACTGGCGCCCTGTATTTATAGTAATCTGGGCAGTTTAACTGGGGCCGACTTCTTCTACGTATCAATAAATTCATATTAAATGTATTTGTCCAGTCGACAACTTGTCTAGGGTTTCCTTCAATTCTTTGCTTCCTTCCGGAGGATTCTAGTCTCATCATAAGTCACAATAGAGGCTCATACCTCCCAAAGATACCATAATATTAACACTCCCTCCTAGCTAGGGAGGTATGGTCTTGAGCACAACAATCCATTCAACTGGTAGCACTACAAGCACCTGTCATTATTATCCAACTGGATAATCTCCTATGACAACTGGTACAATATCAATTAATAGAACACACCTGTGTCTATTCAGGTAGTACGCAACTACTCAAACTGTGAAACATAATCACAAATAGTGGAACAAATCCACCACAGTAGCATATCTACTGTCATTTATTCTTCATAACAAACGTCTGATAGCAACCTGCATAGAAACAATGTTATGATAAAAATTGAATCATTTGGGCCAATCTTTCACTCATGTCTGTGAGATCTAAAAGAATGTATGCCCTCAGTATAGAATATCAACAATGGCCTATCTGCCCCATTCTTCTCAAACAAGGAAGAAGGATTATTTCTGATTTCTGAGCCTGGACCATTTCTCACCCTGGGCCATTCTTCCTACACTAATTAAAGTGCACCCTGGACAGAATGTATAAACCCTAAGAAATGTTTGGACCATTCCTCAACCTGGGCCATTCCTCTGACACTAAACAAAGTGTAACCTGGAGAGAATGAGTCTTCCCTAAGGAATGACTGTCCCTGATTGCTGAGCTTGGACTATTCCCCACCCTGGGCCATTTTTCTGACACTAAACAAAGTGTAACCTGGAGAGAATGAGTTTGCCCTAAGGAATAATTGTCCAGACCATTCCCCACCCTGACCCATTCCTCCGACACTAAACAGAGTGTAACCTGGAGAGAATGTATAACCCTCGAGGAATGTATGTCCTGCATCAACCTCCAAAATGGACCATTCTTCAAAACTGCTCACAATTGTGAACTTCGAAAGAATGGCTGCCTGGCGAGGCAAACCATTCTACTTGACCACTACTCAGAGTGACTACCAAGAATAATGACTGTCCTAGACCACTCCCCATGTTAACCACAATGGGAAGTCGTTGTCTATGATACATCATCAATCAATCTTCCTCCCATGTTCACTACAATGGGAAGTCACTGTCCATCAGAAATCTCAATCCACTTTCCAAACTGGAAAGCATCTGTCCAATCTGGATTAATTTTCAATTAAAGATAAATAATGTTTTCAGTGCTCCCTCCTAACTAGAGAGTTATTTAAATCACAAAAATAAATGTGTTTCAAGAATATTTTTTTTCGTACCTTCTCTAGCTTGGAGAATCTTCTCTTTCAGCTAAGGGAGTTATTTCCACGATCCCCATCTTCTCTCGGAAATATGCAAACTTGATTCTGGATAGAGGTTTTGTTAGGATATCTGTTGTCTACTCATAAGTGGGGATATACTCGAGCTTTACCTCTCCTTCTTGGACTTTATCTCAAATAAAGTAATATTTGATCTCAATGTGCTTCGACCTTTCATGAAACACTGGATGTTTGGATAATCTTATGCAACTCTGATTATCACAATATATTATGGTCGATTCTGGAGTTTGATCAAATAAATCGGAGATTAACTTCCTTAGCCATACTACTTTTGTGCATGCTTCACAAGCTGCCATATACTCTGCTTTTGTTGTACTGAGTGCGACAGACTTCTGTTTCCTACTGCCCCAAGATATCATAGCGGAGCCCAAGCTAAAACACATACCTGAAGTACTATTTCTATCTTTTGCACTTCCTGCCCAAATCAGAGTCTGTGAATCCATGAAGTTGGATATCACTGGATGCAGTATATCTCAAGCCATAGTTTATTGTCCCACGAATATATCTTAGGACATGCTTTGCAGCTATCCAATGCTCTTGTCTGGGTTCCACCTTGAACTGACTTAATGTATTTACAGCAAAGCAAATATATGGTCGAGTATTTACCAAATACATCAATGATCCAATTAGCTGCCAATATAGATATGGGTCTACTAGATCGGAATATGAGACTTTCACTTTTCTTATATTCGCATTCATAGGAGTGTCCATGGATTTACAGTCCATCATTCCAAACTTCTGAAGGATCTTTATTGCATACTTTCCTGGTCCAAGGAATACTTCACCACGCTTCTGCCATACTTCTAGTCCCAAGTAATAGTGCATGAGACCTAGATCTTTCATATCAAATTCAGAGGCTAAATCCTTCTTGCACTAGATGATTAGAGATTCTTCACCTGTTATGAATAGATCATCAACATATAATAGTAGAATCATAGGTGCATTGTCCACGACTTTTTAATAAAGGTTTGGATCTGCATGACTCTTGGAGAAACCAAGTCTTGTTAGATAGTTGTCCATTATGGCGTACCAAGCCCTTGGAGCTTGTTTGAGTCCATATAGAGATTTCTTCAATCTGCAAACCTGAGTGTCTTTGGAATGTACCTCCAATCCTTGAGGTTGTTCAATATATACTTCTTCTTCAATAGCTCCATTGAGAAAGGTTGTCTTTACATCCATCTGGTGTAGATTCCATCCCATGGAAGCGACGAGAGATATGATAGCTCTGATGGAGGTATACCTTGCCACTGGAGCAAAGGTTTCGTCATAGTCTTCTCCCTCCTTTTGGGAGAATCCTCTGGCCACGAATCTTGCCTTATATTTATCCACACTTCCGTCTGCTGCATGTTTGATCTTGTATACCCATTTTGAGGTTACCATTGATTTCTCTTTAGGTCTGGGTACAATTTCCCATACTTCATTTTTCATAATGGACTAGTGTTCTTCCTCCATAGCTTCTTTCCATTGTCCCTTTTTAGTTGCTTCTTCAAATGTAGTAGGTTCTTCATCTAGAAGCTTTGTCATGTATGCTGCATAACTTGAGAATCTTTTCGGTCTTTTACTCTTCCTGGATGTTCCTTCTGGAACCTTGATTCTTTCCGCGTCTTGTAATGTGGCTTCAAGCCAAGCTGGTCATTTCTTATTCTTTGGTATATTATATGGATCAATGTTTTCACATGGCTCCATAGGATGATCAGATTGATCATTTTCGTTATTTTCACTTTCTGTGTTTTCTTCATTCGGTTCTTCAATTTCTTCTTCTTCTATAGTTTCTTCCATAGATTTTCTGAAGGCCATCCTTTCATTGAATGTTATGTTTTTTCTTACTTCTATCTTGTGTTGTTCTAGAATATATATTCTGTAGGCTTTGGATGAATCACTATATCCCACAAATATCCCCTTCTTTCCTGAGGATTCTAGTTTATTTCTTTTATCTTTGGGAATATGAGAGTAAACTTGACATCCAAATATTCTTAAGTTTTCTACGTTAGGTTTCTTACCTGAGAATGCTTCTTCTGGTGTCATGTCCTTCAATATGCGACGAGGGCTTCTGTTCTGTACATATATTTTCGTCATTTCTGCTTCTCCCCATAGGAACATGGATAGATCTTGATCGTTCAATAGGGATTTTACTGTTTCTTCAATAGATTTGTTCTTTCTTTCTGCTACACCGTTTTGTTGAGGATTATGAGGAACAGTCAACTCCCTCCTAATCCTTACGGATTTGCAGAATGCAATGAACACCTTCAAGGTGTATTCTCCTCCATTATCTGTTCTTAATGTCTTGATCTTCTTGTTTGTAAGGTTTTCTATTTCTGCCTTCAATTCTTGGAACTTGATGAATACTTCGTCTTTTAATTTCAGTAGGTACAACCCCGTCTTTCTTGAATAGTCATCTATGAAGGTTACGTAGTAAAGAGATCCTCCTAGAGATCTGACTGGCATTGGTCTGCAAACATCTGATTGTATTAGATCTAGGGTTTCCTTAGATCTGTTGTTGTTGCTTGGGAATGGTTTCTTGATATTCTTCCCAAGGGCACATCCCTTGCAAATTCCTTCATGTGTAGATTTCAATTCTGGTATTCCTTCAACCATCTTTATAAGGAAAGGTAATGCTTGATAATTGATATGAGCATACCTTCTATGCCAAAGCTCATTAGGGTTGACTTCGTCATGTACTAGAGCTTCTTCATTTCGTTCTAGTAATCTATATAGATTTCCTTCATGTCTTCCAATAACCCTAGCATCTTCTATGTTGGAATCTTTATGCCATGATAAAACTTTTCCATCCATGAAGGCTATTATGTTTCCTTTGTCTTCTAAACATGATATTGATACAAGATTCTTTTCTAAACTAGGTACATTTAAAACATTGCTTAAGTGAACATGATTACCTGATTCCAACTTGATGGAGGCTTGTCCAAATCCTTCGACGGGGTAAGTGCTTTTGTCTCCAAGCTCCACTTTGTACGATGTCTTTCTCTCATTGAGATTTGAGAGTCTAGCTTGATCTCCCGTCATGTGCGTGGAAGCTCCACTATCGATTATCCACATATCATCTTCAATTGTCCTAGTAAGTGTCGAGTAGTGTAAGAGACTGATTGTTTCACACATGTCCTCGGTTGACTTGTAACTGGTCATGCCTTGATCCAAAACTTCAAATTTGTCATTTCTGTCTTCTAAGAGAGTCAATAGGTGCGTTGAGTTAGGGCGCATCTGAATATCTTCTCCTTGAGCGAGATGCTCCATCACAAGGTGTCGAATATGAGAACTAGGGTTTCTGCAACTGCTTCTTCTAGTAACCCTAGCTGTCATGCTTTGGAAGCTGCTCTTGCTAGTAACCCTAGCGAAAGTTCCTCAATGAGCTCAATATCTAGCGGATATGTTTCCTTCCAGCGTTTTAGGCTGATTGAAGGGGTTGTGGGCCCATAACCTGTTAGAATATAGAAGATTGTGCTCATTTTACCATTGACGATACCCTCGTCACCCAACCACTGGCCGAAGCCACCCTCTGAGCACTTTGACCTTGACTAAGAAGAGAATCCAGGTAACAATCCAATAGCCAAGAGAGGCTAATGCACCAAGCAAGAAATAGAAACTAAGCTGAACAGATGATCCCACCCAGAAGCTAGTGCACCACTTTCCATCTCTCCCAGAAACTTGCGCACCAAACTGTTGCTGCCTCCAACTGCCTGCGCAGATTTAGCTCTCACTACAACTGTTGAGATGATGAATAATGAAAACTGGCACCCTGTATTTATAGTAATCTGGGCAGTTTAACTAGGGCCGACTTCTCCTTCTGGGTATCAATAAATTCATATTAAATGTATTTGTCCAGCCGACAACTTTTCTAGCGTTTCCTTCAATTCTTTTCTTCCTTCCGGAGATTTCTAGTCTCGTCATAAGTCACAATAGAGGTTCATACCTCCCGAAGCTACCATAATATTAACATTGGGTTGTTTGAGACAATTAGTATCCTCATCAAGCTAAGTGGTATTCCCTAAAATAATTGAAAGTCAATTTCCTTATATGTGCCTTGAAGCAATGGGCTCCATTGATTTCCAAGTGGGGATAAATGATCAACATCACACCTCGCATCCAGAGAAGTGGAACCTTTACAACTCTTCCTAGTTTTTTGAATCCTTTTACAAGTTGTGATATTCTTTATGGTCATTGAATCATTCCATCTAGATGTAACCCTGCCAAATATAACCTCACTCAACATGAACCAATAGGTGGAAACTCGATCCAATTATGAGTCAAGTGTCATTTTGTTTACTAAGTAAAAATAACAAGTAACTAAACTATGAACTTTCACTCGGGACAAATAGGACCAGGGTCGAAGGGTTCTTTTTCCAGGGCTATGGTTGGATCTCATCTGATCGATGGAGTTTGTTATGGGTTTTTCACCTCCCTTTCCCATTCCATAGCTCGATCACTTGATGACTTCCCTAGTGTAGGACCCTATTGTCCATGAAAAGGTAGGAGAAGGTGGCAGGTTCAGGAAGGTGGAGTACATGTGGATGACAATGAAGGGGGGCGGGTAGGGGATTTTGATTTTTGTGACATGGTGTACATGACATCAATCAATGGAAAGATACAAGGTGGACTTTGTTCCAGACAGTATGATCTCAAGTGAAATATTTTCATGTGACGCTGAATTTATTCGCATGTAGGTGATTAAGAGAGCGGCCTTACCAGGGACTGTTGTCAGAGGTGAGGATTTCTAGTGTTGAAATCATTTCATTTGCATTAAAAAGATTTGTTGTCAGAGGTGAGTATTTCTGGTGAAGTGACCTTACCAGGGACTATACACAAGGTAGCGAAAAACTCTTCCCTAAAGGTTAAACGTCCAAGGTGTTGGAAGGTTCGTAAAGAAAAATTAAGTATGATAGTAAGAAGGGATGTGGAGTTTGGTGACATTCTAGACCTTTTGGGTCGAACCGTCGTGGGTTGTTTCTGTGGCAAGATGGTTGTGGCATCGGATCTGTCCAAATGGATGGATGAAAATTGGACTATGGTGATTGGTTACAGGCCTAAGTTCCACACCCTAGCGAGGTGGTTGATATGTTTCAAGTTTTTCTCTAAGGGAAACCTAACGTCAATTTTTGAAAGGAGTTGGGGTTAGGGTTGGGCCTCTCGAGGATAATTCTAAATGAATGGGCCATCTCCTTTGACCCCACCTAGGATGCCCTTTCTCCATCGAAGGTTTGGGAAATTCTCCCCAACCTCCCGTTGGTTTTTTGGCATGGATCGATCCTAGTCTCCATTGGGAATATGCCTCCATTGGGAATATGATAGGGAAATTCATTGGTTGTGAGCCTAGTTGGGAGATGAAAATGGACCAGTAGTGGGATTGGGTATAGGGTCTAGGTTCTATATTGATCTTAAAGACGATCTCGTGGATGACGTTGAGTTGGTGTGGGGAGGATTTAAATATATGAAAAAAGTGGACTACTAGCGAGTGCCATTTTTATGCTTTGGTTTCCATGAAGTTGGTCACCTTCAAGGAAATTGCAAATGGTCACGGAATTTTTTTCCTCCTTTTCAAAAGTATTGGAAATGAAATTCGCATATGTTGAATCAGTCGGGCAGAAAGGTAGTGGATAATGTTGAGGGTTTGGTCAATAATGATAAAAGGTTAAGAAAAATAGCTCCATGTGCTCTTTCTCCTAATGACCTCTCATCTGAGCCCTTGGGTAAGAATATTCTTCATGATGACTCGAAGCATTTAAAAAAATAATTCTAGGGATTCATCTGTTGAGAAAGTTCACATTTCCTTGGTCTTTCCCAATAGGGTTTCTCCCTGACCCTCAAAGTGCACAAAGGTAGTGTAGGTTCAGTTCTCCCCTGTAGAGGATCACAGCTCTGCCCAATGTCATTCTCCTCTCCCTATTTTTTCTTGGGCTTCGTCCCCCTCTGAAATGGGGTCCCTCACTCCCAATCCTTAAGTGTGAATGAATGCTCTAAAATTTATATCTCTAATTCGGTCATCAAATCAAACTATATGCTTCAATCCAAATCCAAAAAAGGATGTGGATATTTTTGTGTAGGGGGGTTGGCTCTGGACAAAGGGTCTAAGGGTCAAGTGGGTAGGGAATATCTGATCTCCCTTGACTAATTACAAGATTTGTAAGAAGTTAGAAGTGGAAAAAAAACTACCATAGTGAGGGCCCTTAGAGCAAGGACAACCTAGAAAAGGGGTGCCAAATGATAATTCTCTCCCTAAATATCAGGGGGGTTGGGGGAACCCAAAAAGTCCTTTCTTTAAAGAGAATGGTGTAGGATCATCGGTTAGATTTTATCATACTTTAGGAAACTATGTGCAATGGTAATAAGGAGATCGAAACAGTTAATAATTTTTTAAAAGACTAGTCCTCTTGATTGTTAGTCTCTTTTGGTTTAACAGAGGGGGTTTATCTTGACATGGAGCCCTCATTATCGATCCAAGTCTTCCTCTCATATTTATTTTGGTACCATGGTAGACCTGGAGGATCTCACTCCCAATTCCTCTTTCAGACTGATAAATGTATATGGACCTTATGATGATTGACTCCCTTTTTGGGAAGGTTTGGGGGCCTTAGGGTTTCTTAATGCCCATAATATCATCTTGGGAAGCGATTTAAATTTTTATATTTCTTTGCATGAGGTATGGGGTCATTCCCCATGTCCCAACTCTCAGAGAAATTTCTTTCTTCATTGGAATGAAAAGTATCATTTGGTGGATCTCAAGCCTACAAAGCTAGTCCAAATCATGCGTAATGGGTGAATAGGGGAGGATGTGGTGGAAAAATAGTTAGACAGATTCCTCATTTTGGAGCATATGTTTGAAAACCCTTGGGTTTTTAAGTCAAATGTGGTGGTAGGGAGTAATTTCGATCACATGCCCATTATTTTAGAGTTGGAAAAAAATGTCCAAAACCCCCCTCCGCTATGAAATTCAATCATGCATGGCTAAGAGAATCGAATTACTAAAGTGTAGTAAAGGATTCTTCAACTTCCTTGGTTGAAGTAAAGGGTTGTTCGTTCATGGAGAAATTCATAGAAAACATAACAAAGATTGAAATGTTTTCTTAGGATAAAAATTTCTATAAAATATCATCTACAAGGATCCATGAAGTGGAGGAATCGATTGGTGTGTTATTGTTGGATCGACAGGATGGAACTCTCTCTAGTGTCGAAGAAGATGAACTCATTAAGTTATTAAAACATAAGCAATAATTATTGGCAAATGAGGAAATAAAATGGTGACTCAAGAGTCGGGCCACTTGGCTTTCAAAAGGAGATAATAACACAAAATATTTCCATAACTATGCCAATTATTGAAAGGTTGTCAACTCTGTATGGGAAATAAAGGACCGTGATGGCCAACTAAGGTCCTCTTTTGAGGACATTGCTGAAGTCGGTAAGAATTTCTTCTCTAATATCTTTAAAGAGCCTCTAGGATGTCCCATTTCAAAGATGTTAAATGTAATCAAGATTTTCTCGAGATCCATCAACGAGGATATGAACGATGCATTACATGAAGAAATTTCTAATAAGGAAATTCTTTCAACTTTGTCATCCTTTCAAAAAGGGAAAATCTCGGGTCTGGATGGGTTGACTGTTGAGTTTTACCTAGGATTATATGATCTTCTCAAAGATGGCATCCTAAAGGTGGCTAAGGAATCTCAAAAACCTCAAAAAATTGTGGGGTCCTTTAATGTTACTTTCCTCGTGTTAATCCCAAAAAATAAAGAGGTTATCTCCTTTGAAGATTTCAGACCCATATCTTGTTGCAATCTAATATACAAGATTATTGAAAAAATCATAGCTTTGTGTTTAAAGCCTATTTTAAGTGAAATCATCTCACAGGAACAATATCATTTTTTCTTTAAACGTCAAATTCATGATACAATTGCTATCACGCAAGAGGCCCTGCACTCCATCAAGTCCAAAAATCTATCCTCTGTGGTCCTGAAATTAGACCTTTCCAAAGCATATGATAAGGTTAAGTGGACCTTTGTTAGAATTGTGTTAATTTAGTTGGGGATGCATTTAAACTATGTTAATTGAATCATGGGATGCTTGGAAACCCATTCCTTTATTGTCCTCATAAATGGATTTCCCTCAGTCTCATTTTGATCCTCTAAGGGGCTCCACCGGGGATGCATGTTGTCACCTTTTCTGTTTCTCTTGATTGCTGAGGGGTTGAGCTTGCTAATAAAAAATACAAGAAGGACCTCCTTAAAGGTCTCAAAATTTCAGACTCTAAAATTATCTCCCATTTGCTCTTTGTTGATGATGTTAATTTGTTTTTGTGCAGGCAATACTTAGGTATTCCAAGCCATAAAATCAGCCATGGATTCTTTTTACATAGCCACTAGAATGAAAATAAATTTCAAAAAATCGAACATGTTGATAAATGCAATGCTAGAGGAGGAAGAAGGAAAGTTGGATGGTTTCCTTCCCTTTTCTAGGAAAACTATAAAATTTGGGCTCAAATATTTGGGGTTTGAACTTAAACCAAATTCCTATCTTCATGATGATCGATTATGGTTAATCAAGAAAATTCAAGTCAAAGTACAACTATGGGTCAATTGATGGTTATCAAGGGCGGGGGTTCATCTTATTTTTCTCAATTCAATCATTTCAAGTATTCTGGTTTATTGGGGTTCAATAGAAAAAATCTTGAAAGGGATTTTAACCAAGATTATAAATATTTGTTTCAAGTTTCTTTGGTTAGGGAGGAAAGAGGCAAGGGGTTACCCTCTCATGAAATGGTCAAGGATTTCAATTCTTAAGGAGCTAGGTGGATGGGGTATGAAAAACATATTTTGGTTTTGCAGATCTTTACCTCCAAAAATTTTGTGTAGATTAATACACAATAAAAGTTTATGGTTTATGGGAAAGGGTGATGGAATCTACGTATCTTCATGGTATGTCCTTTGTGGATTGGATCAGAGTCACAAACAAATCGGTCTCAAATAAATCGATATGTTGTAAATCCCTGGTAGAAGCCTTTCCTTGATTGGGGATTGGATAGTCTAGCAGGTCAGAAATGGAAAAGAGTCGTGATTGGAGAAGACCCATGGGTTGGTGCGGGAGAAGGCTTCAAAATTTTGGAAGAGTTGGTAGGAATTCTCCATGAACGAGGCATTTACTCATTACGAGATGTGAGACTAGGTAAGGTGGATCATATTGGACGAAGATCCTAGAGATCAACATTGATGTTGTATCTTGAAGGTGATAGAGCAATTGAATGAGAAGAATATATGAGCTATTTATATGAAAACTTCATTTCTTTACAATAGGAGGAAGAGGATTCCCTTTCCTGGTCCAAAAATGAAAACTCGGGTAAATACACAATGAAACTTGGTTATTGGGTTCAAGACGAAGACAAATTCAAAGATGAAAAGAAATGGCGGTGGAATTTGATATGGTCTATCAATGCCCAACAAAAAGATAATAATTTGAGCCAGTTGGCAATGGAAAACAAGTTGCTCACTTGGGATAATGGAGTCAAGAAGGGATGGATAGGTCTAGGCAGATGCACACTATGTTTGAGTGTAAAGGAGCATGCACAACGCATTTGTGTCACATGTTCATTCATGTAGCAAGTATGGGATTCAATTTCAAATTTATTGAAGGTTCGTTTCTGGGTTTGGAAGGTGAGATCATAGATTTACTAAGTAAGTGGAAATGTGATGTGACTCCAATGGTATATATGTTCTTCCTCCCTTCTTATTTTATTTCACGTGGTGGGATCGAGATGTACAAATTTTCCAGGACGCATACCCCCCTCTTGAGGTGGTGGATGTTTTAATTACAAGAATGTCTAAGGAGTTCAAGTCTGAGATGAAACCATGAAAGGAAAATATTATTGAAATTCCTCCTGTTGACGAGAGCATTCCTTGGGGATATTTTGATGGGGCTAGTCAAGGGCACCCTCCCTCTTATGGGACAGGGGGGCAATCTTATTTATTTAAGTGTCTCATTACTACAAAATCAAATATGCACTTGGTATTGGTTCAAACATGAAGGCCGAGTTGTCAGCTTTGTGGGCCCTTTTAGCTATGATGGACACTCTCAATTTGAGGAAATTGCAAATCCTAGGAGATTCAAAGACTACAATTGATTTGGTTAAGGGGCTTGTTCAAATTCAGGTGCCAAGGTTAAAATCTTCGTTGGTTCAAATTTGCTCCTTATTTTCAATCCTGGAATGGTTCTCTAGTGCTCATATCTATAGGGAGCTAAACACACAGGCAAGTGAACTATCTAAAGAAGATCTATTAATGGACAAATATGTTTTCAGTTTTCAATATCTCTATGAGGGGCAACCTTTTGAAGAGATGGGTTTTTTTATGTAGTGATATCATTGTGGTTGTAGAGGATATGTATTTATGTTATGAACAACATGAAGAGAAAAAATAATTTTATATGGGATAAATTTTTGAATGTAAAGACATAAAAAAATTCCTTCTAAAGACAACAATATGTATATTTCTTTTAAATGAAATATAAGTTTTTTCTTTCTCAAAAAAGAAAATAATTAAATTGATTTAGTTAATACCTTGTAACAAATCTCTCTCCGTTATAAAGAGAAACACATATAAGATTAGGAATGTTGGACAATTTAGGAATGACTTATTATTAAGTTGCACTCGTGTTCAAGACATTTCTTCCTAACACAAATTTTCTTGTAATTTAGCACAATTAATAAATAAAAAAACTTACTGCATAATAATTTAGCACAATTAATAAATAAAAAAACTTACTGCATAATAATTTATTGTTTGTTTTTTTGCATTTGGCCAATTCACAATTTAGGTTGTTAGTCCTTTAATAATGTGTTCTCCTTTAATAGTAAATGACATTTTTTTTTTTATATATTATATCAATTTAAAAAGATTGTAAACATTTTTATTACAAAATATTAATTGATTTATTTTTATTATAATTATAATTTATTTTTTATTAATTTGAAAGTATAAAAATATTAATTGATTTATTTTTCATTAATTTGAAAGTTTGAAACTCAACGTATTTTAAAAATTTTAAATAAAAATCATATAAAACAAAATACTAATTTTGTTTTTCTATCTTAAATTTTAGTTCTATTCTTCATACATTAAACAAATTGTTCTCCTTTGAGCTCTCTTTGAAATATTAGTTCTATTCTTCATACATTAAACAAATTGTTCTCCTTTGAGCTCTCTTTGAAATATTAGGAATCATCTATTCTTCATACAGTGGGTGGATTGTTCTCCTTTGAGCTCTCTTTGAAATCTAAGAAATCACAAAAATGATTTGGTGAACATGACTTAGGGTTTATCAATTCAATGAGAAGTTTTGATAAGGGAGTTTGAGCACGCATCATATTTCCTCAAACACTTGTTTGAAAAACTATATGATTGAGATGGGAAAACTATATGATTATGATGGTAATTTTTGTAGAGTCGCAATATGATAATTATTTTCCAATATTTGGTGTAATTAGTTTTCAAAAGTCATAAATTTATTGGACCTTTTTTATTATCATCATTGTTATTAAAAATGTTTGTAGAGAGACTATTAAAATAAAATATTAATTTATTTTTTAGATGAATATTAAAAATTTATATCTCTTTAATAATAATTAACTTTTATTTAAAATTATATCAATTTTAAAATAGATAACTTCTCCTTGGTCGAAAATTTTATGTGCATCTATGTAGGTTGTAATTAGGTTTTGAATTAAAATGGTGTACATGGAATATGAGAAACATATGAAGGATTTATGAGGTTTCTCTGCCACGGGGAAATTGTGTTAAGGATTTCAGTTAATCTCTTATGTAGGGTCTTTAGTCTACGTATGGTGATATATGAGGAGGTAGACTACTCTTTAGACCCCTCCGATTTGCAGGGGATTTGGATGGTGCTAGGTGGTGGGTGCAATTTTTCTCCTTCAAGTTTTCTTTCAGCTTCGACCAGTATGGAGGATATCTCATTGAATCATTCAGTTGTAAAGCCATTGGAGGTTCCCAAACCAACCTCCCCTCCTCTGATATCTTCTTCCCCAATGACGATTTTGGGTATGGAGTTAGGGTTGGAAAGGGGGCTTGGATCCTTGGACCTTGAACCGTTGGACTATTTATGGAACCCTGATGGTCAAACACATTTCGATATTGATTGTCTTGAGGGTTTCTCTTTGATCCCTTTCCCTTTGAAGTTTGCTGACTTTTCGGCCCAACATCATAATTTATTGACGAATTCATCTCTGTACGAAAGCTTCCTTTAAGACCTTGACACAACAAAAGTTTTGTTGGGGGTGGGTGGAACCCCAACTATCTCTCTTCCTACACAGGGCATTTTTCTTCCTCCATGCATGGGGGTCTCTAACCTATAACGTGTTTCATGTGTAGATTCAATTCCAAATACTACTCCCACATAGGTTGATGCGCCACAAGAAGGGATACTCCCTTCTCCTCATTTGTGACTGACTGGAATTGTAGGGGAGCCCAGACCCTCTTCCCTAAAGAAAAAGAAAACCAAATGCATAAAATCCTCGAGAATATCTCTTCTTCTTGAAGTAGGAAGAGACATAAGAATGTAACAGGTTGTTGAAATGTCAAAAAATGTGGTTGTTGGAAAGGCTCGTGGGTGGTGTTTTGGGGAAAAAACTATCAAGGAATGGGTTGCAAAATACTGGTCAAAATATCTCAGTAGTCCCCCAACTGTAAAATTTTTGGTGAAAGGATGGATATTATTCAAATTCACCTCATGAGCGGATGTGGCGTGGGTCTTGAATTCATCATGGTCATTACATTCCTCATCGTTGTTGCTAAAAAGGTGGATCCCTCTTTTTTACCCGAACTCGAACAAAATGGAAGTGACTCCATTATGGGTAAGACTCCCTGCTTTTTCGCTTGAGCTCTGGACCCCTGAGGGTTTTCGCATTGTTGAAAATTCTATTGGGTCCTTTCTGGAAGTAGATATGATATTTATTTCAAGGGATGAGATGGCAGTGGCCAGAATGTTGGTAATGGTGGATATGCAAAGTAGATTAGAAAAAGAATTGACGTTGAAGATAGGGGAAAAAACTGTTATACAAAAGTTGGACTATGAAGGAATACCATTTTGGTGTAGACGTTGTTGTAAACATGACCACATTGCAAGCCAATGAAACCTTCCCTTTCATGGCCAAAAAGGTGGGCCACAATCTTCCACAACCAAAAAGCGGCCAGTGAATAAGTCTCTCGATGGAAGATCATACAGGGAAGGAAGGTTTGGTGGAGTGGAGGGTATTGATGCTCAGCCAAAAGAGTCCAAATATATCTCAGAGAACATGGAGATAGAATTAGTTAAGTTGGATGATATCACATGTCCTCCTTCGTAAGCTATGGATTTCTCTCCTCAACACTACGCTCTCTCTCGTGAATCGTGCTAGGGGCCATCCCCTCCTTTGGGTATGCTTTCTTCTTCTTCCCCTCCTTTCAATTTTATGATCACTTCCTTTTCTTTTATGGGTTTGAATTGGTCCAATTCCCTAAAACCCTTATCCATTTCCTCTGGTTTGGAGATGATCCCATATTTATCCCCTCCAATACCCCCTTTATCCCTGTGCTCCTTAAATGAAAAAATCCCTATCCCCTCCTCGTGCACAGTGTCTGAAGAATCCTCTTCCACTAAATATTCAGAGGACGATTCAATTTCCTACCTTTTGTGGAATCACTCGATGATTCTGAATGGAGATAGCAAGAAAATACCACTGGCCTTGGTAGGAATCCCCTTTCTTTGATAGGGGGAAAGGGAGGGGTAGGAAATCCTACCTATCCAAGGCTCAAAACAAATCTCTCTTGGATTTGTCTAGCGGTAGACAACAATCTATTTATGGGTCACTCAGAGTTCATAATTTTGTGGGAGGGTTTCCCAAATGAAAATTGTATCCTTCAATTGTAGGGGTGTGGCCAACCCTTCGAAGAAAATGGCCCTCCAAAGGTTGGTGGAGATTTACCAACTAGATATTATTCTTCTTCAAGAAACTCTCTAGGATGAAGGAAAAATTTAATCTTTCCTTGAGACCCTTTTATCATCTTGGAGTTTTGTTGGTTCTGATGCTAGGAGGACATCTGGAAGCCTTGCTCTCAAATGGAATAATAAATCAATAAAAATGATCAGTTCCTGAGGATGTGATTTTGGGTTGGGCCTCAACTGTTTCTCAGAAGAGATAGGAAAAGGATTCTCGATACTGAATATCTACGGACCAAATGTGTATCGAGTTATTTTCTTGGAATCTCTATCAAGTAAATATTTTCTTGCAAATAGTGTTTTAATCATTGGTGGAGACCTTAATTTCTCCTTGGGGGAAATAGATTCTTGGGGCCCTAAGGCGAGGCCAGACCCCCTATCCGATTTTTTCTTACATTGGCTGGAATAGAAAAACATTATCGATGTAGAACCCTTAAAACTCATGCCCACATGGAGGCACAAAATAGTTGTGAGGACAAAATAGCTAAAAGCTTGGATAGACTTATGATCACTAATAAGTTGGCTACTTCCTATCTCCAGATAAAACAATGGATAGGTTGTGGAGGGGAGTTTGATCATCTGCCAATCCTCTTGGAAATTAGTGGAGATTTCAGGAAACTAGTAAGCCCTTTTAAATTCAATTCAACTTGGGTGAAAGATGAGTAATTACATGCTCTTGTTAAATCTCACTAGGTCCCCTACAATAATCAGTCCTTGATCCCTGTGACAATTCAATTGGTAGAAAACTTAAAAAGGGTAAAGAAGGCAACAAAGGATTGGGCCAGAGGAAAGAAATAAAAAGAGGAACATGAATTAAAGACATTGAAGAAAAAATTCAGGAGGCTTTTCTTCAAACCCTTAGGGTTTTCTCTCGGAATCCACAAAAGATAAATTCCTTACTCTTGAGAAACACAAACGACATATTCTAGAAGATAGGGAGGTTACTTGGAGACTAAAGAGTAGGGAACTATGGCTGGAAAGCGGGGATGGAAATACAAAGTTTTTTCAAGCCTATGCAAAAGGGAGAAAAACTTCAAATACCATTTGGAGTCTTCAAGACTAGTCTCAAAGGGAGATTACTTCATTTAAATGGATTTCTCTCCTTGATAAATCTCATTTCCAGAATCTCTTCAAAAGTGACCCCCAAGTTTCTATAGCAGAAGTAGTCAGATTGGCTATGTTCTTTCCAAGTTTTGTGGATGAGGATTCAAATTGAGATGTTATGGTGGACGTAACATAAGAAGAACTAAAGGAGATGATTTTTCAGCTTCAAAAAGGAGAAGAGCCTGGGTTGGATGGATGGATGATAGAATTATTTCAATACTTCTTCGACATTGTTTGCCAATACATTCTTCAGGTGGTTGAGGCATCCTGAGCCCATGGTCATATACATCCTCCCCTTAATGCTACCTTCATTTCCTTCATCCCAAAGAAAGATGATGCTCACTCCCTTGAGGATTTTAGGCCTATTTCACTACGCAACTGCATATATAAGATTATCTCCAAAATAATCTCCCACAAAATTAAATATGTTCTTTCGGAAAACATATCTTGTGAACAATTTTGTTTTTTGAAGGAATGCAAATTCACGAAGCCATAGGGGTGGCGCAAGAGGTTATGCATTCCATTAAAATAAAATTTTGAAAGGATCAGTATTCAATATCGATCTATATAAGGCCTATGATAGAGTCAATTGGTTGTATGCCAGGCTTATGCTTACTCACCTTGGTTTTGAAGTACCCTTTATAAAATGGGTTATGAGTTGTATTACAACTGTCTCCTTTGCAGTTATAATTAATGGAGTGTCATCTCCCTTCTTTCCAGCTGAAAGAGGCTTAAGGCAGGGATGTCCCCTCTCCTCGCTATTATTTATATTGGTAGTTGAAGGCATGAGAAGGGCTTTATTTGATTCCAAAAGATGAGGGGATTTTCAATCTCTCTGACACTCTGAATTACAAACCTACTTTTTGTGGACGATGTTCTTATCTTTTGCAATGGTAGTAGGGGTGATGCAACCTCCCTCTGATCACTCTTGAATATTTTTGGCAAAGTGAGTGGGATGCTCATAAACAAAAGGAAATCCACTCTTTCTTTGCATAATATGAGTTTAATCAAAACTGACTTTTATAGGGTGGCCTTCCCCTATGCACAACAAGAACTAGACATAGGCCTAAAATACCTAGGTTTTCAGCTAAATCCAGACAACTACACAAAAGAGGATTGGTCTTGGATCTTAGAAAAGTTGGAAAAAAAGTTGAAGGTATAGATTTTTAGGTGGCTATCTAGAGCAGGTCGCCTCGTGTTGGTAAAATAAGTCCTAGAGGCAATCCTAGTTTACTAGATGTCTTTAGCCTGGATTCCAAAAGGAGTTCAGGAAAAAATTAGGAAGTTATGTTTCAAAATCCTATGGGCTGGCTCAAAATAAACTTTTGTGATGCCATGGATCAAATGGGAAATAATAGAAATCCAAAAATCCCTTGGGGGATGGGGCCTGAAGAATGTTTTTCTTTTCTCAAAATCCCTTGCAGCTAAATCATGCTGAAAGCTTATCTCCTCTCTGAATCTCTGGACTGAGGTAGTAACTCAGAAATACATTCATTTAGATTCTTTGGATGATTGGATCAGACAACCCATCAAGAAATGCCACAATTGTTCTATCATTTGGAAGGTCGTGTTAAAATCATTCTCAATAATTGGGGATGGACTGGCATGGAGAGTTGGAAAAGGAAACAAAGTAATTTTGGGCTCTAATCCTTGGCCAATCAACGACGACTCTCATATTTTGCTAGATGTTGTAAAAGTAGAGCTTTAGGAAAATGAATTTCATTTCTTAAGCCAAATCACAGACCCACTGCACACCTCCTTATGGTCCCAAGCCTGGAAGAACCATAGACATGTAGGGTTTAAGCATGTTATGAAAATTCATTGGGATACTTATGTCGCATCTCTAAAAGTATCCCATATAAGAATTGTTGATAGAGATGATGAGTTGGTTTGACATCATTCTCCTCATGCCTCTTACTCCCCAAAGTTGGGATACCTTCAACTAAATATCCTTATCCATCAACGAGAACTTGCATGGTGGTGGAAGGGCCTCTGGAAACTCAAATGCCCCCCAAAATTTGAAAAATTCATGTGGTGTGACATAGTTAACAAAATTCCTACATGGGACATAATGAAGAATAGAAGTATTGAAGGGTCGGGTTGGTGTTCATTGTGAAAAAATAATTAAGAAACCCCTTATCATTTCTTCATTGATTATCCCTTTGTAAAACAGGCTTGGCTCCAATGCTCTCGATCATTAGATAGAAGGTGTAATTGGCACGGGGCAACAATTGAGGAAGCCTGGAAACTTTGGTGCCAAAACTCTTCAAACAAAAGCATAAAATACCTCCCATTGATTGTCACATGGGGCATTTGGTTGGCTAGGAATGCATCCATTTTTCATGATAAATCCTCTCTACCTGAAATAATAGCAACTCGGGGTCTTAGTGTCTTATCCCAATTCCCCCAGATGAAAGGAATGTGGCCCATCAGAATCATCCAAAAAGAATTATAGTGGATCCCTCCATTCCATGGGCTTACTTTGATGAAGCTTCTCAAAATAATAACACCCAAAGTGGGGGTGGGGAGCAGTTATGTGTCAGTCTCCCACACACTTCTTCCATGTTTTTATGGGTTTTGGACCATGCACAAACAACCATGCAAAACTATTGGCTCTAAACGTTTTACTTTTGTTTGAGAAAGAGAAGGAAGTCAAGTTTGTTCAGATATTTGGAGACTCGATGTTAATCATTAATTGGATAAAAAAAACTCAATCTTGTCACATTTTTTTGGTGCTTCCTTTACTTGAAGATGTCATTGATATTGTGGCCACTTTTGATTCCACCTCTCTGACACATGTTTATAGGGAACACAATGAGGCAGTTGATCACCTCTCTAAAATAGGTCTTCAATTGGCTGACAGGCTCATAAAAGTCTGTGAATCGGATGGAGGTGTTATTTTAGAATATATCAAACAACTTATGTTCTGAGTTGCTTATTCTCATTATTCGATTTTGTGCTTAGGCGGTGATGCTTGTCTATTATGGGTTCTTCTATTGGCTTTTTGTGGGTACTCTATTGTTCCTCTTTTTTGGCTTAAAGAAATGATATGTACAGGATGGTGAAATCCATGTTTCAGTGTTGACTTTTCATTTGCCTTGCTAAATTCCTTGATCGTGGGTCTGGGTTATCCTCAACAACCCAACTTTTGACATTTTAATGTATGCGGTGATGCTACATGGTTTTTTTCTCATTCCCATAGATTTGGACTGTGGGGATTTATTTTTGTGGAATACAGATCGAACACTTAGGGGTTATATTCGACTCTTTGGGGGTCCTTTTTTGGATCAATCTTGATTTGGGTTTTGGTTTTGGTTTGAGACTAATTTTCTTTTTACCTATTGAGTGCCTTCACTCCGAGTTTTCAGGAAAAATGCATACCTATGACATGCATTTATGCAAAATGTAATTTTATTTTTCCACTCTAAAATAAATAAAAAGATTCCTTGGAAAAAAAATAACAAATTTAAAATAATAAAAATCCAAAACTTGTTATAATTATGATTAACATTTGTTATCAAAATTAATTAATTTATTGGATTTTCTCATCATTGTTATTAAACTATTTGTACATGATTAAAATATTTTTTTTCTATTTTAATTTGTAATTCATAAATACATATTAAATATTTTATGTTTCTTTAGTAATAGTTAACCTCTCTTTAAAATTATATCAATTTAAAAAAGGTTATTTAATTACATAATATTAATTAATTGTATCCAAATTCAAGTTACTTTCAAACTTTCAAATAGATATTACTAACCATTAAATTTACAATCTTTATATAGACATGTTTTTTTCAGGATTTTGAGAATTTAAAAAAACATATGTATTAAGATGTGATTTTTATACAATAGGATACGATATGATGAAAGACCTTGATCGCGTGGGAGATAGCACAAGGACTTATGGAGGAGTCAGGCCTAAAACATTGTAACGAACGACTGTGGATAAAAGTGAAAGCACAATCTTGAACAACAAAAGCAAATATCATGGGAACCTCGAATCTCACCTTTTATGGCTCCACTGAATCTATAATGTTAAGGCTTTGGTATTGTTGTTATAGGGGAAAAGGTAGTGGTAGTTGCGAGGGTGAGCGTTTATTATCGGTGTAATAGCTTGGTATGTTGGTGTTGAGCTTCTATGTTCCAGTTCGCTTCAAAAGTAAGTCTCTTTGTTTATAGATGCTTCATCGACTAAATAAACTATTGAAACTAGTGGTGGTGCTTCAACTAGATATATTGTTGAACCAAGGTCTAAATCAAGGAGGGTTGCTTAGTCAATTGTTGTTGTTGGGTCTACAGGATCAATGTCATAATCACCCAGATAAACTTCTTCATTGACAAGATCAATTGCTTAATCAGGACCAGGAATTGCTCTTGAGTATGGATTTGGATCTTTCCTTACTAATAATGCACTTGCCTTTGCTTATGGATATGATTCTAGGTATTCTATTGAATCCATGTATGTGTCTTGATCCATATCTATTAGTAATGATACAGAAGCTATAAAAATGACTGAATCAATGACTGGTTCCACTGACAAATCTAGACCTGGTGGGTAACTAGCTTTGGTTGCTTGTGGTATGTAGTAGCTGGCTTGATGGATGGATTTTTTGTTGCTTGCTCTGTTGGTTCTCGATCTCGTCCTGGAAATGAAACTGTTGGATCTCAAACGGAAGAAACTGGACTCGGAACTACATCTCAATTTCTCTCTGCGCTTGAATCTGCATCTTAAATTGTGGAGGATGTTGGCTCTACTACTGGCTTTACTACTGGATCTACTACTAGTTCTTACTCAACAAAATTGATTGCTTAATATGTTGGATCATCGACAACTTCAACCGAATCACCCGAATAAATAATTGCTAGGTCTACTAGTTTTGGGTATACTATTGTTGGTGGATCTACTGGTTCTATTTGGGCAACTAGAAGTAGAGATTCAATGGATGGACCTAGAACTACTACTCCTGGAGTTGTTCATGCATCTTTATCTCGTGTTGTTTCAATAGAATAACCAACCGAATCAACATCTACATAATAAATTGTTGCATTAAGGGTTTATGTTGGTACTGGATCTTCTACTATCTTTGTGCTAGCCACCTTTTCTATTGGTGTTGCTCACTACCGGTTCTGTGTTAGACCTATCAGATATGGTCCCATAGGGTATTGTCTTGTAGGTCCTTGGTCATGTACTTAATCAATGGCTGGATCAACTAAAGCAACTTCTTCTCTAGGTACTTTTGCTTCTCATGCTCCTAGGTATGTTTCTCATGGGCATGGAATTGTTCGTGTTGCTTCAACATACTCTATTGATGCATCTACTACCATTGATTATGTTGCTCTTTCTATACTACTAGATGAGGTGCTTTCTTTGGATCTCCATCCGTACTTGAATATGATATTACAAGCTTTGTCTTAACCTTTGCTAATCATGGAGGGGACACCCATAATATAAAGTGTGATGTATGACCATGAATAATAGGCATAAGATACGAGTCATGCTATGCGAAACACCATATTGTTGACTCCGATCCTATTGATGATGACATGATCCAAAACTTGTTGGTCAGTAGTAAGCAGAAATAGTAAAGGACGCTAGGGCAAGGTGTAGGTGGTAGAGAAGGTAAGTTTTGGATTAAGGATGGACAAAGCAAAGCACGTGCAGGGAATGTTTAAGGAAAGTTAGATGCAGGGAGAGAAGGGGTAGACGGATCAGGTGCATGATGAGTGGGCAAGAAAGGATGGTAAGGAGGACAATAGAGGAAATGGTGGAGAAAGAGACAAAAGTAAAGGCGTGTGACCTTGCAGTAAGGGTAAAGGTAGTGGTTTTAGAAGTTGCATATCCAAATGTTTCAGAACCTCTAGCAACAAATTCCAATCAAAATGTTTTATAATTATTGTTTATAATTTTTAAATAATATTTTTTTATAATTCTATGAAATATTTTTATTTGGATATATTATAAGTTATATATTATAATGTAAAATAAAATAATAAATATATATTTTTTAAAATCAATATCATATTTTATAATTTAATAATTTTAAAAACTAAATGTTATAATAATTTCAATAAATAATTTTGAAATAAAAACTAATCTCATTTTTAATGAAATATGAAATAATAGCGATAACTAAAATCATTAAATTCACTTTTAATTAATTAACTAAATATCCCTAATTAAAATCATTAAGTTTACTTTTAACTAAAAGAATATGATGCATATCATTGGAATAGAGAAATTATGGAATCTCATGTTACTTTAACCATGCATTCACAATGCAAGGTGTTTATAGATCTTTAATTACTTTCATATAGATCATTATAACAAAAAAATATGACAATGTTTATCGTTTTAATTTAGCAGTATTACTATAATTAGTATAGTTATTGGGATATTGTTTATAGTTTAAATTTATTATAATTAGTATGGTTATTGGAAACAAAAATGATAGTTATTGGGATATTGTTTACAGTTTAAATTTAACAATATTATTATAATTAGTATGGTTATTGGTAACAAAAATTATGTAAGAGCACAAGATAAGTGTTGAGCATATCCATAACCACCCTTCCCCTCTCACCCCTGCCATGGACACACACATACCCCTATGGATTAGGGGCTACCCTCTCAGGGTTTTTACCACTCACACTTGCCCTCTTTTCAAGTGGCTTTGTTAGATCCTTTTGGGCAAGGTGATTTGAAGCATACCCTAGTGTTGGTTGCTCTCTCAGTTTTTTTACCATTCACACCTTCCCCCTTTTCAAGCGGTTTTGTTAGATCTTTTGGGAAGGTGCTTGAAGCATGCCCTAGCTCTGCGAAACCGTACATAGATAGATTGTGATAATAGAAAATCACTTCTTTACATTTCAAATAAATATTATTGAATGGAGGTAGAGAGAGCGGGCGTCTACCACAATAGCTAGGGTTTTCCCTAGCCGTCGGCTCTCTGGTCACCACACTCATTTCTGGAAACCCTCATAATCGTCTCATGTTGCCAGTTCACCACCTTGGTCTCTGGAACACTATTGGTTGCCTTTGCACGTGGTTTTTTTGTGATGTGCGGGTAGAAGATATGGATGGTTGCAACAAACATCTTAGTTTTATGTGGATTGGAAGTTATCTTAAGCATCATGGGAAGGCCCTCGGTTGACATCAGAAGGTGTGCCAAAAGAGATGATTCCATCCCCGGTCTAGACTTATTAGGGAACTATGTGGAAAAAAATAATTCTATCATTTTCAAATAGCGTGGTTTAGTTGGTAAGTTCTTGGGTCTCTGGCACATTCCTAGGGTTGTTCTTGACTGGATTTCCAAGAATTGGCCTAAGCAAGATCCCCTGGATTTTTATTGTGGGAAAGGATTTTACGTTTTTATTTTTTAAACCATTGAAGATTAGGACCATATCTTCAGATCTTACCCTTATTTCTTAGGTTCCAAGGGAATGTTTATTTCCCATTGGACCCTCGACTTTAACCTAGATATGGAGATCTCTTTTGCTCTTGTTTGGATTAGACTTCCACGCCTCCCCCTTATTTTTTGGGGTGAAGCCACCTTCAAATCCATTGGAAATAAGTTGGGTCGATTTATAACCCATTTCGAACCAAAGGGTAATTTATACACATGTTATGTGTAGACATGGATTTTTCAAGGGATTGCCAAAGGAAATTCTGCTCAATGTTTATGGATGGAATCATCTTCAAGCCCTGGACTATGAGTAGGTACCTTTCAAATGTAATAGCTATCATGAATATGGTCACTTCACCAAAATCTTCCCCAAAGCTAAAGAATCTCAACTAGTGAAGAATAATATGGATCAAGGATTCAAGCAAGTTTCAAGAAAGTAGAAGAATCAACAACCCAAGGAGGCTCAAACTGAAAAAATATCTCAATCTCACCCATCTATTCCCTCCAATAATAGATATGAAACTTTGGTATCTCAAGACGCAAAATCAGAGGACTTTGTGGAGAAAGTTCCTCATCAGAACAACTCAAAGACCAAAGTTGAGCAACAAACAAAAGAACAAAAGAATCCAGAAAATACAGTTAAAGGAACGGAGGCCCCACTTGGGGGCAATGCCTCTTCTCATGGGAAGGATCGAGATCCAGTTCCTATAGATAGGAATCCAAATGGGGTTTTCTTTACTACTGTCAATCCTTCTGTTGAAGTGGAAAAAGGAGATGGGAGGGAGGGAGAAGATTCTGAATCTCCCTCCTTTGCAGAAATTATAAAGAGGAATCCTTGTCCTTCTCCCCCTCTAACAAGAGGAAGACAAGAAAATGGAAATCTTAAAGATAAAAAAGAAGCAACATGAAACTCATGGGGCTCCCAACGATCAGTGGGTGACATCGCATATAGAGATGGAATAGCTTGGATTGTGAGTTAATTATGTTTTTCTTCTGCATTTTCCCGTGTAATCAATTTGTAAGGATTTATTCTTGCAATCAGAAAGTAGTTAGTTTGAATCCAGGAAAATCTTGGTCTTGGTTCATCAAAGCCAACCTGGTAATCTTGGTTCATTGCTATTATAGTCTAGCTAGCAAGCTGGAAATTTTGAAGTTTGTACTCTGCCGTTAGCTTCGGCCTGGCCTTTTTAATAATTATTTCCCCCAATTTCTTAAAAAAAAAAGAATGATGTAAGAGCATTGTTATTGATGAAAAATATGAGGGAAGGTGAAGTTGAGCATAATAATTGAAATGGTTTTTATAGATTAGTGGTGAATAATTAATAAGGTAGTTAGATCATATATTCAAAATAAATAGGAAGACATGATCAAAGTGAGCTATTCCCTTTTCGTATGGGATGTGCTTATATGAATGAGTCAATTTGGTATGTAGATGTTTAGTTGTTTTCATGAAGGAAGAGAGCATTATGTTTTAGTTGTCTATTTTATGTTATGTTTTAGTTATTTTATGTTCTTTGCTTCGATAACCAAGGCAAGAAGAGGGAACAACACCCTTTATAGCTGGCATCTATAGCCAAGATTCTATCAAGAGAATGCACTCTTAAACAAGTGAAGTGTAGCAACATTTTCAAAAAATAATTACTCATGACACCTCTTATATCAACTCACAATGAAAAGATTTCACATATTGATCCGCAGACTCAATTCTTACAACAATAACAACAAATCTCTTAGAAATGTACACAATTCTTACAACAAAAAACTCAAGTTATTTCATAATTGGTGGAGAAGTTAGCTAATCAAAATGTATGTATCCCTTCATCTTCATCTTCTTCTAGAATACATTGGGACCCTAAAGTACATTATGGGAATTTTGAGGTTAAAAATGGGCCTAAAAATGTACTTTCAAAATCAACTTTAAAAGGATCAATATGATTCAAGATGATGATGCCAACCACAATATTATTGGAGGGAAAATGAGAAAACTACTTTTTTATCGTGTTTTCGACTCATCTCCTTATAGGTTTACTCAAATTTCAAGTGTAGGCACTCGTTAGATGTGGAACTAAATTTCGCATCCAACAAGTGCCTACTGCATATTTTTGATAAACCCGTATTGAGATAAACTGGAAATACCTGAAAAAATGTGTTTCTTTTAATTTAATAGATCCACAATGAGATAAATTGGAAATACAGGAAAACACATGTTTCTCGAAAAGAAACATGCTTTTTCATGTATTTCAAATTTATCTCACCATGTGTCTATTAGAAGTATGCAGAGTGGGTACTCGTTGGACGTGAAATTTAATTATGCATCCAATGAGCACCTACACTTGAAATTAGAGTAAAATTATAAGGAGATAAGTCAAAAATACGATAAAAAAGTACTTTTATTTCATTTCCTTTAAAAATTGTTAACTCTTATTTTATTATATTAACTCTTATTTTCTTATTATCCTTATAAAGCCTATTTTAAACATCAATTTTCCCCTAATGACATTGGAGTTAATTTGCTAGTGCATTTAATAGGGAGCAAGTGGATATTTGGATTAGAGCATTCTCCTCATATTTTAAATACAAGAAGGAACTCCTAGAGAATAATAAGATTTCATTAGCAATCTAACACCTTCGAGGGTTGGCAATTCAATGGTGAGACATCGTCTACCACCGATAGGTCAACGACACATCTCGTTGTGTATAACTCAATGGAAAAGCTATCATCCACAGTTCTAATGCAATTAGCATTTGGGATGACTTTTGCACAACTCTATGTGAGTGTTTTTATCCTTTAGAATATAGTGAAGGTTTATGGACATGATGGCTTCAGTTGCAACGATTTTCTAGCTAAATTGTGCACCAATATATTGAGGTCTTCTACAAATATAGATACAACTCTCTATTTCTAATCCGGAGCAGGTATTAATTATCAAATTTAATTCTAGTTTAGTGCCCTGGTTGAATAATGAAATGGCTCTAGTCTCTATTGTCTCTCTCTCTGACACTTTTCAGAATGCTCTTGCAGTAGAACAAAAATTAGACAAGCATCCATTTACTATAACGAGAATATAAATTTATAAACCTACTCAATTAACTATACAAGTGTGTTTGTATAATGCCTACCTATTTCAGGACTCAAAATAAATAAATATTTTCTAAAATCTCCTACTTTAATGATTGGAATTTAGTTTAGAATTTATTTCATGATTTTCTTATACCTGAAATAAACAACAACATCATAATAACGATAAAAACATAACAACAACAACAAAAACATAATAATAACAAACCAACTGGTAAAATACATACCTCAACCTACAATTTGGTTGATTCAACCCCTGGTTCACTTGTTCTTGTGCTTCCCCAAACTTCCCAACTAAATATTAACCTCCCATCCAACTAGGAACGACCTCTCTGACTCCCTAGCTCTAGGAATCCTTGCGGTTTCCTAGCCCCCATGCCCAAAGTTCCCAAAAACAATAGTGCCCTGTGAGAGTTCCCCAAAACAATTGTTCTTCCAATTTCCTCCTTCTTCCCTATCTCCTTCAGATTTTCTTCCTCTTTCTTCTTCTCCAATTTCCCCCCAAAACAAAGACCCCCCTCTTCCAAGTCCTACCCCTCTTCATTATCCTCCTCTCTCAAATCCTTCTCATTAATTCCCCAACAACCTTATCCCCCCATTAATTACTTCACCTACCTTTTAATAATAAAATAATAAAAAGACTCATTTAATTTATTTTAATAATTAATTAAATTAAAATTAAAAACTATGATAAACAATTAATCAAATTGGGTTGTTACATATACCCACCCTTCAAGAAACTTCGTCTTGAAGTTAGAGTAATTTACAATACAAAGGTAATGACACATGATTCATACATCCACATCAAATAAACAACATCATCAATTTAAAACACTTATACATACTAGAGTACATGTGCAAGGCATGCATGCATAGCTAGCACATACAAGACTCACACATGCACTAATGACAATACTTATCACTCCTAAAGTAATTCTTGTATGTGTCCAAACCAATCAACAAGACCATTCATTTCATAGAAGATAGTAAACCATTTAAAATGTTTGCAAAATCCCTCAATTATAATAATTTAGCACAAGCAACATTTACTTAGATAATTGTAGTTCAATTAAGCAATTAGAAATATACATATATACATATTTTTCAAAAAGAGGAAATCAAGAAATTCTACTATAAGACGAAAGCTCCACACACTCTCAACTACTTCTAGTCATCCTTCCTCCCTAACCTACTTTCATCTTCCTTCCCTATCCTTCCTTTGTTGGACTATCTTGGAGCGTCAACTATATTGACCTAACTCCAGATAGAACCCGTAAGCGGAAGTGCCAACTCTCTTGACCAAGATTCCCCAACAGACAACTGACAATCATCATCACACGTCTAAGGGAACGTGAGATAACACCATCCTCCCATGACTCCAGGTTTTAGAGGATACACGGTGGGAAATTCCTCCACCCCTCCTAATAGAACTAGGGTCAACACCCTACCATGGACCATACAGTGGCACTATGTTGCTGGGAATTTTGTCATCATATATTTAGTTTCAGGCAGTCTCGTCACTTGAAAAAATTGCACTTGTCCACATATCATAGAAATGCATTTGAACCAACATAATTTCACATACCAAGATTCATACCATACTGTTTTTCGGTCGATGTTCATGACATCAACTTTTATTATCATTATCCTTTGGCTAATTCATAGCCCATTGACTTGCAGATTAGTCTATAACACAAACTCATACATATATATGAATTATTATCATGTAAATGCCTTTAATCATATTCTCAATTCGGTATCCACGTACCAACAACTTTAAATATCATAATTTTCAAGTTAGAAATAGGTTGCATAATATCCATCATAATTCAAATAACGATAAAGATTCATAGAATTGACATTCACATAGGTTTAGATGTCTAAAATTTCAAGTGTATCATTAATAGTTTCACAGTTAATAGAAACTAAAAGTTGATTAGGCCTTAAGTAAGTCTAGCTATCTAAGTCAAAAGGTGGCATTACATACACCCAATCTTGAGGAAACATATTCTCGAGGTGGTAAAAAAAAATGAGGGATGATCTCGTCGTAAGGTCTTTGCATCCTCCCAAGTAGCAGATCCCGGACTATATTGCTTACTACTAGTTAAAACCTTAACTCAATTTTATTAGTCTTCTTGTTAAGTGAATCTTATATTGAGATTTATATAACTTTCATTAAGTCATGCATATAACCCACCTATAATACGTTTCTAATTATAACCAATTACTATTGACTTGATTATCTCTCTAACTCGAGTGATACAACACATATGGCATTGCTAAAGTTTCCCATGCTTAGGAACATTTACGAAGATATTGATAATCCATCATTATGTGAACCAATCGTTTTAGTGATTCTTTAGTGATTATTCTTAATCAATGACCTTCTTGTTAAGTAATAAAGATTAGGTCTTGATGAGGCAATGTTGAGTATGTGGATTTCTTCTTCATAGTTGAAGCACAAAAGGTTCTCTACCTACAAGAGTATTGCAAAGCACATACATGCTTCGAAGCGAACCATGTTTACCATGTCTTAGTGAGCATCTTCCGATCAAGAATCAATTTCTTACTAGGGTACATTCCACATTTTATAATTACTTGTCTTAAGGACTTCTTTTGTTCGCAACTCCTCTTCATACATCTCAACCTTATCCTTTATACCTACATGATACTTACCGACTTTGGCCCCTAGCCCTTTCTGGTTGCATCACTAGCAGTTTTCAAGTTCCTTCCCCTTACTATGAAAGAAGTCTAGTAGTGGGATGAACATTCATCGTTTATCATTCAACTTGTAAAATGGTTTCTATAAAGTGTTAGGGAAATTTCTCATTATATAAACATCATAAATGTTATGTTGAGAACGTATTTCTTCTGACAAAATTTTGGATTTAACTGAAATGTCATCTTCATACAAAGTGGTGGTAAAGAGTAATTATTTTAGTCACGTGCACCCACTACTATAGTCCCTTAGTAATAAACTCAATTTTACTTATCAAATCAATGCATAACTAAGTATAAGTTGGGTTGATATCATGTCAACCACTACCAATTCGTCCAAATATCACACCACAACCCACAATGTAATAAAACATATTGTCTAAGAATTTACATTATCGTTCGGAACTCAAGTTATTTGATCACAACATAGGTACTTATGGTATCACTTAGATTTTTTTATTTTTATTTTTTATATTATTACTTCATCACATATTTTCTAGAGTTCATTAACATTCCTTATACAATATTGTCTGATTTATCATTCCTTTCACACATCTCCATCTACCATTACATTTGCTCTCACTTCTTATTTAAGCACATCATCATTTCTTAACTTAAAATATATTTTACATTATTTATAAATTTGTCATCTTATTATTTCATTATCTCATAAACTTTTTATTGCTTACTCCCACTGCTCTCTCTTACTTGTATAGAATACATTTGATTTACCACTTATGTAGCACACTTCACTATGCTTAAACGACTATTACCGTTTTTTTCTTCCATAAACTACATAATATTGTCCGTTCACACACTTCCAATCCACCTTGAACTCAATTCTAATTCCATATTTAACCTTCTTCCTATTATTTTTTATCTACCTTTCTATCCTACTTAAAAGCATCATCAAGTAGCCCAATCATTTGTTATTTTCTTTGCATAATTACTTCAATCAATCTCCCTTAACCCAACATCCTTACTCATTACAAACACAATCACTAATTTTATTTATATAATATGCATCCCCTTAACCTGCGTTGATCTAATTTATTATGCACATTATTATTTAGTCTTACTTATGACATATCCTTACATTTTTCCATATACTTTATATATGAATTTTTTTTTAACTAATTTAATAATTCTTTTCACAGATTACATATATAATATGATTTGTTTCTTGCCTCTATATAAGGAGTTTTAATCTCAAATGTGTATTAACATGGTACAATGACCTCCCTTGTGACTTAATATTAGAAGAAAAATTTGGATTTTGTACCAAACTTAACATTTATTAAAATTTATTTTATAAAATTAATAATTATTTTAACCACTTTTCTTCATAGATAATGATCTTTAATTTTAATATATAATAAGTTTTTAAAAATCAACTTTTCATAGTAAAATGACCTACTAATTCAGTATGAGAAAAGAAATTTGAATTATATATATATATATATATATATATATATATATATATATATATATGTTTTGCTAACTTCATAATTCTTTTCACAAGTTTTTTTTTCTCAATAGGAAATGACTTTTATGTTAGATATGTAAAGACATTTTATTCCCAATTTTACTTAACATTTTTATAATAACTCACTTTATATTGTCATAGATACTTGAACTTTGCATTAACTTAACAATGGTTAAAATCTCTTTAATTTAATTGATTTAATAATTTTTATTAAGAATATCACACTTATTTTAACATTGGGAAGACATTTTAACTTTGCACCATTTTAATAATGACTATTATTTCATTTAATTAATTTTATAATTCTTTCCAACAATTCTTAATTTGATATATATATATATATATATATATATATATATATATATATATATATATATATATATGAAGAGATTTGAATCTCAATTATTGTAATGTTTCATTTTGATTAGACCTAAAGTGTTGTAGATGCATGAACACTTTGGTATCGTTTAATGAATGCACCTTTATGTGGCTTATGCTTTAAAACTATGTAATGATATGTTGTGATTACTTGTCACCTTATGATATGTTGATTATATATGATCTAGATAAATATATTAGAATTCACTTGGATATCATTTCTTGTCATAACCTTAAGTCTGTAATATATAACACCTCCCCCGCTTTTTACATTGTTGCATCAAAATAAGAACATCACAAATTAGTATTTTCATAGATTAATTGAAACAAAGATCTTAGTTTCCAAGATTAACAATTTATTCTAAAGTATTATTTTATTCTATAAAGTCCATTTTTAATAAACCACTTTTCAACCCTAAACTAATCTATGCTCGAACTAGCCAAATCACTTATTTCTTTATGCCCATCATATAAATACAATACATTAATATTAATATTAATATAAATATAATTATTATGTATTAATATAAATATAATATATTAAAGATTATAAGAAGTAAATTAGTAATTGAAAAATCTCTTAAAGACGAGATTTAAATTCTCGTTCGAGGACATTAAATTTTCATCTCTCCTATTCTATGATCTCCTTAGTTTTTTTCAATTATGACTCAAGAATCTTATTGAATTATTAAAAAAAAAAATGTTTAACTTTTTTAAGGAGCCATAATTTCTCTATAATATATAATATTTGCTAAATTCTTGAGCATTCTTAGTAGTTTTTTTTCAATTATGACTCAAGAATCTTATTGAATTATTAAAAAAAAAAAGATGTTTAAGCATGTAGTAAGGTGAGACTTTTTTAAGGAGTCATAATTTCTCTATAATTACGCCAAAAGGCATACACCTATTGATAATGGGCACAATTAATGATCTTTTAACCTTATTTAACCTTAAACCCTAATTTGATGGCTATGCATTGAAGATGCTGGCATATTCTTAGTCGTCCTCCAAAATCAATGGGTCAGATTTATTGTTCATAACTTTCTTGCATTTATCAAGACATCCGTTAACATGTTTACTTTTTAACATTTACCTAATCACATTAATAAATTACTGTAAGGATATGTAATTGCCACGTTCCATTTATCAACCTAATGTAACCAAACCTTTCATATTACCACAGACGAATTACCACAGATGTTTTGTATTGAGGGCACGCGTTCTTAGCCAATACCTTTCGGCGTTCTCAACCGCGAGTTAGCAGTGGTGCTAGTATATAATATTTGCTAAAACCGTGAGCATCACACGAAAAATATATACATATTATTGTAATATATATATGTGTGTGTGTGTGTGTGTGTGTGTGTGTGTGTGGAATATATTTACCTTAAATACAAAAGGTGAAAACTTAATGTGCTATGTCAGATTTTTTCTTTTTTTTTACAAACTAATTTTGGTTTTTTAAACAATTTAAAAAAATAAATTAAATAAATAAAATAAAATAAAAACTAACCCTCAATGTGAAGTGGAAAGTGGGAAATGTGGGTCCTCCCATGAGACCCACGTGCCCAGCCTCGCCCTCCCATTTCCTCATCTCCCAAAACTCTACCCCTCACTAAAGTGCTCTTGTTCATTTTCATTTTTGATTTGCTCAGCCAGGGTTTCGTCTCTACGTGGGGTGAATGAGCATGACACCTGGCATCGGGTTGATCGATCAGACGGCCATGGCTGGGCCTCTTCCTTCATCTTTGCATGTAATGGCCATGCCAGTTCTTATCCTAGTCTCAAAGAGCATGAGACCAAAGCTCTGCAATTCGTTTGATACACCATTTATTGTTAGATTTGACAGAGGCGCGCACAACCATGGCTTCTGGTATGTAGTGGTCTCCCCTTGTGGGCTTTCTTCATGATCTCTCCTCCTCTTGGCTCATGGTTTGGTGTTGGTGGCGGAGACGGGGGGCAACATAGGTTTTGGGGAAGCTCAGTTGGACGCGTAGTGCCAAAGAAAACTCCCCTCGTGGGTTGTCTTCCTCGTGACTTGGGTGCTGGTAGCGGTGCAGGGTGCTGGCGGAGGTGTTGGTTGCCTGCAACATGCTTCCTCCTTAGGGGTTCCCTCCTCTTTCTTGGTGTACTCCCTCCTCTTGCTTGGTGTGGATGATAAAGATACTTGGGCCTGGTGGCTTATGTTGGTGCATGTGCAGGATAGAAAGGAAACACCCCTTGTGGTCTATCTTCCTCGTGGCTTGGTGCTTCATTTTATGGGCAAGAATGGTTCGCCCCTTGTGAGCTCCTCCCTGGTGGCTTTGCACTTGGTATCAGTGAGAAACATGTCTGCGTAAATAATGCGAAAACGCCAACAATTGCAACTTGTTAATGTTGGGATGCAGTAATCCCATTTGTTATAGCCTTGACATGGATGATCTATTGCCCTCCAGTTGGGAAAAAATGAAACATTACGCTACTTGACTGGAGACGTCACATTCCACTATGGAATCTACAAATGGGCACTGCCCTTAATTACCAGTAAAAGATGGACAGAAAGAACATTGTACCCAATTTTCTGGGGTCTCATGACCCTAAGCACATTTGGAAATGATTTGGAACCAACATGGTATCATAATTTCTGGAATAGGTGGTACCTGTGAAGTTAAAATTTATTACTAGCAGAAGATTGCATCCTATTTAAAAATGGAGGCCTAGCCTCAATTAAAACCAGAGGAAATACACATGAGACAAAACAAGAAGCTAGACAGTCGTGCGAGTATTCTCAAGCTTATAATATAAGCCTTACTTTTGCATTTGAAGTATTATTTATCTTGGAGGTTGATTAACCGTTTTGGTTTCAGGTCTAGACCAGAACTAAATATCGATGTTAATTTCCATATTTAATCCATTGCATGGATTTTTATTTTTTTTATATCGTTCATCATATAATTTTGAAATATTGCAGAGTGGCTGGAACTCTTACAAGCTGTGTTTCTGTAATGGAAAGAAAACAGATTTATGAGTTCTACTTCTTGTTTACATATTTTCATAATCCTTTGTTTATAATAAAATATTTTTGAATCTGAATTTTGTTAATTCGTGGTCTTATACAGGTGAGGATTAGTACATGTGGTTGGAACATGGTTCTTCTGGGTAGGATTCACAAGTTTTATGGGATGTAAACAAAGGGTTTCTAGGTTGTAGGTTAGGGTTTTGGGAACATATTGTACAATTATGTGGGTGGTCAAGCCCATGCTTTATTTTGAAATCGAGCTCTGATACCATTTGTAATGCCTACCTATTTCAGGACTCAAAATAAATAAATATTTTCTATAATATCCTACTTTAATGACTGAAATTTAGTTTAGAATTTCTTTCATGATTTTCTTATACCCAGAATAAACAATAACATCATAATAACAACAACATAATGATAACAGACCAATTGGTAAAATACATACCTCAACCTGAAAGTCGGTTGATTCAGCCCCTGGTTCACTTGCTCTTGTGCTTTCCCAAACTACCCAATTGAATATTAACCTCCCATCCAACTAGGAACAACCTCTTCGACTCCCTAGCTCCACGAATCCTTTCGGTTTCCTGGCCTCCGTGCCCAAATTTCCCAGCAACAACAGTTCCCTGTGAGAGTTACCCAAAACAATTGTTCTTCCAATTTCCTCCTTCTTCCCTATCTCCTTTAGAATTTCTTCCTCTTTCTTCTTCTCAAATTTCCTCCCAAAACAAATACCCCCCTCTTTCTTATCCTCCTCTCTCAAATCCCCCTCATTAATTCCCCAACAACCTTATCCCCCCATTAATTACTTCACCTACCTTTTAATAATAAAATAATGAAAAGACTCATTTAATTTATTTTAATAATTAATCAAATTTAAATTAAAAACTATGATAAACAATTAATCAAATTGGGTTGTTACAATTTGAATGAAACCAAATTTGGTCTTAGTGGACGTTAATCACCATCATCATCATTGTCTAACATACACATTACATTTGATAAAAAACATTGTACGCCCATCTCCCAAATCTCCTAATGGATCAACATCATAATCCTCATCACTACCCCTCATCACTACCCCTCACCAATAAGAAGTTCAATATGACTCAAGTTTCCACTATATGGCTACCAATACATAATTCCTATGTCTTGTCCCTCAAATTTGTTACTCTAAAACCAACGACGTATCATTTGAAGCCATTAAGTTCAATGCCTCCATTTTAACCTAGTTGGAATCTTCATTACACTCGAGTAGAAAATATGCTAACAAGATTTAGACCCCTACCTTAAGTTGTTTAAATCCTTAATCCTAGTTGAACATCATCAATATTAATGTGCAATTTCTACTAGCTAAGTGGCTACAATGGCTAACATGGACCCCACTAAGATCACACCATGTTCATGTTACCTTAAAAACTTTGCAATCACTATGTACATGTCCATGTTCTTGTAATTTCCATGTTTCCATCCTCAAGTGTGATAAGAATAGATGTGTAACTTATCTATGTGGGTTATAAATTAAAACATTTAACTATAAAATGCACATGTGTGAATCTCAAGGGTTTATCTCAATCAGTTGTTGTCAATATTGGTGGTCATTTGGTTAGTTTTGTACTAGCAGGTGATCAGTTCAAATCCCTCTGGGTGAGGCATCCTACTCTATGATGACGACTTTACTAGAGACATCATCCATAAATGTGAGGAAGCATCCCTCAAGTTTCCCTATGAGGATTTCCTTGGAAAAAATATGCATGTATGCATGTATATTATTGGTGTACGATTAAACTACAAAATCGTCAAGGATTAAAGCGCTATCAAAATGATTTGACTCTACTCATGTAGTGGAATGATTTTGTAAGTTCGACCTCATAAACATTACAATACAAGAGAGAGAAGAAGAAGATAGGATTATAACACTAGATGCATATATTTATGTACTAGAATGCTTTGAATGTTATGTTAATCAATATCTTGATTTATACATACTTGAATGAATGTGAATGAGTGGTTTTATAAATGTCATTTTTATAGATTTATACAAAATGAAGAGGATAAAATTATCAAGAGAGGTGGTTACCAATATTGCCTCTTAGGCATTAAAATTATATTGATTGGGGTGTACATGATCCCAATCAAACTTGATCACCTATATGGATGGGCATACTAACTCTTTAGGATGTGACATGTCACTAACAAGGAAACATGGGCCAAATTTATCTTCTAAGTTGGGTCCATGTAAATTGGACATAGGTTGCATGCAATAAGGTATAAGCAATGATGAGGGGCATGTATTAGTCACATACGGATCTTTTGAGATGAATTCTTATATTTTAGCATGCTCAGTGGGAGTGTTATAGAATACAAGGGGTCATGTGCATCCCAAAGTTCTCTAATGTAGAGATTACTACTCCTTCCTTGGAGTAGAGATGGTTCCCATGATGTTCGGTGTATAATTGAAAGATCGAGCATCTCATAAAGATTTTGTGTCAAAGAAGAAAACTTCATGGTCTTATCCAACATATGAGAAAAAAATTATTGTTGCTTCTCAATTATGGAAAACTTTGTCAATGTGGGGGATATACCTATATGAACATTCCTAATAGGTTTTTTATCCTTGTGTCATGCCATCCTACCATGTTCACAATCAAGATTTGTCTTCACACTATCAAGTAAAGACTCAATCATCATTATGTTTTTCTAAAGAAATGACATGCTAGAAGGTTGTGGATGAGCACAAATGTCAATAAGCCCAAGTTTTGTGTATGGACAATGATCTTGTGGCCTTTAACATAAGTTTCAATGATGATATTCAAAAGGAATTCTTGCATTCTATAATGTTTTCCCCGGATGGTCATGAGAAACCTCTGTGATTTCACCTGATAGATGGTATGTTTCTTCCATCGGAATAGTTGATATAACACTACATCGTAGTTTTATAGAGGCAATACACCAGAAAGCATCTCATATTGAAATGGTTGATAAATGATACTAGAGCATGCATTGGTATGTGATGCCTACATATTTTATTTATCATATCCAACCAATGGCATAAGGCTATGGATGTCTGTGGTAGGCACATTGAGGATTTTGGCTATATCCACCATAATCAAGTTCTTCTTACTTACATTATAAATGATGAGGTGTTGAGATTATCCCCCAATCAACATATACAAATGGAAGAATATTATTTTCTCTTTTTTTTTTTATCTATAGATTATCCATGTCACATAGTGAACACTATCAAAGGATCTATTTCTAGATTAAAACCAATGATTTGAGGTTTGGTATTTAGCACAAAAGGAGATTCTAGGGTTGTCTTGATGAAAACCTTGCATAAATGACATTCAATATTGTGATTGGAGGTCTTATTTGTGTCACACCAGTACTTTCTTGTGTCTAATTCTACTATTAGCATTAATTTTTGTGACCTTTTCTGTGGAAAATTATGCAATGTTGTCTTTATTGTAGTTAGCATTATTTTCTTCGAACACACCTCACAATTTTTGGAATTAGGCTATTGGTTTTGTATGGTCACCAAAGAGTTGGCACATTATTTAATATTTGGCAAATTATTTAATATTCAACATGAATCACGCATATCCATCCCTAAGTGTATCCACATTGAATAATTTCAATTTCTAATTGGTACACTAATGTATCTTGCTTTGGTACTTGAGAACAAGATTCATTTCCATCTCATTGATGTCCAACTGTGCCATGATGTATGAACTCATTTCTATAATCATCAATTGATTGATCATTGTGTAGGTATAATTGTTACCACTTCATATACTAATCTTTTTTATATTTCAATGGATAGAACTTGTCATGCATTGCACAAAGCTACCCCAACTACTGAAATTTTACTATACCATTCACATTGTTGATTATGCACTTTCCACCTAACCTTGTAAATCTATGACATATTCATGGTTACAATCTACATTCGCATCTCCACAAAAATTTGGTGTCATTGAAGGATTTCTAAAAAGTGATAAACAATGTATTGAATGCTACATAACCAATTGGCACAAAACATCAAACATAACACATCATACAACATCTTCATATTCATCTGGATCAATTTTATGAGCTAACCATCTTTCTTGAAAAAATCATTTTCACATTTAACCAATTTCAATTGAATCTCCTTCACATGGGCTAGATAGCCTTCAATTATTTCAAAAGAGAGAGGATCAAGAGATATCAACTCTTTCTCAATTTACATGACCTAACTTTCATCAGTTTTATCAAACAAAATATTCAACTTCTTCCAGATAGCATTCAAGAAATTGATCCCTCTTATATGAAAATGAATCTCTTTAGATATGTAGATAATTATGACTCAAATAACCTCATCCTTCTTCTCATTGATGACAAACTTATACTAATAATCCTTTATCTCTTGAACCATAGTCTTGGTAAACTGCCACAACACTTTTCTCTTCATCAAGGTTTCCATATCTTATGCCCAAATTCCATAATTTTGGTCATCCAAAACCACATAATCTAGCTTGGGACCCATAATGTTGATATATTTATCTAATCCCATATTCAATTTGTAAGTCAAAACCTTGAGTCAATCTACTAGATAGATTTGACTTGTCAGGAGCGTCAACAATCTCCGCAAAACTTGTAGAAAATAGGTTAGTTCTCAAACCACTAGCTCTGATACCATGTTGGAGAGTCATAGGATTAGATAGATCAGAGAGATGGTATTCCAAGATAGAGGTGGTTTATAAAGACACCATTAGAACACTTAAGCACAACTGAGCATAGTTCAACATAAAAAGAAGTGTAAGGAAAAAAAAAAGATTTCCATACACAACACATTATTCATAACATTGATTGCACACGGTTAGATTGACCCATAGGGCTATCTTATATAGCACCAATATGTAACCAACTCCCTTGAAGTGAGGAAATCAAGGTCCATATAGGTTGGTTAGAGCACATAATGACCTTGTTAATTTATGTCGTGTTCTATACTGAGACAAAAAAAAATTTAACTTCTCAACTAATCAAAAGATTATTTGGTCTCCTAGTCAACCTCCTAGTTGAATCACTCAATCAACCTCCCAATAAACTCTCTTAATCGACTGTTTAATGTCGAATGACTGTCTCAAAAATATCCAAATGTGTGATGAACTAGAAAAACATGTTGTTCCAATAGGATTGTAGCTTTAGGACCCAAGGAACTATTGACACTATTGTTTTCTACCATTTTGAGTTGCATGGAGTGTGTAATCATTCACTAGAGGAGCATGATCAACCACATGCTTCAAGTACTCAATCGTGCACAAATAAACTTTCAATATGAGTGTCAAACATAAAACGTACTTATAGATGGAAAATGACAATAGATAGAAAGAACATTTGAGCTATGATATCATTGAAGCATCTAAGTTATGATATTATTGATCTAAGCCAATGTTAGGATATTGATACATCATTTGCATGATATCCTTTGATTTTTGAATAAATTGATTAAACTAGATGGCTTGGTCACATTAAGCCAAGGAAACCAAGAAGGTGTCAATAGAAGAGCATGACTAAAAGGTGATTATCATAAACAATAGTTAATTGGTGGAAGAAATGTTTTTACAATGGAAAAATAAAAGTAACTTATTAAATTAAGAGAAAAAACTATTTAGATAATATGCGAGGAGTCAGGGACCTTGGTGGTTCACTATTCTTTAATTTGTGAGAAAATTGTTTGAACTATACAACTTGGTCACACTAAGCCAACAAATTCAAGAACGTCACTATGGAAGAGAATGATTGAAATACGACTATCATGAAAAAAGTATTAAAGGAAGCAATATATCAGCAATGAAAGTGGAAACATGATTTATTCAATGTAGAGTAGAAGATGTTTAGATAATTATATGTGATGAGTGAAGTAAATGGAAAACATTAAAGGGGGTGCATGTAGATATGTACATTGCTATGTATTTGTAGAATATAGTAAGTAGTGACAAGAGTAGACAATAACAACTTAAAAATCTAAATGTATTAAGAACATATATGTAACTTATATAGGTGGATTAGATAGTGAACCAAGGATGTATGTAGATATGTGCATAGCTATGTGTTTGTAGAATATAGTAAGTAGTGATAAGAGTACATAACAATAACTTAAAAATAAAAATGTGTTAAGAAGATATATGTAACTTATATAGGTGGATTAAATAGTGAACCATAAACTAGAGAATGAAAACCATAAACTAGAGAATGAAAACCCAAACACTAAAGATTTCTCAAATATATATATTATTATTGCTATAGAATTGAGTTATTTTTACACAACAAAAAGGAAGGTAAATAATGGATATGCTCATTATTTTCCAAGAATCCATACACATTATTAAAAAGGGAGAAAATACAAAGGAATGAAGATTGAAATTTACCTACGAAAGTCCAATGACAAAGTCAATTGAGCCTTCCTTTAAAAAAACTCTTCATCCCTTTGATTTTAAATTAATAATGATACATTCCCTGGATGGGGTGTTACAATGTTCATTATGATGATATGACGGGTGAAAAAGGACGTCGACACCTGGCACACTTTTCCCCTTTCAATGATGATGGCTACAACTTAGTTTAATTACTTGATTGAATGCAGAAACCTGAGATCATCTATGCTGAGTACGATGGAGGACGAAAGCCATGTGCTCAGAGTAGATGACTTGAATGATATTTTATTTCTCGTTTGTGTTATCAGTTAACATGATTGACAAACACATCACTACTACATATTGTAAAAATTCCGACGTTTTATTTGCGGCGTTATGGACAAAATTGTCCATATTGTCGCAAAATAGAGGAAATTTATAAAAAAAAAAGTTTATGTTGCCTGATAATGTCTCTCTTGCCACGTTAACGTCGCTCTTGCCACATTTTCCACTGGAACGTCGCTCTTGCCACGTTTTCCACTGGAACATCACTCTTGCCACGTTTGTGAAGATGTATGTCGCAATTGCCACGTTAACGTCGGTCTTGCCACGTTAACGTCGGTCTTGCCACGTTTTCCACTGGAACGTCGCTCTTGCCACGTTTTCCACGGGAACGTCACTCTTGCCATGTTTCTGAAGATGTATGTCGCAATTTCCACGTTAACGTCGGTCTTTCCACGTTAACATCGCTCTTGCCACGTTTTCCACTGGAACGTCTCTCTTGCAATGTTTGTGAAGATGTATGTCACAATTGCCACGTTAACGTCAGTCTTGCCACATTTTCCACTGGAACGTCTCTCTTGCCACGTTAAAATGTATGTCACAATTGTGACGTTTGCGAAACTAGGTTTTCCCCTCCAACGGTCACCTTAGTATGTTCACCAAGTCAAATACTAACGGTCACTTAGGACTTTTTTACGTCGGAATTGCGACGTTACAAAATCTATAAATATGTTGCATTTGACGGATGTTGCGACAAGTTTGCTATAATAACGACGCTTCAAAAAGGGTTTGCGGGTCTTCTCAACGAACAAAAAA
>ML802419.1:154117-167148 GCA_009831015.1 Picea engelmannii
TGGATACATAAACTAAGAGGATAAATTGTTAATAAAAAAATCCGAGTTTCTTAAATATAGACCGATGATATAGATTTAAATATTGATATGGCTAGTATCTTAGCAAAGGTTAATGTACCTGTCCCTCTTAGTACTGATATTGTTTTTTTTTTTTTAAATACTTACAAGAAGGTCGCTATTGCGACATCTTGGAGTGTCGCTCCCATAGCAACCACGTCGGAGATGATACCTCTTAACGTCACTCTTCCCACGTTTTAGACGTCTCTCTTGCCACCTTAAGAACGTCTCTTTTGCCACCTTTGAAACGTATCTTTTGCCACCTTTGAAACGTCTCTCTTGCCACGTCTGAAACGTCTCACTTGCCACGTTTGCAACGTCTCACTTGCCACGTTTGCAACGTCTCACTTGCCACGTTTGAAATGTCGGTCTTGCCACATCTGAAACGTCTCACTTGCCACGTTTGCAACGTCTCACTTGCCATGTTTGAAACGTCGATCTTGCCATGTTTCAGACGTTTCTCTTGCCACGTTTGAAACATCGGTCTTGCCACGTTTGAAACGTCTCTCTTGCCACGTTTGCAACGTCGGTCTTGCCACGTTTCAGACATCTCTCTTGCCACGTTTTAAACGTCAGTCTTGCCACGTTTGAAACGTCAGTCTTGCCACGTTTGAAACGTCTCTCTTGCCACGTTTGAAATGTCGGTCTTTCCACGTTTCAGATGTCTCTCTTGCCATGTTTGAAACGTCGGTCTTGCCACGTTTGCAACGTCTCTCTTGCCACGTTTGAAACGTCGCAATATAGATGAAAATGTGGTCGTCGAAAAAATGACGTCATGTGAAATGATGTTTGAGGGGGTCTAAGGTTTGTCGATCTTCCGACAATAGAAAGTGGAAATTGCGTTGAACGCGCCGTCGGAATTTGACCCAAATGCAGTAGTGACAAGTGCACCCTCAACGTCTATAATCCCATTATGTTGGTGAAGGGAATTCATCAAAGAGTTAGTTGGGGTTCTATTTTTGTTTCCAATGTGACTCCCCTCTATACATTTTCATACATGTGTATCCTTCTTTGTGTACTTGGTTTATTATTCCCAATTGACATGCCTCGTGAAAGAGGAAGAGTGCGTCGAGGTAGTGTTGCATTTCAATGATTTGGAGCATAGTTACCAAATACGACCGAATTGGTAAAAAAAAATTGAAAATTCGGCTATTCGGTTCGATTAATGAATTAATACGTAAATTCATAGTTTGATACATGAATATTAGTTTGAATGCAAAAAAAATGAAACCCCTTGAACTTCGGCGTACCTTTGATCCATTGAGTGAGATGCCTTCCACACGGGACTCCCGAATCACTATCACTATGGTGACATATCATTCAATATTCTTTCTCTCATCTTCAATTTGAGTCGAGTCTGCAATTTATCTGCAGTCTTTATTTATTATGTCCCTAGCCATCCATTCCTCCAAAAATATCGTTTCTTGCTCAAAATTCATCAACTCTAAATGATGTCTTCCTTCATATTTAAGAAATAGTTCAGATTTTATTTCTCTAATCACATTTTCATGTTCATCACCTTTTGTATTTGCATTTTCCAATTTAATTTGAAAATTAAATTTTACCTCTGCCTCCTTAGTTGCTAAAAGAATTTATTCTTCACTGCTAGGAACGTGTGAACATATTTTATTTCTGGTTGTACTTTAGTCTCCTTTTGACTCAGGTTTCCTCGGTAATCTTTCCAACAACTCAATTTCTTCATCCCATTTGGTAAGCATTACATACGAATGCTTATTTTCATCCTTCTCTTGAATATCTTCATGATCTAATTCATCCTTTGTTTCTGCAACAACAAGCTCTTCTAAATGTGTGTCAACAATTCCATTGGAAAAATGTGTATGAGCTCCCTTTTGGTTGTCTTTATGAGACACAGATGTCTCATTCTTCATTGGAATAAAATTCTGATATTGCCTTCCTTCAATGTTTTTATACATTTATTTTTCTTCCTTCTTCTTCATGACAACTTCAGATGATGGTCCATCACATGCAAATCCTGCAACCATACACAAAATATCGGTTTCAAAAATATTAGGATCTCTAGCTTCTTCTGATCCTCTTGTCAGCATATCCTCATGTTGATCTGAAATCTCCACAAATCTCATGAGACTTAAAGTAAGTCTTTTTTCTTCACCAAGGATAACTGATGAATTCTTATTTTCATCCTTCTCTTGGCTATCTTCATGAGGCAATTCATTCTTTCTTTCTGCAACAACAAGCTCTTGTATCTATCTGTCAGCAAATCCATTGGAAAAATTTGTATGAGCTCCCTTTTGGTTGTCTTTATGAGACATTTATGTCTCATCCTTCATCAAAATAAAATTATAATACTGCCTTCCTTCAATGTTTTTATACATTTCTTTTTCTTCCTTCTTCTTCATGAAAACCTCAGATGATTTTCCGTCACATGCAAATCCTGCAACCATACACAAAATATCAGTTTCAAAAATATTAGGCTCTCTAGCCTCTTGTGATCCTCCTATCAGCACATTCCTCATGCTGATTTGAAATCCCCAGAAAGCTCATGCGACTTGTTGTAAGTCTATTTTCTTCACCAAGGATATCTCCTTGCTTTGGTTCACAAAAGTGAACTTCGTCCTCTTTCAATGGCCTATGTCTGAACTCAACTCCTTTGAGTTCCTCCTTCTTCACCCAAGCACCCATCCTATGCTTTAGGTCTCTAAAGCTTTGTCTCAGCTTCTATGCAAAAAAACGCACTACTGGCCACTTGACCTTCTTCACTCTCCATCCTTGTCTCTAGTTCTCTGCAATCTTCCTCTGTAGAAGCATTTGTATGACATTAAGCCTCTCCTTTAGCTCATCCATTTCTCTTTCATACTCTTCTTGACTCATCCTCTTTCTCATTCCATTTTCCTTGATAGATTTTCTTCTTCTACTGTGGCTTCCCTCTAAACCTCTGTAATGCCCATCAATAGCCATTAGTTTCATATCCATTGTGAACTTTACTTTGTCCATGGTGAGTTGAAGTCACCTATATAACAAGATATCTCCATTTGTGCGTTATCCAATACCTTACTAATCCTCTCCTTATTTTAGTCTTCTATTATTTCTATGGTTCCTTCTCCTAGAACCTTCCTCTAAGCACTCCTTGTTCTTGTGACTTAAGCACTTGAGAACTGTACTTGTTCTCTTTCTCATCAATTGTCACAACCTCTCCTACTATGAGGGTTCTCTGCCACAACTCTTCTTTCTCCTCTTAAGAGCTCAACATTCTCTTCCTCATTCATTCAGGAACACAATGGGTTCTATGTATATCTCTTCTAGTTGTAACAGCTGCTATGAATCACTTGTCTGCTTCAACTTGCAAACACAATCTATTATAACCAAAGTTAGTATAAAACATACAAATCAATGCCTTCAATATATCTTCTTAACCTCCAACAACTCTTCCTTTGTTCTGTCATATTTCTCAGATCTGAACCCCTTTGTGTAATTTCCTCTGCATCCACTTGCTTTTCAAGAGCATCAACAAGTTCTTTCCATTCTCCATAACTCCATGCTTGTACCTGTAAACATAGACTTCAGATTTATTATTAACTAAACAAATTTGTTACATCATACCTCCTTTAATGTACAAACATTCTTCCAATTTTGATCTCCTTCCAGTGTTTTCATTGTAACAAATTTTGCAACCCCAATGAGCATTTGAATTTGTTATGATTTATTCTTCAATCCTGAAGAGCACTTTACTTTCTCTGATACAAAAAATGATGACCTATCCCAGGTCTAACCCACAATATGATAGATTTTTAAATCTCAGGCTGCTCTATAAGCCTGCAATGAGGCTGCTAAGGATCTTGCTTGTATCTCAATTCAACTAATCTTCAGGAAATAATCCTTTAAGAGATCTAGAACTTGAGCTCTTTTGTGGTTCTCTGAGAGATTTCTATGTTTTCCAACTATCACTTGTAATCTCATTCAGGATTTAATCCTACTTTTTCGATCACATTCATGGATCGACTTTTGATCACTGGTTTCCTCATCTCTTTTTTTTTCCAGTTGAGTTCTACTGACCTTTTTTAAACCAAATTTCTTCTTACAACCAGTCCCAATTAAATATCAGGGTCCTAAGGTTTGTTTTTTGTGCTTAAACACAAGTAAACAAAGATTTATATAAAGTTCCTTATCCAAATACATATGCACTCTTACCCTTAATCCAGGTTTCCATAAGCTTAGAGGATTGAATCCTGGACATCAGTATAAAGGCGTTTATAAACAAAACTTAAGTTCCAGGTGCTTAACTTATACCTCGACGTGACCTTGGATTAAGACCTTGGGATTCCTTTTCGCAAATCCAAAAAGTGTTTTTACAACTTGCTCAAAAGGATGTGAAACAACCTATGAGTGACACGTACCTCAATTGATCAATGCCCAAGATTAGTTTGCATTTGGATTTATAATTAAAGCTTTGGCAACTTCAAAACACAAAAAGGTTCCCCACCATTGATCCTTCCCTCCTATCTCCATATGACGATGTTAACTCAGTGCCTCTAATTGATCAATGAGAAGTGGAGATCGTTGATCTAATATGATCATCGATCAATGGATGTTGTTGGTGCTTTATTATGATTTCTTCGGTATCAATCGACAATCCCTGTAGCATCGCATCATAGTTGAACATGTTCGATGACTCTTGTCAACTATGGTGAATGATTTCTTATTCATTGTGTTGGAGCCGCCCTTGTTTTTCACCCTGCGCAATTTTCAATTTTGATATTTGAGATCTAAAGTTGCTTTCCTTCCCTTTCCGGAATCTTAAAACTCTGGAAATCTTGTCGCCTGAGCAAAAATGCTTTTCCCGCTTTTAAAATAGAACCATTCGCAAGTACATTTGCTCTTTTGTTTTATTTCGGGGTCTCGCAGGTTGAACACTTTATTTCTTGAATTCCCAAGTCCCGAGTCGCGAAAATGCGAACTCGGTTTTAAATTTTCGCCCAAGGCATTAACTAGGGTAAAATCTTTAACCATGATTAGACGTCATCGGGGTTTCGCGCCTCGGCATCCGTCAGACCTGAGTTTTTGTTCTTGCAGCCCCGATAGCCAAGAACACGATGGCTTTATGATAACCCTGGTCAAACACTAAGGGTTAAAAACTAACCATTGTTAAATTTGGGTCTCGGCACTTCGTCACTCGGCACTTTCTTTCATCAAGTTAAGGTATCCAAAATTCTGATTTGCGAAGTTGCGAGATGATTATAGCAAGATTAATTAGTCTCCTAATATTAGTTTTCCTTCTCTTAATTCGAGCCTTAATTATCGCCACATCACGATATCACGAGTCGGCATATCATTCTCCCAAAAATTTGTCTTCGAATTCCCGAGTCGCAATATGGTGATTTAGTTAATTATATAATTAAGGATGCGCCAAATCACTGTTATGGGTAATTAAGATAAAATCGACACTCGTAGTCTCGCGAGTCGAAGGGTCGAAATGTGAAAAGGGAATTCACGATGCGGCGAAAAGCGAGAAAACTATTTTCGTTAAGATTTGTAATCTCGTTTTAAAACGAGATACGTCTCGTGCATCGAGGTTGGCACACTTCATGAGGTATTTACTTGCTCTCCATAACCCGATTTCCTGTCAAGCCGTCGAACATTGATGACATTAATGGAAAATTAGGGTAAATCCTCAAATAAATAAAATCGGATTGATACAATAAATTTGGTTTTATTTGCGATTTGACAGATTTATTTCAAAGGTACAGGATTTTCAAATAAATACGAGAGTTTCGTTCTAATTTTTTTTTCTCATAAGCGCACAGAGCTCACCATTTCTCCGAGGGAACTCATTTCCGCATGTATACACAGGTCTATTGCAAAAGAGCGAAAAAGAAAGTGTCAGCCATGGCTCCAAGAAGAGCAGCGAAAGCAGGTGTTGAGGTTGCAGCACAGGGTCCAGACAACGTCTCAGATACTTCTCCTCGGACTGGAGGCTCAGTAGACACCTGGTCGACTATCTCATATATTCTGAAGTCCGAGTTAGTAAACTACCCAGACTCAGATGACGATGACATTGATATTGTAAGGGACGACCTGAACACTAAGTACAAGACAGTTGTTCAGTCGGGGATCCACCTGGTTGCAACCAGACCTCGGTTGCTCCCATACTACGACATGATCCGATGGGCATTGGATCACGTCGACTTACCCACCAGAACCATCATAAATGACCAACAGAACACGGTTGGGACTTTCAGACCAGAGCATATCCAGTCTATGTATAAACTCCCAACAACTTTTGAATATACATACGGCAAAGGATTCCTGGAGGAATTCAAAGAGAAGGAATGCGAGGAGTTTGATAAAACCATGCCTGGTTTGATAAAATATTGGGTTTCACGCCCCGCGATATTCAGAGTGAATGACAAGGGCGTGTATTCAATTTCTTCGTTGGAACTACAATATAGGTATGTGGCGATGATGACATGCCGACTTTTCGGATGGGAGTATACCGCGCATTTTTACATCCAGTGGGTACCTCTCATTTTCCGGGTAGCAGAAGGTTCCTCATTTAATTGGGCGAAGATGCTCTCCGACAGTATGATCAACAGGATTACAGAATACCGGGACAAAAAAGCAGTCGGGAAACCATCCAGATTCTTCATGTCCGTGTATATCATGGACGCAATATGCTCCATGACGCCTTTCCCTTTAATGAATTGGGCTTGGAGTCCAACCGAGGAAAACACTGTGCATGAGTACCATGATAAGTTGTGGGAAAATAATGCAAATAAGTTTATTTATGATATTTTCAACTGGGTGATGGTGCCCTTGCACGTCACCATTTTTGGTCTTTTGCCACCCCGCATCTCGGATGGCAGTACTGCGAACCTGAGCAGTATCGCGGACTGGTACATAGAAGAAGAATTTTCCTATTTTAGAGTTTTCGGAGCTGTCGTTCCTCCTCTGGCGCTCCCACAATTTATCCCCGACAAACTGGCATGTCACGAGATTGCTCGATAAACAGTGATCGGCGGCGTAAGAAAAGAACTGAAAGCATCAACGAAGAAGGTATGGCTGTTTTTCCCTATTCGGTTAAATTCCTATTCCTTATTAGATTTTGGACATGCTAAGGCTGAGGCTGCAACCTTAGAAGGCTTGAATTTGGCCTGCATTGAGTATAAAAAGCATGATCCACAGAGGATCGTAAGCACCCATTTAGGAAATTGTGGATTAAAAAGGTTCGAACACGAGTGTTCACCTCCGGATGATGTTTTCCGAGGGGCCAGAACCTGTCCGGAAGTACAATTCCGAATCAGATCTCTAGCGCCTGAAGACAGGGATTCTGTTTTAAAATTTCAGGAGAATAGGAAAAGATGCCTCCCCGTTGTACTGGGAGGTTTGGGACTTCCCAAGGATAAATAAAAGGAGGCCGAAAGTTCTGAGGGGCAAACTTCTAATCCTAAAAAACGTCAGGAAGGGGAGCAGGAGAAGAATCCTGAGCAGGAGAAGAGTCTCGAAAAAGAGAAGAGTCCCGAGCAGGAGAAGAATCATGAACAGGGGAAGGATCCCGAAACAGAAAAAGAGACAACTGACCCACCCAAGGAACATGGTCCAGAGGTGAAAGTGAAAAACACCGACCCACCTGAAACTCAAAATCCAGAGACAGGGGCGGAGACGAAGACCCCCGATCCTCCGAAAGAGCAGGACTCACTCACCACACCAGGGAAGGTGGCGAAGTAGATCGAACAACCCATCACCTCTGTCACACCCTTGCAGTCAGCACAGGGAGGCGTTAATGAGGGATGGATTTTTGGTGAAGAACTAAGACCTATAAGGGCAGAGGAACTCCCCCCTAATGATTTCTTTTTTGACAGAAAAAGAAAAGCTGTAGTTAAGCAGGAATTTCATCAAGAGGGAGAGTCCACTGTTAAAAAGTTCAAAGTGATGACTAATGGGATGAACAAAAGGAAAGATGCATTTGCCACAGAGATTGCAGGGACGCTGGGAGCGTACGCGACGACAAATCAATTCTCGGTCGCGGCGTTAAAAAATCAGCTCAAAGCAAAGAATCGACTGATCAAGACTCTTGAAGCCCGAATAGCTTCGGCTGCAGAAGATGCTAAGAGTCAAGCGAGTGGAGCAATAGAGCTGGCCCAATTGGCCGATAAGAAAGAAATCGAGATCCTCAAGACCAAGCTAGAACAAGCAAATTCAGTGATCCGAGATGGTCGGGTGCAGTCCGGCCACCAGAGGGATAGTATCACACAGTTACAGGCTCAATTAGAAGTCGCAGAAAGCAAGGTGATTGATGTCGAGATTGTTAAATCCCGAGCAATCGACATTAAGAGCAAGATCTCTTCTGCTCAACAGAGTCTGCTAAGCAAAATAGGGGAGTTTCGGAAAGATTGCTTGTTGATGAATCAGATTTCTGAAAATCTGATTGTTAAGGAAATAAATGCAGAAGCTGCTCAGGTCATCTTCCAGGAAGCAGTGATAGCTACCAACAACAGATTTTCAGCAAGGACCCCTGAGCTCTCCATTGCCGAACAGACTAGGGGTAATATTTTCTTAAAGAATTGGGAGCATGATATTACTTTAAGCAAGGAGCAGGCACAAAAAGTGACGAATTCACTAGAAGAAACCTTCAAAGTCATAAATGGTGAGCTGTTAGAGATGGAGAGTGGAGGAGACACAGAAAGGCTAAGGCAAATGAATATGGAGCAGATCTCCCTCGACATGAAGGAGAAAAATGAGAGAAATTTGATGGAAATCTCTAAAATGGATAGGGCAGAGATGGCTCAAATTGATGAGCATCTAATTCAACCCAGCACACAACTCGACACCCTTGCTATTGTTGATGCATATATGGGAAATAAACTTCCACAATTAGCTCGAGAGTGTTATCTTGCCGAAGCCATTTGTCAAGCAGAGTCATCACAGCTTGTGTCCCAATTCTTGGACAAATGTAGGATATGCACTGAGTCTATGCAAAGACAAGCACCTGGCACTTCTTGAAAACGGAGTAGAAGAGATGGAGTAATTTCGCTCCTAACAGCTGCCAAACGGAACCGCCACAGCTTGTATCCAGTTTTACGGACATATGTATCATATGCACCGAGTCACGTAAAGGAAACACCTGGCACTTTTTTTGTAAATAGAATAGGAGAAGGCAAATTTGTATAAATAGAACAGAGAAAGAAGAAGAAAAGGCTGGACTTTTTGGGATCAAATTGTAATAGAGTTTTTTGCATGAAGGAAGTTAATACAAGAAAAATTGGAGATTCCAAATTCTGTCATGACTGTGTTGCAAGTTTGTTTCGTTATGTTATTTGTTTCTTTTCATTTTTTTCTACATAATTGATGTGTATCACTATAATTTAGTACGACCACTACTATAGTGAAATGGATTTTATCTTTCTGTAATTGTCTTTTGTCTTTCCTCTGCACCAGCTTTAGAGGGTGTAAGACCAATTTGCATTTACAGAATCATGTATTTAGTTACACTATATCAATTATGTTTGTTTTAGTTTCTTATTTTATGTATGTGCAAGTTTCCTATTGACAAGAACCTTACGTTGTCATCAGCTAAACATTTTTCTCTCATCCCACATCTTTTTATTGAAAATAACACAGTTACGGGAAAGGGCCTGTAGTTTGCGTTTTTATTTCATTCTTCATGCAAAGGTTTCTCTTTACCTCGACCGAATTGAACAGCGTTGAAATATCTCGTTAAATCATTTCATACTTGTACTGTTCCTCAATGACTGTCCCCGCTGCAATTCAACCAAATATTCAACCCGGGTTAGCTAATCAAATACATATCGCTTTAAATTTTTTTGGTACAATTCTTAAAACTGTGAACACCCGAGAGGAATTAGAACGTTCATGGGCAGCCATCGAACAAGATATTACTACCCAGGAACAGTTGGAAGCTAGACAACTAGAACGTAGAAACCTTCATTAGTTTCCTAAACAGAAGGTGACTTTATCTTCGTATACATCTTTAACATATCTTCGGATGCCTTGACACTGTACTCTAAGCCTTAGTACAGACTCAGGAACAACATATTTCTGGCGCCGCTGCCGGGGATCGAAGTTACGAAATCTTTTCCCTGGGAAAACGACAAATTATTTCGTTGATAGTGTTACTCTTTGATAGTGAACATAGAGTGCACACCGTTTTAAGGCTTGTTTAAATATTTCACTTGGCGACTCCACTGAAACACAAACTGGCGTCTGGTAGAATGCATACCAGACAGAACCCGGATGGTAGGCCGATTACACCTGTTAATGATCCTGAAATTTTTTTAAAAGCGAGAGGCTTATCTGAGGCAACCGCTACCGTTCATAAGCCCAAAAATCCACTTTTGAAGACTAAATGCCCTTTAGAAACTCCTACTTCCTGCAGCCCTCCGTCTGATACCAAAGATCCATAAACAAACTACTCGAAATTCAGGAGTGAGCCACATCAGACTTTCACATCTATAAACAAGGGTAAAGGTCCTTTAGAAAGATCGTTATCTTTTGACATACCAGCCCTTTTTCGACAGAACCTCCCTGTCTCGCCTGATTCAAAACAGTGTGTTACACCCTCATTCCCTACTCCTAAGTCGATGGTAGGCATCGGAGGAGGAGGTGGAGGACAACCGAATGTCCCTCCTCCCGGGGTATTTGCGAAAGTAGTGGTAAGATACGCTCCCCTAGTTTTACCCGCTCACCTCCATGATTTACCTGACAACTACATCAAAAATCTTCCTAAATTTTCTTGGGGAAGGAGATCTAACCGTAGCCGAGCATATAAACTTCTTTGACCAGTTTGTAGACATATGCGGTATTGAGCACGAGGATGTCTATTCGAGACTACTTGTCCAAACCTTTGAAGGACAGGTCTGAACTTGGTTCCGAAGTCTTCCTACAGCTTCTATTCGGACATATAACGCTTTGGAAGATGCATTCCTCAGACAATGGGGAGATCGAAAGGATCACTTGTATTACCTTACCGAATTTGGGTCCTTGAAGAAAAAGAACTCAGAAACCATTATGGAATTTATTCTGAGATTTAACAAACTTTATAATAAAATTCCAGCGGTTGTTAAACCTTCTGAACCCTCATCCAAAGTAACTTTTGCGGGAGATTTCGAACCCAATTTTGCGTTACTTTTGCGAGAAAGAAGAGGAGCAACACTGAATAGAATGCAAGACGATGCAGTCGAGATAGAATCCAATATGATGGCTTTAGGTAAGTTGAAGGCAAAAATAGAAACAGTTAACCGTGATAATAGACGCTATAGGGAACCAGCTGGTCCTTCCGGGTCAAATAGATACACTGACGACAGAGTGGATGATATGGCCCGAATAATTAAGGATCTGTCTAACAAAATCTCTAGGATGGAGTTGGATCAGGCTAAGGCTGATTCTTCTAACAAAAGGGACTTCAGGAGAAACCCAAATCCCCAAAATCAACAGAGGCAAATAAAGAATGAAGATCAAAAAATACAAGCTCCACTAAAAAATGAAAATTTTATAGGAGCAAATGACCTCCAAGATTTCGGAGATTCAGAAGAAGAAGTTGCATGTTTCGGTGATGAGTGTTCGCAGCCATTTCTGACTAGGGAAGAATATGAGAAATCTTTAAATACTCCTCAACCGTCTAATGAAGAAGAAGAAGGTGATCATACTGACCTCTACGTATCTCAACCAGAAACAGAAATGATAGTGGCTGATTTTCAACCCAGATACAATCTGAGATCAAAAAATAAGCCCACCTCAACTAACCAACCTATGAAAATCCTGCCAAGGGGTCAGCCTCATGAACCTCCTTTAGAAGAGACATTGTTACCCAACAATAAAGTCAAGACAGCAAAGACTCAAGAGTCTGAGATGAAAAAAGCTGAAACCCAAACAAAGGAAACAAGACCGATAGATAAAGTTACATCTGCGACTAAGGTCACGAGTGATAAAGCGATCCAGACAAACAAGTCGGAAGAAAAAATCTCGGAAGTCTTAACCAAAGAAGCGGACAAGGAAAATTCATCCTATAATTTTGAAAATGAATTAAATAAAATTAAGATACCGATTCCTTTGGTAGAATTAGCCAAAAACCCCACTTATCGGAAGAAAATTGCCAAAGTAATGGGCGTTTACGAGCCAAAAAGTCACTCTGACGTTATCAACCTAGAAGATGACAGACCTAACATCACCTTTGGTCCTCATTTTGAGGGATTCAAAGACAACGTCGCTCCTTTCTATATCACCCTGAATATACATGATTAGTTACTGCATAACTGCATGTTAGACTCCGGGGCTTCACATAATGTTATGCCCAAAACTATAATGGAGAGACTAGGGCTCCAGATCACTAGACCCTATGGAGACCTATACTCGTTTGATTCAAGAAAGGTTAAATGTATGGGAATGATAAAAGATCTGGTAGTTACCCTGGCTCAGGTCCCGGTCAAGAGTATCCTGATGGATGTGGTTATTGCAGATATTCCCCCCAAATATGGTATGTTGTTATCCAGATCATGGGGAGCCAAGTTGGGAGGTTCTCTACAATTAGACATGTCATATGACACAATCCCAATTTTCGAGGGACAATTTACCCGTTTGTACCGAGAAACAAGATTAGTGTATACTGTCAGTGATCCTCAGAACCCAAATAACTTTCCCATTTATGTTACAGACCAAGATCTGGGGAATTGCATATTGTCTTTTGGTGATGGTTTAGATGGATGTCCAGAAGAACTTGATATGAAGCAAGAAGATCTTAGCCCCTTGACCGAAGAACTATGCAAAGGTGGTAGCTGGAAAATGTACTTCGATGGCGCTTCATCCTCTGAAGGAGCTGGTGCTGGCATACTTTTGGTAGCGCCTGAAGGTAAGTTTACCGTTCCTTTCTCATATCGCTTGCAGTGGGACATAGATTACACCAACAACGTATGCGAGTATGAAGCATTAATCTTAGGTTTAGAGGCTGCCAAGAAGTTAAACATAAAAAACTTGGAGGTTTACGG
>ML802419.1:167373-205892 GCA_009831015.1 Picea engelmannii
AAGCATTAATCTTAGGTTTAGAGGCTGCCAAGAAGTTAAACATAAAAAACTTGGAGGTTTACGGTGACACTGAATTGATAGTAAAACAAGTAAACCGACAATACCTAGCCAAACATCCCAGATTGAGAACGTACAGAAATTGCGCCTGGGATTTAATGGAGAATTTTTTCTCATCTATAAAATTCCATTTTATTCCTCGCACGGAGAATCTACATGCTGACGCATTGGCTAAGGCAGCCTCAACCTTTTCCCCTCCCACAAATGTTAAACTGAAATATCATATTGAAATCAGATATAAACCCTCTATACCAGATAATGTCCGACACTGGCAGGTTTTTGAAGATGACGAACAAATTCAGAGATTTCTTATAGCAATAGGTGAATTTTCTGAAACCCATCCAGATCAAGAAAACCAAAATGACCCGATGTGGATGATACAAGAAGAAGATGATCCTGAAACCTTCCAAGAAAAGATAGCGGATCATCGCATGTTGGTCCTCAAAAATAACCAAATCCCGAAAGGCTTGATTCCTTTGGAAAGAGTCTTCGATCAGAACGACATACCTGTGAAATCCACTTTGCAACCCCAACCAGAAGAAGTGGAGGATTGCAACATAGGAACTGAAAAAGATTCCAGGATAGTAAAGATATCTAAATTCCTCCCTCCTAAGGTAAAAGACCAGTATAGAGATTTACTCAGACAATATAGAGATGTTTTCTCCTGGTCCTATGACGAGCTTCGAACATATGATACTTCTATAATTGAGCACAAGATACCTTTGAAGCCCGGAGTCAAGCCTTTTAGGTAGAATCTCAGGAAGTTTAACCCCATTTTGTTGCCCGTTATCGAAAAAGAAGTCAAGAAGCTCTTAGATGCGAAAATAATCGTACCTCTAAGGTACTCCGACTGGGTGGAAAATTTGGTCCCTGTCAGAAAAAAGAACGGAGAAATCAAACTGTGTGTAGATTTCCAGAACCTGAACAGATCCTCTCTTAAAGATAATTATCCACTTCCTAAAATGGATCACGTCCTAGAAAGGGTAGTTGGAGCAAATCGGATGTCTATGATAGATGGGTTTTCTGGGTACAACCAAATCGCCATGAACGAGAAAGACAGAGAAAAAACCGCTTTCACCACACCATGGGGTACATTCATGTACGATAAAATGTCGTTTGGTTTAATGAATGCAGGGGCTACCTTCCAACGCGCCATGGATATCGCTTTCATTGGGGAAAGAGATAAGTTCGTAGTAATCTACCTTGACGATTTGACGGTTTTTTCTAAAACCGATGAAGAACATTTAATCCATTTAAAACAAACTTTCGAAAAATGCCGCAGGTATGGTCTGTCTTTGAACCCAAAGAAATCACATTTCGCTATGCAGGAAGGTAAGCTTCTGGGGCATATCGTGTTTAAAGATGGGATCAAGATTGATCCTAAAAGGGTTGAAGCAATACAAACTATCAGGATTCCTAGGAACGTAAAAGAAATTCAATCTTTCTTAGGAACAATAAATTTTTTACGAAGGTTTATACCAAATTTTGCTGAGATTGTCAAATTGATCACAGGAATGCTGAAGAAAGATAGTAGAGTAAATTGGACGACCGAGGCTAAAGCGTCGTTTGAGCATATTAAAAAAGTCATCAGCGAGGCTCCTGTGTTGACAAGCCCAGATTACTTGAAAGATTTCCTCATCTTCTCGTTCGCTTCTCAACATACTATCGCCGCGGTGTTGCTGCAAAAATATGATGAAGGCTTTGAACGCCCGATCGCATTTTTTAGCAAGAGCCTCAGAGACGCCGAGCTGAAATATGATATAATAGAAAAACATGCATACGCAATGGTGAAAGCACTAAAATCATTCAGAAATTACGTTCTACATTCAAAAATTATTGCATACGTACCAACCAGTGTTGTGAAGGATATATTGGTACAGCCGGATAGTGATGGAAAACGAGGGCGCTGGCTCGCTAAAATACAAGAATTTGATCTGGAAATCAAGCCAACTAAATTGGTAAAAGGAAAGGGTCTGGCCAAACTGTTGGCTGAGTCAAACCTTAGAGCTCTTGACATCAATTGTCTACGAGGGGAAGATGAAGACACACGTTTGCAAGAGCCAGATGACCAGACGTATCCAAGAAAGGTTGAAGAAAAATTCGTGTCGTCAGGCTGGTATAAAGATATAGTCTTCTACTTGCTAAACCTGAGATGTCCAGATGGACTAACACCAGCCAAATACAAAAATTTAAAACTCCATGCCGTAAAATATTGCATCTCCGAAAATCAACTATACTGGAAGGATCCACTCGGGTTTTTATTGGTCTGTCTGGTTGAGTCGGAAACTCCGCGAGTTATAGAAGAGTTTCATGAAGGAATCTGTGGGGGACACCACGCATGGAGAGCCACAGCCTACAAGATCCTGAGGGCCAGATACTATTGGCCGAAACTATTTTCGAACGTTAATGTTAAAGTACGTGCCTGTTACTCGTGTCAAATATTCGCTGGTAAGAAAAAACTCCCTGCACTACCGCTCGTTCCGGTCAAAACTGAAGCCCCTTTTCAACAATGGGGATTAGACTTCATAGGAGAAATTAATCCCCATTCCAGTGCTCAGCATAGGTGGATCTTAATAGCCACAGATTATTTTACTAAGTGGGTGGAAGCAATTCCAACCAAAAGAGCAACAGACTCGGTGGTGATTGACTTCTTGGAAGATAACATCTTGTCAAGATTCGGGTGTCCCCGAAAGATTGTTACTGACAACGCCCAGGCTTTCAAGTCCATGGCTATGATCGACTTCTGCCAAAAGTACAGTATCGTTCTCAGCCATTCCACTGCTTATTACCCTCAGGGGAATGGGCTAGCTGAATCATCCAATAAGAGCTTGGTAAACGTAATCAAAAAGGTACTGAACGAAAACAAGAGGTCCTGGCATGTACATTTGAAGCACGCATTATGGGAAAATCACATCAGTACTAAAAGGTCTATCAGTATTTCGCCGTTTCAGATGGTATATGGGACCGAGGCGATTCTGCCTATAAACTTAGCATTGCCAGTGATCAAATTATGGCAGGATCAAAACGAAGAGCCCAATCATGTAACCAGAAGAATTAACCAACTGATTGAGGTTCAACAGCTCAGAGTGGAGGTCGATGAGAAAATGCAGAAGTACCAGGACGATATGAAAACATTGTTCGATCTCAAGGCTAAAGATAGAGAGTTCCTCCCAGGTGACTTAGTGTTAAGATGGGATGCAAGAAGGGAAGAAGCCGCGAAACATGGAAAATTTGACCACCTTTGGTATGGACCATTCAGGGTCTCGGCTCCAGAAGGAAAAAATTCCTTTCTCCTGGAAAATATTGATGGCGAAGTTCTCAGCGCCCCTATCAACGGGCGATATCTAAAGCACTACATGACCTGACAGTCGTCGGATGAAAAAGGAAATAAAATAAAATGAGAAATAAGAAATTGTATATATATAATTGTAAATAAATAAATTTTATTATGATTGTTTGTACATAGTTATATTTTTTGCTCAAGCATTTATTTTCAATTTTTGGTTTTCCTTCCTAAATCCTCAACACTTTTTAAATCAAAGTCGTATTTGTTTTTTGCAGGAGTCCAACTGCAGATAACTAGCTGAAGAAATAAGGTGCAGATCGGTGTGGGAAATAGGACGACATAAAACAGGTGATACATAAGATAATCCGTAGCTCACAAAGAAATTGAAAAGAAAAGACAGAGGTAAGTTTTTCAATAACTCTGGTCATGAAAGGCTATTTTAGCAATCTAAGGTAATATTGTTCAAATTGAAATACGAAAAGAAGATAATGGGATTATTTTTGACTTCATAATCTTCAAACCAAATAATTTGAGTGAATATATTAAAATCCAAGAACAGACAGTCAAAAATTTTGTTCCAAAATATATCCGAAAACTAGTCCCAAACTGTTGTCACCTTTTTGTATTTCAAGCCATTGAATTTCTACCTTGTTTTCTGTCTATATTTGGAGCCTGATGCTAGTAAGTCACTTTCTTCCCGAGTTTTTGCAAAGGAGTAAAAGTTTTTCGTTTTAAAACCTCAGGGATTTCGGAACAGATCTTAATAAGAAAGCTGGTCCTCGCAACTACTTGATCTTCTGTTTAGTTAAGGAACGTTTATAGTGGTCTTAACTTTCCTGGGTTTTTTAACAGCGTCAAAAAAATCAAAGCTTGCTCGAACAGGATGTTCCTTAAAAATTTTATTTTTCTCCCTTGTCTCCCTAAGAACTAAAGGTCTTGTGAAGGTCAAAGGAAGGTTGATACCGAGTAATCAAAATAAGTTGACAAACCTCAGATAAAAAACATTACACAGATCTCAGCCCTGATATAAACTGATTGCTCCCATCTTCGTGTTTTAAAAGTAAATACTGAGACAGGTGGTGAAAGGAAATTCAGAAATGATTGCCCCCACCTAGTCCATTAAGACGATGAAAGGAAATTCAGAAATGATTTCCCTCGTCTTAGCGTTTAAACGCATAAATATTTTCCGATGTGGTGAAAAGAAATTCAGTAAAAAAGGGTCAGACAACTTCACCGGGGTAATGACCAGGCTCGCTGGCAGTGAAGCAATGTCTGAGAGATATGTAAGGCTGTTATACGTAAACATCAATCTACTCTGGTAATCAACACTTTCTGAAAACCTGATCATTTCCCCAAATTCCGACGGGACTTCCCTATTTTGGATTATATAATATCATTCTTTTGATGCAAGCTAAGAATCACAAGACCTGTTGAATATCCTAGGAGCGTTACGACTGTCTTAAAGCGTTCCCCAAACTTAGTAATAAGAAAGGGAAAGTTGAGAAAGTAAATTCAGCTGTGTTTGGAAAGAGTATTTGATTTCGAAAGAATTGCTGGGGTACCAAGCGAAAATTTTCTCCCTCTTTCTATCTTTTCCTGGATTTTTCTGTTAATTTTAGCCTATGACTCCATTACCCAATTTTGGCACCTGGTCTTCTGTTCTTCCCACCTCACAGGGAAGCGGGATCCCTAGTTGGAGCCTATGTTGGAGCTGCCCTTGTTTTTCACCCTGCGCAATTTTCAATTTTGATATTTGAGATCTAAAGTTGCTTTTCTTCCCTTTCCGAAATCTTAAAACTCTGGAAATCTTGTCGCCTGAGAAGAAATGCTTTTCCCGCTTTTAAAATAGAACCATTCACAAGTACATTTGCTCTTTTTTTTTATTTCGGAGTCTCGCAGGTCGGACACTTTATTTCTTGAATTCCCAAGTCCCGAGTCGCGAAAATGCGAACTCGGTTTTAAATTTTCGCCCAAGGCATTAACTAGGGTAAAATATTTAACCATGATTAGACGTCGTCGGGGTTTCGCGCCTCGGCATCCGTCAGACCTGAGTTTTTGTTCTTGCAGCCCCGATAGCCGAGAAAACGATGGCTTTATGATAACCCTGGTCAAACACTAAGGGTTAAAAACTAACCATTGTTAAATTTGGTTCTCGGCACTTCGTCACTCGGCACTTTCTTTCATCAAGTTAAGGTATCCAAAATTCTGATTTGCGAAGTTGTGAGATGATTATAGCAAGATTAATTAGTCACCTAATCTTAGTTTTCCTTCTCTTAATTCGAGCCTTAATTATCGCCACATCGCGATATCGCGACTCGGCATATCATTCTCCCAAAAATTTGTCTTCGAATTCCCGAGTTGCGATATGGTGATTTAGTTAATTATATAATTAAGGATGTGCCAAATTACTGTTATGGGTAATTAAGCTAAAATCGGCACTCGTAGTCTCGCGAGTCGAAGGGTCGAAATGTGAAAAGGGAATTCACGATGCGGTGAAAAGCGAGAAAACTATTTTTGTTAAGATTTGTAATCTCGTTTTAAAACAAGATACGTCCCGCGCATTGAGGTTGGCACACTTCACGAGGTATTTACTTGCTCTCCATAACCCGATTTCCTGTCAAGCCGCCGAACATTGATGACATTAATGGAAAATTAGGGTAAATCCTCAAATAAATAAAATCGGATTGATACAATAAATTTGGTTTTATTTGCGATTTGACAGATTTATTTCAAAGGTACAGGATTTTCAAATAAATACGAAAGTTTCGTTCTATTTTTTTTTTTCTCATAAGCGCACAGAGCTCACCATTTCTCCGAGGGAACTCATTTCCGCATGTATACACAGGTCTATTGCAGAAGAGAGAAAAAACAAGCGTCAGCCATGGCTCCAAGAAGAGCAGCGAAAGCAGGTGTTGAGGTTGCAGCACAGGGTCCAGACAACGTCTCAGATACTTCTCCTCGGACTGGCGGCTCAGTAGACACCTGGTCGACTATCTCAGATATTCTGAAGTCTGAGTTAGTAAACTACCCAGACTCAGATGACGATGACATTGATATTGTAAGGAACGACCTGAACACTAAGTACAAGACAGTTGTTCAGTCGGGGATGCACTTGGTTGCAACCAGACCTCGGTTTCTCCCATACTACGACATGATCCGATGGGCATTGGATCACGTCGACTTACCCACCAGAACCATCATAAATGACCGACAGAACACGGTCGGGACTTTTAGACCAGAGCATATCCAGTCTATGTATAAACTCCCAACAACTTTTGAATATACATACGATAAAGGATTCCTGGAGGAATTCAAAAAGAAGGAATGCGAGGAGTTTGATAAAACCATGTCTGGTTTGATAAAATATTGGGTTTCGCGCCCCGCGATATTCAGAGTGAATGACAAGGGCGTGTATTCAATTTCTTCGTTGGAACAACAATATAGGTATGTGGCGATGATGACATGCTGACTTTTCGGATGGGAGGATACCGCGCATTTTTACATCCAGTGGGTACCTCTCATTTTTCGGGTAGCAGAAGGTTCCTCATTTAATTGGGCAAAGATGCTCTCCGACAGTATGTTCAACAGGATCACAGAATACCGGGACAAAAAAGCAGCCGGGAAACCATCCGGATTCTTCATGTCTGTATATATCATGGACGCAATATGCTCCATGACGCCTTTCCCTTTAATGAATTGGGCTTGGAGTCCAACCGAGGAAAAAACTGTGCATGAGTACCACGATAAGTTGTGGGAAAATAATGCAAATAAGTTTATTTATGAGATTTTCAACTGGGTGATGGTGCCCCTGCACGTCACCATTTTTGGTCTTTTTCCACCTCGCATCTCGGATGGCATTATCGTGAACCTGAGCAGTATCGCGGACTGGTACATAGAAGAAGAATTTTCCTATTTTAGAGTTTTCGGAGCTGTCGTTCCTCCTCTGGCGCTCCCACAATTTATCCCCGAAAAACTGGCATGTCGCGAGATTGCTTGACAAACAGTGATCGGCGGCGTAAGAAAAGAACTGAAAGCATCAACGAAGAAGGTATGGTCATTTTTCCCTATTCGGTTAAATTCCTATTCCTTATTAGATTTTGGACATGCTAAGGCTGAGGCTGCAACCTTAGAAGGCTTGAATTTGGCCTACATTGAGTATAAAAAGCATGATCCACAGAGGATCGTAAGCACCCATTTGGGAAATTGTGGATTAAAAAGGTTCGAACATGAGTGTTCACCTCCGGATGATGTTTTCCGAGGGGCCAGATCCTATCCGGAAGTACAATTCCGAATCAGATCTCTAGCGCCTAAAGACAGGGATTCTGTTTTAAAATTTCAGGAGAATAGGAAAAGATGCCTCCCCGTTGTGCTGGGAGGTTTGGGACTTCCCAAGGATAAAGAAAATGAGGCCGAAAGTTCTGAGGGGAAAACTTCTAATCCCAAAAAATGTTAGGAAGGGGAGAAGGAGAAGAATCTTGAGCAGGAGAAGAGTCCCGAAAAAGAGAAGAGTCTCGAGCAGGAGAAGAATCCTGAACAGGGGAAGGATCCCGAAACAGAAAAAGAGACAACTGACCCACCCAAGGAACATGGTCCAGAGGTGGAAGTGAAAAACACCGACCCGCCTGAAACTCAAAATCCAGAGACAGGGGCGTAGACGAAGACCCCCGATCCTCCGAAAGAGCAGGACTCACTCACCACACCAGGGAAGGCGGCGAAGCAGATCAGACAACCCATCACCTCTGTCACACCCTTGCAGTTAGCACAGGGAGGCGTTAATGAGGGATGGATTTTTGGTGAAGAACTAAGATCTATAAGGGCAGAGGAACTCCCCCCTAATGATTTCTTTTTTGACAGAAAAAGAAAAGTTGTAGTTAAGCAGGAATTTCATCAAGAGGGAGAGTCTACTGTTAAAAAGTTCAAAGTGATGACCGATGGGATGAACAAAAGGAATGATGCATATGCCACAGAGATTGCAGGGACGTTGGGAGCGTACGCGACGGCAAATCAATTCTCGGCCGCGGCGTTAAAAAATCAGCTCAAAGCAAAGAATCGACTGATCAAGACTCTTGAAGCTCGAATAGCTTCACCTGCGGAAGATGCTAAGAGTCAAGTGAGTGGAGCAATAGAGCTGGCCCAATTGGTCGATAAGAAAGAAATCAAGGTCCTCAAGACCAAGCTAGAACAAGCAAATTCAGTGATCCGAGATGGTCGGGTGCAGTCCGGCCACCAGAGGGATAGGATCACACAGTTACAGGCTCAATTAGAAGTCGCAGAAAGCAAGGTGATTGATGTCGAGATTGTTAAATCCCGAGCAATCGACATTAAGAGCAAGATCTCTTCTGCTCAACAGAGTCTGCTAAGCAAAATAGGGGAGTTTCGGAAAGATTGCTTATTGATGAATCAAATTTCTGAGAATCTGATTGTCAAGGAAAGAAACGCAGAAGCTGCTTGGGTCGTCTTCCAGGAAGCAGTGATAGCTACCAACAACAGATTTTCAGCAGGGACCCCCGGGCTCTCCATTGCCGAACAGACTAGGGGTAATATTTTCTTAAAGAATTGGGAGCATGATATTACTTTAAGCAAGGAGCAGGCACAAAAAGTGACGAATTCACTAGAAGAAACCTTCAAAGTCATAAATGGTGAGTTGTTAGGGATGGAGAGTGGAGGAGACACAGAAACGCTAAGGCAAATGAATATGGAGCAGATCTCCCTCGACATGAAGGAGAAAAATAAGAGAAATTTGATGGAAATCTCTAAAATGGACAGGGCAGAGATGGCTCAAATTGATGAGCATTTAATTCAACTCAGCACACAACTCGACACCCTTGCTATTGTTGATGCATATATGGGAAATAAACTTCCACAATTAGCTCGAGAGTGCTATCTTGCCGAAGCCATTTGTCAAGCAGAGCCGTCACAGCTTGTGTCCCAATTCTTGGACAAATGTAGGATATGCACTGAGTCTATGCAAAGACAAGCACCTGGCACTTCTTGAAAACGGAGTAGAAGAGATGGAGTAATTTCGCTCCTAACAGCTGGCAAACGGAACCGCCACAGCTTGTATCCAGTTTTACGGACAGCTGTATCATATGCACCGAGTCACGTAAAGGAAGCACCTGGCACTTTTTTTTGTAAATAGAATAGGAGAAGGCAAATTTGTATAAATAGAACAGAGAAAGAAGAAGAAAAGGCTGGACTTTTTGGGATCAAATTGTAATAGAGTTTTTTGCATGAAGGAAGTTAATACAAGCAAAATTGGAGATTCCTAATTCCGTCACGACTGTGTTGCAAGTTTTTTTCGTTATGTTATTTGTTTCTTTTCATTTTGCTCTACATAATTGATGTGTATCACTATAATTTAGTACGACCACTACTATAGTGAAAGGGATTTTATCTTTCTGTAATTGTCTTTTGTCTTTCCTCTGCACCAGCTTTAGCGGGTGTAAGACCAATTTGCATTTACATAATCATGTATTTAGTTACACTATATCAATTATGTCTGTGTTAGTTTCTTCTTTTATGTATGTACGAGTTTCCTATTGACAGGAACCTTACATTGTCATCAGCTAAACGTTTTTCTCTCATCCCACATATTTTTATTGAAAATAACACAGTTACAGGAAAGGGCCTATAGTTTGCGTTTTTATTTCATTCTTCATGCAAAGGTTTCTCTTTACCTCGACCGAATTGAACATCGTTGAAATCTCTCGTTAAATCATTTCATACTTGTACTGTTCCTCAATGACTGTCCCCGCTGCAATTCAACCAAATATTCAACCCGGGTTAGCTAATCAAATACATATCACTTTAAATCTTTTTGATACAATTCTTAAAATCGTGAACACCCGAGAGGAATTAGAACGTTCATGGGCAGCCATCGAACAAGATATTACTACCCAGGAACAGGTTGAAGCTAGACAACTAGAACGTAGAAACCTTCATTAGTTTCCTAAACAGAAGGTGACTTTATCTTCGTATACATCTTTAACATATCTTCAGATGCCTTAACACTGTACTCTAAGCCTTAGTACAGACTCAGGAACAACACATTGTGTGGATCATTGATCATAAATTAGATCAATGATCACTTGACCCATTTCTTCTTAAACTCAATCAAACAGTTACAATTCTATTTTAGAGAGAAATATTACAAAACATAGAGACTTATAACAATATCAAGACAATCATTAGAGGGTTTCCATAACCAATCATACTCGAAACATAATATTTTCTTCCTTTCTGTATTTTTTAGAATACACATTAAATTACATAGGTTTACACAAGGAAACTCTATGCCCTCTTGGCCTTCTAGCCATACTTGAATTTTCAATCTCAAACCTCTCCTTTGGCCGGATTCCTCATTTGATTGGCCACCCCATCATGCCTTACATGCATATATGTTTATACAAGAGGATTATGAAACTAACTTGTTTCATCTCCAAAAAACTCTCAAAAATATCAATAAATCAATCACCTAGGATCTCTAGATCCACAAGGCTCTCATTCAACTCCTATCCTTAGGATTCACAATCCTCATGAGATCTATAACAAACCTAATATCTCTCAATCTCTCATGTCCCCATACATTCGAGAAAATTTACAGTCCAATCCTCATTTTCAATCCTCCTAGAATTCCTATCAAACTTAGGAATTTACAACAATTTAAACAATTAAATTCAACTAGGGAACCAACACTCTTGTAAATGAAGACCCCCTGGGTCTTGTCAATGATACTACGTTTTGGAGGTAGAATGCTCCTGCATCAAAGTGTCAATATAAAATTGCTACAATGTGTACTTGGATTTCAGTATTTTGAATTTATTTTCTAATGTGTATACAATAGCTAAATCCAAGATTAACGTATAGTTGTCAACATTGTGTTTTGCATGTGTATGCATAGTATCTTATTTTTTTGTGAATTATCTAGTCCAAAGTTTTCTATTACTCTAAAAAGAGGAAATCATACAATAGCGTTGACTAGTCGACCACTTGGGAAACCCAACCACTTGCAAAATCGCTGATGCAGGTGGATATCAGTGGCTACCTGCCTATTCCATTAGCTCAAAATACATTTTTCCACCTTGACAGTTTTTCGGGTCCCAAACTTCTAGGCTCATTTTGAGGCCCTAAACAAGGTTTAATGGAATTTTGGGGGCCTAATTGAAATGTATTCCTCTCATCTAGACCTTTCCAATGAGCTATCATGTGCCCCAAACGAAGATCGTATTCAAAAGTTACGCCCTTGAGAAGTCGATGTATCAACTTCCCCCATCAGGGCCCGCAAACCTTTTGGAGTTTCATCTTTCGGGGTTAGGATTTTGGGTTTTATTTACGTTAAAAAGGCCTTTGGAGCCTCATTGTAAAAATCATATTTTTGCGAATGAGTGTGTTCATCACATCTCTTCTCAAAGATAAGCTGCCACCATTCTAGCGAATTTATTCACTCTGTATTTTTATAGTTTCTCTACATTTCTCTCATTAATAGAAATTGTGTATTACTGTATCTCTATGTTTCTGGATATATTTATGTGTATTTCATTGTTATATTTCCACCTTCATTTCATTCTCAAAATAATCAGGATCAGTGGTATCAGAGAAGACTAGTCCTTGTTGTTTCTTAGTGCATGTCCCCAACGAGGTCAGGGCATAGAGAGTTGGGTCTCGAGCTAGTTTCTCTTGAGGAAAACCTCTCTTTCCATCCCAAGCGGCCTCCCATGGTGGAAGAAAAAAGATATGCAGGAGCATAAGATTCTATTAATCTGTTTCTCGAGGAAGCCCTCATGCAACATAGGGACAAAATGATGGAGAATTTTTCCCAAATCCTTCGATGACTACCGACAACAACATACGCGTCTTCATCAAGAAACCACTTTGGAAGTGTCACCCATTTCAAGGTACAAGTTAATTTTGATATTCATGTGTTTGAAGGTCAGATAGATGTGTATGCTTTGGAAAAGTGGTTAAATATGCTAGAAGGTTATTTCTTTGTACACAATTTTTTCGATAGAGAAAAGATCACCTTTGCACTCCTTAAGGATGTCCCCCATGTCAAATAATGGTGGTAAACTTACGGGGAGAAAAATTCCACGGAGGAGTCTATAATATTTGGGGTCGAACCCACTTGGGATTTTTTTATGGATGTGGTCAAGGAACAATATTACCTTGTTAGAAACTATGATGACCAGTACATGAGAGGGACCATGCTGCGTCAAGAGAGGGGCCAAACAGTGTCGAAGTTCACAAATACCTTCCATACCTTATGCACCAAGCTAGGTATCAAAGACTCTGAGCGACATATATTTTTGAAATATCGTGGGGATATACACAGGTACATCCAAACCAAAATGGAGTTTTTGGAAATCTCATCACTGGGAGTCACTTCTTGATATGTTGTCAAAATTGAGCATAAATTTAAGCAACATAATAAGCAGGAGTTCAGGTCTGCAAATATGCAACAACCAAAGTATGGTAAAATCATCCCTGACTCACAGAACAACCAACCTCAAGAAAAACAGTCCAAACCACAGGAAAATAAGGGTAACAATAAAATGAAGAAGGACACTAAAAAATGGTGCGACTTCCACAAAATCCCTTGGAACAATACCGATGAATGTCGCTCCAAACAGTCATTAGTGGTTGAGCTCAAAGAAAAAGATCTGAGCCCTATCTCGGACTCTGATTTAGAAAACAATAAAAGGAGACAAATCATTGTTGTAGAACCCACTGCTACTATCACAACAACAACTATCCGACTAGAAGAAACATAGGATCCTAAGGAGGGGGAGTGCCTCTTCCATTCACAGATGCGGGTAAAGGGGACCCCGTTGCATTTTTTTGTTGATAGTGGAAGCCAGAAGAACGTCATATTAGCAGAGGTCATCAAGCAGTTGGATTTTCTGACAACACCACACTCACAACCATACAACATTGGTTGGCTTTGCCAAGGACTATATCTTCATGTCATCCAGTAGTGTCTCATGTTCTACGACATCAAGCCCTTCAAGGATGAGGTAATGTCTGATGCTTCCCCAATGGAAGTATATGATGTTCTATTAGGCCAACCATATATATGGAAGTGTCATGTTTTTTATGAGTCTCGACCCCATAGCATCAATATTACTTTGAGGGATCAGCTCTACACGATACCAGAGATAGTTCTGACTATTGTCCCGACAAAACACTACTGAAAGGTAATCTCTGATACTGCAAAGTTTATCCTCTTTGTAATTCGATAAAAAGGTGAAAAGAAATATATTACAACCACTGCAGCCTCATCCCAAGACCTTTCTATATAGCATACATAGATTGACAAGATTATAGAAGAGCACAAAGACATTATGGGTTTACCTACAAGGTTGCCTCTACGCTGCCCGATCAAGAAAAAATATAACAGATCCCTTCATACTCTTCATTTTGCATCTTCATTGAAAGAGTCCTCCCACACTCGAGAAGATCATGTAGCTTTATTGGTTAAATGGATCCAACCCCTCCAACAATAGGTTCATAACAACCTTCAACAAGCTAAGCAGGACAACTTCTTCAGCAAGGAAAGCAACTCACTAAGGTTCAAATTCAACAAAAGATTCCATGGGAACTTGACACAATGGAGACCATTGCTTCCTAAGGGGAGAGGATTGATCTAGGTGGATATCGGTGGCCACCCACCAATTCCACTGGCTCAAAATACAATTTTCCACCTTGGTAGTTTTTCTCCAGTTTTTTGGGTCCCAAACTTTTGGGCCCGTTTTGAGGCCCTAAGAGACATTTTTTGGATGTTTTTGGGCCCAAGATAAACACTTTGGCCAGGCCTAGTCGAAATGTGTTTCTCTCATCTAGATGTTTCCAATGAGATATCGTGCACCCCAAATCAAGATCATATGCAAAATTTACGCCCTCGGGAAGTTGACGTATCAACTACCCCCATCAGGGCCTGCAAACCTTTTGGTGTTTCGTTTCATCTTTCAGGGTTAGGGTTTTGGATTTTCTTTATGTTAAAAAGGAATTTGAAGCCTCATTGTAAACACCATATTTTTGCAAATGAGAATATCCATCACATCTCTTCTCATAGATAATCTTCCACCATTTTAGCGAGTTTATTCACTCTATATTTTTACAGTTTCTCTACATTTATCTCATTAATAGAAATTGTGTATTACTGTATCTCTGTGTTTCTGGAAATATTATGTGTATTTCATTATTATATTTTCACCTTTATTTCGTTCTCAAAATAATATGGATCAATGGTATCAGTGTAGGCTGCTCCTTGTCGTTTCTTAGTGCATGTCCCTGATGAGGTTAGGGCATAGAGAGTTGGGTCTCGAGTTAGTTTCTCTTGAGGACAACCGCTCTTGCCATCCCAAGCACGCTCCCATGGAAGAAGAAAAAAGAGATGCAGGAGAAGAAGATTCTATTAATCTGTTGCTCGAGGAATCCCTCACGCGACAAAGGGATGAAATGATGGAGAATTTTACCCAAATCCTTCGACGACTGTCGACAACAGCAGACGCGTCTTCATCAAGCAACCACATTCGAAGTGTCTCCCCTTTCAAGGTACAAGTTAATTTTGATATTCCTGTGTTTGAAGATCAAATAGATGTGAATTCTTTGGAAACATGGTTAAATATGCTAGAAGGTTATTTCTTTGTCCATAATTTTTTCGATAGAGAAAAGATCACCTTTGCGCTCCTTAAGGTTGTCCCCCGTGTCAAATATTAGTGGGAAACTTACTGGGAGAAAAATTCCATAGAGGAGTCTGGAATATTTTGGGCCGAGAGCACTTGGGATATTTTTATGGATGTGGTTAAGGAACAGTATTACCCTGTTGGAAACTATGATGACTAGTACATGAAATGGACCACATTGCGCCAAGAGAGGGGCCAAAAAGTTCTAGAGTTCACAAATACCTGCCATGCCTTGTGCACCAAGCTGGGTATCAAAGACTCCAAGCAACATATGGTTATGAAATACCATGAGGCTCTACATAGGTACATCCAAACTGAAATGGATTTTCTGGACATCTCATCACTAGGAGTCGTTTATCGATATACTATTGAAATTGAGCAGAAATGTATGCAGCAAAACAAGCCGGAGTTTGGGCCTGCAAATCCACAACAACCAAAGTATGGTAAAGGCAGCCTTGATTCAAAGAACAACTAACCTCAAGACAACAAGTCCAAAGCATAGGAAAAGAAGGATAACATGAAAATGAAAAAGGACACTGGAAAATGGTGTGACTTCCACAAAATCCCTTAACACAACACCGACGAATGTCGCTCGAAACAGTTATTGGTGGTCAAGCTCAAAAAATAAGATCTGAGCCCCGACTCAAACTATGATTCAGAAAACAATAAAAGGAGACAAATCATTGATGCAGAACCCACTACTACTATTGCGATCGCAACTATCTGACCATAAGAACTAGAGTATCTTGAGGAGAGGGAGTGCCTCTTCCATCCACAGATGTGGGTGAAGGGAACCCCACTACATTTTATTGTTGATAGTGGAATCCAGAAGAACCTCATATCAGTAGAGGTCATCTAGAAGTTGGATTTTTCGACAATACCACACCCACAACCATACAACATCGGGTGGCTTCACCGGGAACAATATCTTCGTGTCAGCCAATAGTGTCGCATGTCCTATGACATCAATTCCTTCAAGGATGAGGTCTTGTGTGATGTTTCCCCACTGGAAGTCTGTGATGTTCTATTAGGCCAACCATATATGTGGAAGCGTCATGTTTTTTATGAGTCTCGACCCCATAGCGTCATTGTTACTCTAGGGGGTTAGCTCTACAAGATACGAGAGGTAGTTTCGACTATTGTCTGGAAAAAAACACTGTCGCAAGGTAATCTATCATACTGCAAATTTTATCCTCTTCAAAATCCGATCAAAAGGTGAACAGAAGGATACCACAACCACTGAAGCCTCATCCCAATATATTCTTATCCAGCATACACAGATTGACAATATTATATAAGAGCACAAAGGCATTTTGGATTCACCTACAAGGTTGCGTCCACGCTACCCGATCAAGAAAAATTGTAATAGATCCCTTCATACTCTTCATTTTTCATCTTCACCGAAAGATTCCTCCCACACTCAGGAATATGATGCAGCTCGATCAGTTAAATGGATCCAACCCCTGCAACAACAAGTTCATAACAACCTTCAACAAGCTAACCAAGACAACTTCTTCAACAAGGCAAGAAAATCACCAAGGTTCAGATTCAACAAAAGGTTCCTCGGGAACTTGACACAATGGATACCATTGCTTCATAAGGGAGGAGTATTGATCCAAGTGGATATATGTGGCCACCCACCAATTCCACTAGCTCAAAATACAATTTTCCACCTTGGAATTTTTTCTATAGTTATTCGGGTCCCAAACTTATGGGGTCGTTTTGAGGCCCTAAACGACGTTTTTTGGACATTTGGGGGCCCAAAATAGTGGCTCTATCCAAGGATGGGTCAAAATGTGTTCCTCTCAGCTAGACCTTTCCAACGAGCTATCATGCACCCCAAATGGAGATAGTATGAAAAAGTTTCACCCTCGGGAAGTTGATGTATCAACTACCCCCATCGGGGCCCACAAACTTTTTGGCGTTTCATCTTCTGAGGTTAGGGTTTTGGATTTTCTTTAGGTTAAAAAGGTATTTGGAGCCTCATTGTAAACATATTTTTTTCGAATGATTGTAGCCATCACATCTCTTCTCAGAGATAAGATGCCACCATTCTAACGAGTTTATTCACTCTGTATTTTTACAGTTTCTATACATTTATCTCATTAATAAAAAATGTATATCATTGTATCTTTATGTTTTTGGAAATATTTATGTGTATTTCATTGTTATATTTCCTCCTTCATTTCATTCTCAAAATAATTCATATCAATAGCAATTTAAGTTTACCATGACATACCATAAGTTCAAAAAACAAAACCAAAGATCCTTTACAATTCACATTGTTTGTCAGAGTATGAATGCTAGATCTAGGACTCTGTCTATAGCTAAACTAAGGCGGGGAAACCACATCGCACCCATTTATACTATACAAACAAAAATAAATTAGCAGAATCATATAACCTAATGAGACAAATCAAGAGGAGCCTCGGGAGGAGGCTCAACAATGCTTGAACAAACATGACTCGGACCAACACCATCCACATTCGAGCTCAAGAGGCGATCCATATTCCTTTTTAAACTCATAATATCCATTTGCATCTCATCCAGCTGCAAGAAAATTTCCTCATGTGCCTCGTCCCTCTCCACGATCGCTTTCCCCATCATGGTTTTTAGAAGCCAATATAAGTCCATTATTTTGGTGTACATGGTGGCGCGGGCGTGATATGAGCGAGGGTGAGGTATCCATTGGCCAATTTCAGAGTCTACAACATCATGGTCTATGAAACGGTGGAGGAATTGGGCGTCGACCTCTGCACGGTAAAGCTCCTCCCTAATATATGGTGGGGTATGGGCCTCATAGGCCTCAACACTAAGAGCAACAGTGGCCCAGGTAAAACGTTCAATAGATCCTCTGCTATGGATGTGGCCACATTTTCATTGTGCTCCACACGACATGGTGAAATCAAGGGCAGCGGAGATGATAGGAAGAATAGGAGAAAGACGATGACTAGCATAGAGGATAAGGCACAAAGAAGGGAAAAAACAAAAGAGAAACCACACATAATGTCAAACCTTGCTGGTGGGAACTGTCAAATAGGGAATCCATCTGAGCATGGTGTGGGGAGTAATGGTGTCGGAAAACACCATTACTACCAGTAAATGCCTCGAAATCATAATAGCGGGAGGAGGGGTGAACCCAGGACGTTGAGTGATAATTCGCATGCGAGGGATTAAAGAGGGCGAGATGACAGTATTACTCATGCTAACAGGAGGTCGTCGAGGTGGCAACATTGCCAATGGGGGAGTGTACCAAGCCACCAGGTGTGTGGGGGTAGTGTGGTGGTGCATTATGCATGTCGGTCTTCCCTAACACCCAATCCTAGTGCACATGCATGCATAATATCACTATGACATTCATTGCCAAATATATCAAGATTGAAGAGATGCAATGATAACATCCATTGCATTGTAGAGTTTTACTTTTCATAAATATTTAAGCCAATGTACGATAATGTTCCATGTAAACAAAATGATGACTATGATTTAGTCTTTTTTACCAATTTCGTCACCTTAACTACAAACACTATAACTTGTTTATTCTGAAAAATTTATTGACAATACCCACATCCCAAGTCAGGATAAAAGAGAACGATTATCCTTCAATAATTTTACTTGAAGCAATATATAATAATTAAATTCAACTACTAATTTATGAGTTCTTACATGATATAAGTCATTTAAAAATTAAAAGTATAGAAGTTCTATATTTAAATAAAGTCTCATTTATTGGCATCGCTCTCCCTCTCCATTCCATCCAACCTCTTCTGGTTGTGCCTTAATTGCTTCAAATTTCTTCCAATTTATTTTTAGTATCTCTCCCTTCCATCTTGCCTTTGGTGACCTACCCATGTGATCCTATCCATATTGATGGACATCGTTCCTTCTATTCCAATAACCCATTGTTGAGTTCTTTTTAAATATTTGTTGTACAAAATTGTGCTTTTTCTCAATGTTCTCGTGGGATTCCACCAATGAACCTGATCTTCACACAACTTGGAAGATCTTCCTGATCTTCACAGTTGATTGTTGACAATTGTTGCTAGCAATAAATGGATGAGTGTTGCGGCAAGCTCTATGATATATCAGCGAATGTTCCACATCAAATTCGGTAAATAAATTGAAAATGGAGATGCAAGGTATCGAACCCCGTACCTTTAGCATGCAAAGTGATCACTCTACCATTTGAGCTACATCCCCAATTATTTGTTATAATTTTGGATCAGAAAATCGATTCTTGGTTGAATCAAGCAGATCTTGAAAGGAAATACGTATGATGCATGTCTAAGCGATGGGTCTCTCCTCTATATTGTGATGCATCTCACAGCTTTAGTACCTTAGGGTTGTAGCAAGCAATATTCAAACCTGGTCACTTAGAGATGAGACCACTACAACTCATCAAAGTGAATTACCTATAATCATTTGATTGAATCAAAAGCACCAGTTATTAGAATCAGAATGAGATCAGGCATAATCCATAAGTTTCAATAATCCGGATCCCATAAACAAAAAACTGGCAGTCTCTGAAATTCATAAGTTAAAGTCAAAGCATTAGCAATATGTGTTTACTCCTTAGAGGTTACACATTCACCTCCCTAGACTTTAGCAGTCAAATTGTTGTGTGAAGGATTCCCTTGTCCCATAAACAATGGGATAAATAAGGGGATCTCATATACCATGTGTTTTGGTTGTGACCTTAAAATTAAATTATTATTATAAATAAGTAATATATCCCCAAGCCATTAGTAAAGAAAGGAAAAATAGTATGCAAACAACTATTGTATGCAAAATTGTACTTGTATTTTTATTTGACATTGTAAAGTTTTGGTGTAGTTAGCACTATGTGTAATTGTTTACATTAGTAAAAAAAAGGAAGAATGATACAATGTAGTGGAAAAGTGTTTGTGCGATGTGGTATAGATTAATGAAATAAAAAAAATAATGGAAAAAGTAATAAAAGACACAAAATGGGCAACAACTATAATAAATAATAGGTATTGTTAAAGAACAATGTAAATTGGTAATTGAATATAGTGAAAGTGTTCAAAGAGGAATCTCCATATGTATATGAAAGTGTTGTTGTAATACATAAAATTTCAATGGTTACAATTAAGAAGGTTTTTAAAAGTACATGTGATAGAGTAAACATGTGAACATGTTGCTTTCAGTTTGTTGTTCCAAGTAAGGGTATATTTTGTCATTGCTTACAGGGAAGGTGGGAGCCTTTGTAGCTTGAAGAAATCAAAGTTTACATGCAAAGGAACAAAATAGATGAGACAATAAAAAGAAAAAATACAATAGAAAACAAAAATAAAAACAAATATTGAAAGTGAAAATACCAACTTAACATATATATTTATTTAAGCATGGCATGTATTACAGAGTTATTTTTCCTTCCTTTAATCTATATTCCTACTTATTATTCCAAATGAAATTAACATTGACCTTTTAATTTTCTTATAAATTGGTTGGAATAGACTTAAATCCCTTCAAGATTATTTTATTTTACTGTAATCTAGAGTCTTTGTATCACTGATAAGGAGAAATTATACAAAAACAAATTGTTGCTAGCCTTCCCGTAGGGAAACCAGACCAACAACAAAAAATAACATTGTCATTCAGTGATTTTTTTGTATGTCTAATATCTAATTGATAAACTAAAACAGGAATAGCTTCTAGTTCCTCTATGAGTAGTTATTTTCTTATTTAATCTACTAAATAGAGGTGGTAAACCCAAACCTCTCTGGTAATTTAACAAAAACCACAGATGGAACATCATAAAAACTTAGCTAATGTTTTTTCCTTCTGCCATTGGAACTTGGGGATGAGCATAGCCAGATTGGACAAGTCCATGCCGACCATCTTGTCACCAATCAGGTTCATCTTGTGGTCGACCAACTTGATCTGGATTTGCACATCATCGAGCTGCAAGAGGACTTCTTGGAGGGCTTCATGGTGGTCCAACAGAGCTCTGTCCATCATATTATTCAGGTGTCAATACATGTCCACAGTTTTCAGGTACTGCGAGGACTGCCCACGGATGGAGCTAGTATCAGGAGCCCACGAGCTGGTGATCTCCTTCACCTTGTCGTACAGGATGAAATTCCTTAGAACACGAACATCAACCTCGACCATGTCCATTTCCAACTGAATTTCTGGAGGGGTAACTGAGCGATAGGTGTCCACTGAGTTTTCAGCTGCATCCACCAGTCGAAATCCCAACTAGGTTTTGGGTCTGCGTGAGGTTCCCCCACGACCTCGATTGGAAGAGATGCCCCTAGCCATATCAAAGGAATTGGAAAACTGGAGCGCAAGACCCATGAGTGAGAAGGGGGAGGAAGTGCCCACCGCAAGGTGCAGCAGGGAAGTTGTGGAGGGAAATAAGGGACAAGAGAAGCAAACAACCAGAGACAATCAATAATGCAGGCAGAAGGGGACGTAACTAACATAGCCACCCAATGCCAGGTCCCATGAGTGGAGGATGCTCCCATTATTAACGAGGATATGGGTCGTATCCACCATAAAACTCAGTTGCTTTGCCACCTTCACATACCGCATGTGAAGGCCAGGAATATCAAACAGGTAAGGTGTGTGCAGAATCATGATGTGAATGCCAGGACAGGGACGCTCGAGTGCGAGAAAGAGACAACGACGATGGGGCTTAAACCACATGAGGAGGCGAGGTGGGTGGCGAAGGTGGCTATCACCTGTCCGCAGATCTAGAGGCCAAGTGGGTGGGGGGTCGAGGACCCACCGATGCTTTAATTGCACCCCTAACACCTCATACAGGAGAATCCCTTTAAGATTATTATCTTTATTTTCAATAAGTAATTACATGACTTATGAGATATTACTAATTAATAATACTATTAAACCTATAAATTAATAGAATGTTATTTTCCTTAAGCTTATAGGCATGCATGCATTCAATACACCATTGGATATTTTGATATAATAAAAGATGTAACATTTTGAAAACAATAATATATGTTTTAATCATAAATTTACTTAGGATGTTCTTATATATTTTGTGCTTTTTGTTTTCAAAACATTTTTGCCTGGTATTTTTTAGATAAATAAAATAGTTTATACTAAAAAATTAAATAAATATTAAAATAATCATAAAATATAAAATATTATTTTAATAATATTAATTAAAAATTACAACAAATATAGTTTTATTTTATATTATTTTTAAATTAAAAAACATTTTAATAAATAAAAGTTCTAATGAAGTTGTAATAACATCCATATCCATTTTTAAATTAAAAAATATTTTCATAAATAAATTTTCTAACGAAGTCGTCATAACATCCAAATCCATGTTTTAGACATGACATCACAACTAGGAAAAACTAGATCACGAGAGAAGAGAATATTCTTAATGAGTACACATAAATGTAAGAATGAAAAGTTGAAACAATTTCAATTCATAACAAATCACATATATGTGATGTAATGGTTATTTATGGAATTAGAAAAATAATTTGTTAAATAATTTTTAATTTACAAAGTTTAAAAATCAAAATTAAGTAAATAAAAATTTAATGTAATTATATCATTTATGAAGGTGAAGGAATAAATATTTATATAATAAATTTAGTTTTATCTTAATTTTAGATATATTGAATATTGAGAGATTAAAAAGAAATTGAGATGCAAAATTTTCAACGCTTAAAAGATCTTATAATGAATTGATTTTAATGTGTAGGCTAATGTATATGATTAATATCCCTCTTAACCTCTAGAATTTGTAATTGTTTACATTACTTTCTAGCATGAAACAATGTTGCATCGATATGACCTATTGTAGATATGGCTAATTTCCACTTCCAACATGACCTTATTAATCACCTTGATAAACTATGTGTAACTATAAGTGAACCCAAGATTGATTGATTTGGGAGTCTCAATTTTCAAGTATGATGGGCACTTTAGAGTGACAAAGACAACAACTCCTTACATCATCATATCTACTAGCCTCACATGGAATAATATTTTGAACACTACCTCAAATCTTGTGTCATGTTCCATTGTTAAACCAACCACCCAACATTTGGGTATGTGTACGCCATTCTTTGTTCTTTCTAGAACTTAGAAATATGTAATATTAGATTTTCATTAGGGATTACCCATGACCAAGCATGAGCATGACTATGTACTAGTTGTTGCAGATCATTTTTCAAACATGACTATCTTGATTATGTGTAAGAAGACAACCATAGCCCTTGACATGGTGTGATTGTACTTCATTCATGTTTCGTTTCATTTTGGTTTTTACCATCTTCCATATTGTCTTCTCTTGATTTTAGATTTCTCAACGATTTCTAGAATGCTTCATGTTCAATGCTTGAAACCAACAACAAGTGCTCTACCACTTTTGACCCTTAGACATATGGCCAAATATAAGTTTTCAACTAAACATTAGTTCATTTTTTGCACATGTATAACCATGCACATCCTCACACATGGGATGTGCATGTTATAGCATGCTTACAATAAAGCTCAAGATAGTTCTACGAAGCATATCCCTTTCCAAACTTGTTTTTATTTCTAACCATCCAACCTCGTAGATGTATCATTCCTACAACTTGTAGCATCCTCTACTCTTAAAAATGCCAAAGAATAATATAGAGTTGCAAATTTCATAAAGTAGATTCAATAAATCCATGCATAGGTCCAACCAATCTTATAGTATCAGTGACCTGAGTACAATCAAAGACATGATGCATATGAGTGTCTCACTCTTTCCAAGTAGGTGACTGAGTTTGACTACAATTGCATAAAGAGAAGTTTAAGGTTTTGTAGTGAAATATCAAGTGACTTTGATATGGTTCTTACTCCCTTCTCAAAGTAGTTAGTGATAATGATTTACAGCCTAATCTACCACCTTACATGGGAATGCATTCAATCATTAACATTCATCTACTAAAGCCTTATTGTGTGCCTTCCTTTAATGAAAAAACCAATGTTTCAATGTCTACTGACTTAGATCTAGAACACTTAGCAATAATTTAGATTGATCAGATCATCAATCAACAAGTTTAGTCTACTCCCCAACAAGGCATTTTTATGTTTTTAATTGTTTGAGAAAACTCGTATCCTCATGAAGCCAAGTGATGTTCCCTAAAATAATTGAAAGTCAATTTCCTTAGATGTGCCTTGAATCAATGGGGTACATTTCTTTCCAAGTGGGGATTAATGATCAACATCACACCTCACATCTAGATAAGTGGAACCTTTACAACTCCCAAATAGAAGTGTCTAAGTCCTACGATACTCTTCCTATTTTTCTAAATCCTTTTACACATTGTGATATTCTTTACGGTCATTGATTCCATCTAGATGTAACCCTACCAAATAGAACCTCACTCAAAACAACCCGATAGGTGGAAACACAATCCAATTGTGAGTCAAGTGTCATTGTATTTCCTAAGTAACTATAACAAGTAACTAAACTATGAACTTTGACTCAGTATTGGAAGGGATTTGGGTTTCAGGACTAGGGCCAAAGGGTGTTTTTTTCAGGGTGATGGTTGGGTCTCATCTGTTCGATGGAGTTTGTTATGGGTTTTTCACCTCCCTTGCTCATTCCATAGCTCGGGCACTTGACGACTTACCTAGTGTAGGCCCCTATTGTCCATGCAAAGGTAGGAGAAGGTGACAGGTTCAGGAAAGTGAAGCACATGTGGATGGCATTGAAGGGGGCAGGTAGGGGATCTTGATTTCTGTGACATGGTGTACATGATACCCATCAATGGAAAGCTACGAGGTGGACTTCAGTCCAGATGGTATGAGCTTAGGTGAAATATTTTCATCTGACACTGAATTCATTCACATGTAGGTCATTAGGAGAGCGACATTTGTGGAAGGGGTGGATCCTTGGGATCTGCCTGTTGGTCAAGTTCCCAAGATTGGATCCTTCTCGAAGGAGGAGGTACCATTAATGTATGACAGTAGCACATTGTACATTGTTTCGGGGGAAGTGAGTCTCTATATAAGGTGCCCAAAGTTGAAGGAGGTTGATGCAAAGGTGTTGAAATCATCTCATTTGCATTAAAGAGATTTGTTGTCGAAGGCGAGGATTTGTGGTGAAGCGACCTTACCAAGGACTGTACACAAGGTAGAGAAAAACTCTTCCCTGAAGGTTAAACGTCCAAGATGTTGGAAGGTTCATAAAGAAAAATGAAGTATGATAGTAGGAAGGGACATGGAGTTGGGTGACATTCGAGACCTTTTGGGTCGAGCCGTCGTGGGTCGTTTATGTGGCAAGATGATCCGGATTATTTTTGAGAATGAAATGAGAGTGGAGATATAATAAATAAATGTATAGAGATATCTCGGATATCCAATTATATAACAAAAATGTATCATATATGCAACCATAAACACAGAGATACAGTAATACACAATTTCTATTAATGTGTGAAATGTACAGAACTGTAAAAATACAGAGTGAAAGACTCGCTAGAATGGTGGAACATTATCTCTGAGAAGAGATGTGACGGATACTCTCATTCCCAAGAAGATGATTATTACAATGAGGCTCCAAAGGCCTTTTTAACATAAGTAAAATCCAAAACCCTAACCCTGTAATATGAAAATCCAAAAGGTTTGCGGGCCCCGATGGGGGTAGTTGATACGTCAACTTCCCAGGGGCGTAACTTTTGCATACGATCTCCGTTTGGGGTGCTTGATACACTGTTGCAAAGGTCTAACTGAGAATAATTATTTTCAACTTGCCCAAGTCAATGCCTCCGATAGTCATTGGGGCCCCAAATCCCCCAAAAAAGTCGTTTAGGGCTTCAAAATGACCCCGAAAGTTTGGAACCCAAAAAGCTGTCGAAAAAATGCCAAGATGGAAAATTGTTTTTTGAGTCTGTGGAATAGGTGGGTGGAAACCGATATCCACCTGGATCAATCCTCCCTCCTTAGGAAGTAATGGTCTCTATTGCGTTGATTTCACAGGGGTGAGGGGGAAGCGTTTGTTGAATATGAATCTTGGTGAGTTGCTTGCCTTGCTGGAGATGTTGCACTGCTTCGTTTGTGGAAGGCTATCACAAACCTGTTGCTAGAGGGGTTGACTATGTTCAACTAGTCGGGCTACCTGAGATGACTGTGTGTTGAAGGAGTCTTTGCATTTTTTAGCAATCTTGATGACCTGCTTCTGTTGTATAGAAGGTGCTTGGACCGAGGTTGTAGTGGTTGCAGTATCCTCATGTTCCCCTTTTTAACAGATTGTGAAGAAGCTAAATTTTGTAGTATGAGATACTACCTCACGAAACTGTTTAGGTGGGATAGTAGTTGGAACTACCTCTGGTATTCTGTAGAGATGACCCCCCAAAGTAACAATAACACTACGAGGTCGAGACTCATAAATAGCATGATGCTTCCACATATATGGTTGGTCCAAGAGAACATCACAGACATCCAGTGGGGAAACATCACATAATACCTCATCCTTGAAGGGTTGGATGTCGTATGACAATCGACATTATTGGCTGACACGAAGATCTCATCCCTGGCGAAGCCACTCGATGTTGTATGGTTGTGGGTGTGATGTTGTCGATAGTCCCAACTATTTGATGACCTCTACTGAGATGAGGTTCTTCTAGCTTCTGTTATCAACAATAAAATGCAGCGGGGTCCCCTTCACCCACATCTTTGAATGAAAAAGGCACTCCCCCTCTTCAAGATCTTTTGTCTCTTCTGGTTGAATTGTTGCGGTCGCAAAAATATCAGTGGGGTTTGTGTCAATGATATGTCTTTTACCGGCATTTTCAGAATCAGATTCTAAATCAGGGTTTGACTCCTTGTATTTGATCTCGGCCACCAATGAATGTTTTGAGCGACATTCATCGGTGTTGTGACAGGGGATTTTGTAGAAATCGCACAATTTTCCAATGTCCTTCTTCGTATTCCCATGACCCTTCTTTTCCTGTGGCTTAGACTGGTTTTCAAGAAGTTGTTTGTTAGGGCCATCTTTATCATACTTTAGTTGTTGCAGATTTGCATATCTGAACTCTGGTTTGTTCTGGTGCCTAAATTTCTGCTCGATTTTAACAACATATCGATACGCAGCACCGAGTGATGAGATATCCAGAAAATCCATTTTAGTTTGGATGTATCTGTGTAGAGCCTCACAGTATTTCGGAACCAAATGTCACTCAGAGTCTTTGATACCCATCTTGGTGTGCAAGGTATGGAAGGTATTGGTGAACTCAAACACTGCTTAGCTCCTCTCTTTCCACAGTGTGGTCCATCTCATGTACTGGTCCTCATAGTTTCCAACATGGTAATATTGTTCCTTTACCGCATCCAAAAAAAATCCCAAGTCGAATCAACCCCATATATTCCAGAATCCTCTGTGGAAATTTTCTCCCAGTAAGTTTCCCAACAATAATTGACATGGGGGAGATCCTTAAGGACTGCGAAGGTGATCTTTTCCTTGTCAGAAAAATGGTGAAAAAAGAAATAACCTTATAGCAAATTTAACCATTTGTCTAGGGCATCTGCATCTATATAACCTTCAAATACAAGAATATCAAAATTAACATGTATCTTGAAAGGCGAGGTGCCTCCAAAGTGCCCGCTTGATGAATACGCACATGTTGTTATCGGCAGGCGTTGAAGGATGTGGGAAAATTCCCCATCATTTCATCCCTCTGTTGCGTGAGAGCTTGCTCAAGCAATAGATTAATAGAATCTTTTGCTCTGTCATTTTTATTTTCATTTTCCATGGAGGGTTTCTTAGGTGTGAGAGAGCGATTTTCATCAAGAGAGACAAGCTTGAGACCCAACTTGCGATACTCGGACCTTGTCGGGGACATGCACTGAAAAACGATCAAGATCAACCTGCTCTGATACCACTGATCCAGATTATTTTTTAGAACGAAATGAGAGCGGAGATATAATAAAGAAATGTACAGAGATATCTTAGATATCCAATTATATAACAGAAATGTATCAGATATGAAACCATAAAGACAGAGATATGGTAATACACAATTTCTATTAATGTGTGAAATGTACATAACTGTAAAAATATAGAGTGAAAGAATCATTAGAATGGTGGCAACTTATCTTTGAGAATAGGTGTGACGGATACTCACATTCGTAAGAAGATGATTATTATAATGAGGATCCAAAGGCCTTTTTAACATAAGTAAAATCCAAAACCCTAACCTCGGAATATGAAAATCCAAAAGGTTTGTGGGCCCTGATGGAGGTAGTTGATACGCCAACTTCCCGGGGGCGTAACTTTTGCATACGATCTTCGTTTGGGGTGCTCGATACACTGTTGGAAAGGTATAACTTAGAAGAATGATTTTGGATTGGCCCAGGTTAGTGCCATTAACAATCACTTCGGCCCTAAATCCCCCAAAAAATTCATTTAGGGCCTCAAAACGACTCCAAAAGTTTGGAACCCAAAAAACTACCAAGATGGAAAATTGTTTTTCGAGCCCGTGGAATAGGTGGGTGGAAACCGATATCCACCTGGATCACAAGATGGTAGTGGCATTGGATCTATCCAAATCGATGGATGAAAATTGGACTATGGTGATTGGTTATAGGCCTAAGTTCCACACCCTAGTGAGGGGGTGGATATGTTTCAAGTTTTTCTCTAAGGGAAACCTAACGTCGATTTTTGAAAGGTGTTGGGGTTGGGCCCCTCAGGGATAATTTTAAACGAATGGGCCATCTCCTTTGTCCCCACCTGGGATTCCCTTTCTCCATCGAAGGTTTGGGAAATTCTCCCCAACCTCTCATTGGTCTTTTGGCATGAATAAGTCCTAGTCTCCATTGGGAATATGCCTCCATTAGGAATATCCTAGGGAAATTCATTGGTTGTGAGCCTAGTTGGGAGATGAAAATGGACCAGTAGTGGGCTTGGGTCTAGGGTCTAAGGTTGATCTTAAATATGGTATCATGGATGAGGTTGAGTTGGTGTGGGGAGGATTTAAATGGATGTAAAAGGTGGACTACTGGCGAGTTCCATTTTGATTCTTTGGTTTCCATGAAGTAAAGCACCTTCAAGCAAATTGCAAATTCTCACCAAATTTTTTTCCTCCTTTTCAAAAGCATTGGAAACGAATGTCACCTGTATTGAATCAGTTGGGTGGAAAGGTAGCAGATAATGTTGAGGGTTTGGTCAACAATGATAAAAGGTCAAGCAAAATCTCTCCATGTGCACTTTCTCCTGAGGACCTCTCATTTGTGCCCTCAAGTAAGAATATTCTTCATGATGACTCAGTGCATTTTAAAAAATATTCTAGGGATTCATTTGTTGAGAAAGTTCACATTTCCTAGGTCTTTCCCAAAAGGGTTTCTTCCTCACCCTCAAAGTGCACAAAGGTAGTGGAGGTTTAGTTCTCCCCTGTAGAGGATCACAGCTCCGCCTAGGCTCATTCTCCTCTCCCCATTTTTTCTCGGGCTTCGTCCCCCTCTGAAAGGGGGTCCCTCACTCCCAGTCCTTAAGTGTGAGTGAATGTTCTAAAAGTTCTATCTCTAATTCGGTCATCAAATCAACTATATTCTTTGATCCAAATCCAAAAAAGGATGTGAATATTTTTGTGTAGGGGGGTTGGCTCTGGAAAAAGGCTCTAAGGGTCAAGTGGGCAGGAAATCTCTAATATCCCTTGCCCAATTACAAGATTTGAAAGAATTCAAAAGTGGAAAACAAGATACCATATTGAGGGCCCTTAGAGTAGGGACAACCCAGAAAAGAGGTGCCAAATGATAATTCTCTCCCTAAATATCAGGGGGGTTGGGGAAACCCCAAAAGTCCTTACTTTAAAGAGACTAGTGTAGGAGCATCGACTAGATTTTATCATACTTCAAGAAACCATGTGCAATGGTAATAAGGAGATCGAAATAGTTAATAGTTTTTTAAAAGACTAGTCCTCTTGTTTGTTGGACTCTTCTGGTTTAACGGGGGGGGTTTATCTCGACATGGAGCCCTCATTATCGATCCAAATCTTCTTCTCATATTTATTCTGGTACCATGGTAGACCTAGAGGATCTCACTCTCAATTCCTCTTTTAGACTGATAAATTTATATGGACCTTATGATGATCGAATCCCTTTTTGGGAAGGTTTGGGGGACTTAGGGTTTCTTAATGCCCCTAATATCATCTTGGAAAGCGATTTAAATTTTGATCTTTCTTTGCATGAGGTATGAGTTCATTCCCCATGTCCCAAATATCAGAGAAATTTCTTTCTTCATTGCAATGAAAAGTATCATTTGGTGGATCTCAATCCTACAAAGATAGTCCAAACCTTACATAATGGGTGAATAGGGGAGTATGTGGTGGAAACAAAGTTTGATAGATTCCTCATTTTGGAGCATATGTTTGAAAACCCCTAGGTTTTTAATTCAAAGGTGGTGGTAGGGGGTAATTGCGATCACATGCCCATTATTTTAGAGTTGGAAAAAAAAAGTCCAAAACCTCCCTCCCCTATGAAATTCAATCATGCATGGCTAAGAGAATCGTATTACCAAAGTCTAGTAAAGGCTTATTGGAGTCCCTTGGTTGAAGTAGAGGGTCGATATTTCATGGAGAAATTCACAGAAAACATAACCAATATTAAAAAGGTTTCCCAGGCTAGAAATTTCTATAAAAAATCATTTTCAAGGCTCCATGAAGTGGAGAAATCGATTGGTGTGTTGTTTTTGGATCGACAATCTGGAACTCTCTCTAGTGTTGAAGAATATGAACTTAGTAAGTTATTAAAAAAATAAGAAATAATGATTGGAAAATGAGGAAATAAAATGGTGACTCAAGATTCAGGCCATCTAGCTTTCGAAAGGAGATAATAACACAAAATATTTCCATAACTATGTAAATTATTGAAAGGTTTTCAACTCTGTATGGGAAATAAAGGACCGCAATGGCTGAGTAAGGTCATCTTTTGAGGAAATTGTTGAAGTCGGTAAGGATTTTTTCTCTAATCCCTTTAAAGAGCCTATAGGATGTCCCATTTCAAAGATGTTAAATGTAATCAAGATTTTCCGAGATCCATATGAACGATGCATCACATGAAGAAATTTATGATAAGGACATTTTTTCAACTTTGTCATCCTTTCAAAAAGGGAAAATCCTGGGTTCAGATGGGTTGACTTTCGAGTTTTACCTAGGATTATATGATCTTCTCAAAGATGGCATCCTAAAGGTGGCTAAGGAATCTCAAAAATCCCAGAAAATCGTGGGGTCCTTCAATGCTACTTTCCTCGCGTTAATCCCAAAAAATAAAGAGGTTATCTCCTTTGAAGATTTCAAACCCATATCTTGTTGCAACCTGATATATAAGATTATTGTAAAAATCATAGCTTTGCGTTTAAAGCCTATTTTAAGTGAAATCATCTCATAGGAACAATATTGATTTCTCTTTAACTGCCAAATTCATGACACAATTGCTATCACGCGAGAGACCCTACACTCCATCAAGTCCAAAAATCTATCCTCCGTGGTCCTGAAATTAGACCTTTCCAAAGCATATGATAAGGTCAATTGGACCTTTGTTAGACTTGTGTTAATTTAGTTGGGGATGAATCTAATCTATATTGTTAATTGAACCATGGGATGCTTGGAAACCCATTCCTTTGTAGTCCTCATAAATGGTTCGCCCTTAGCCTCATTTTGATCCTCTAGGGGGCTCCACCAGGGATGCATGTTGTCGCATTTTTTGTTTCTATTGGTTGTTGAGGGGTTGAGATTTCTAATAAAAAATACAATAACAACCTCCTTAAAGGTCTCAAAATTTCAGATTCTAAAACTATCTCCCATTTACTCTTTGTTGATGATGTTATTCTTTTTTTTTGTAGGAAATACTCAGGAATTCCAAGCCATAAAATCGATCATGGATTCTTTTTACAAAGCCACTAGAATGCAAATAAATTTTGAAAAATATAACATGCTAATAAATGCAATGCTAGAGGAGGAAGTAGCATAGTTTGATGGTTTCCTTCCCTTTTCTAGGAAAAGTGTAAATGTTGGGATCAAATAATTGGGGTTTGAACTTAAACCATATTCCTATCTTCATGAGGACTAGTTATGGTTAATCAATTAAATTAAATTCAAATTCCAACTATCGGTCAATCAATAGTTATNATGGAATATAAGTATCTTCATGGTATGTCCTTTTTGGATCTTCATTGAATGTCATTTTTACATTGGATCATAGTCACAAACAAATAGGTCTCAAATAACTCGATATGTTGTAAATCCCTGGTAGAATCATTTGCTTGATTGTGGATTGGACAGTCTAGCAGGTCAGAAATGGAAAATTGTCAGGGTTGGAGAAGACCCATGGGTTGGTGTGAGAGAAGGCTTCAAACTTTTGGAATATTTGGTAGGAATTCTCCATGAACGAGGCATTTACTCGTTATGGGATGCGAGACTCAGTGAGGTGGATCATATTGGACGAAGCTTCTAGAGATCGACATTGATGTTGGACCTTGAATATGATAGAGAAGAATATACGAGCTATTTATACGCAAACATCATTTCTTTACAAGAGGAGGAAGAGGATTCCCTTTCATGGTACAAAAATGAAAACTTGAGTCAATACACAATTAAACTTGGTTATTGGGTTCAATATGAAGAAAAATTCAAAGGTGAAAAGAAATGGCGGTGGAATTTGATATGTTCTCTCAATGCCCCACAAAAAGTTAATATTTTGAGCCAGTTGGAAATGGAAAACAAGTTGCTCACTTGGGATAATGGAGTCAAGAAGGGATGGATAGGTCTAGGCAGATGCACACTCTATTTGAGTGTAAAGGAGTGTGCACAACACATTTTCTTCTTGTGTTCATTCACATAGAAAGTACGGGATTCAATTTCAAATTTATTGAAGGTTTGTTTTTTGGGTTTGGAAGGTGAGATCATAGATTGGATAAGAAAGTGGAAAGATGATGTGACTCCAATGGTATATATGTTCTTCCTCTCTTCTTCTTTTATTTCACGTGGTGGGATCAAGATGTACAAATTTTCTAGGACTCATACTCCCCTCTTGAGGTGGTGGATGTTTTAATTACAAGAATGTCTGAGGAGTTCAAGTCTGAGATTAAACCATGAAAGGAAAATATTATTGAAATTCCTCATGTTGACGAGAGCATTCCTTGGGGATATTTTGATGGGGCTAGTCAAGGGAATCCTCCCTCTTATGGGACAGGGGCCCAATCTTATTTATTTAACTGTCTCATTACTACAAAATCAAATATGCACCTGGTATTGGTTCAAACATGAAGGTTGAGTTGTCAGCTTTGTGGGACCTTTTAGCTATGGCAGACACTCTCAATTTGGGGAAATTTCAAATCCTAGGAGATTCAAAGACTACAATTGATTGGGTTAAGGGATTTGTTCAAATTCATGTGCCAAGGTTAAAATCTCCATTGGTTCAAATTTGTTCCTTATTTTCAGTCCTATAATGGTTCTCTAGTGCTCATTGTTACACATCAAAATTACTCACTTTGATAGTGTCGCAAGTGTCGTCATTACAAAGGTCGCAAGTGTCGCATGTTTCTCACAAGTGTTGCAAACATCAAACAAAGCATACTGCCATGATGCCTATGTTGTGCCTATAACGACATGAGAAGGACACTTGAAACACCTCAAACATTTGATTTGGGAGAGGAGAAATGAGTCAGCAGGCTTGCAAACCTTTTGCCATCTAAAAGCACTTCAAAAACTGAGTTTTTGGAGAGGAGCGCTCCCCCTTACACTATCTCAAAGCGCTGGCGTTGCCCCTTACACTGTCAGGGAGCGCTATAAAGCTCCCCTGGCCCTTTTGAGGGAGCGTTATAGATTTTGAGAGCACTGGCGCCCCCCTAAAGCCTACTAGGGAGCGCTACAACACTCTGATGGCCCTTTTGAGGGAGGGCTACCTATTCTGGGCAGTTGTTAATCTGTTCAGATGAATGGGGGAAGCATCTTTTCATTCTTGGAAGGCAGTTGGATTCGAATCCCTAGTCCAACCATGATCCTAGGGCAGATCCTCAACTGAAGGAGGAAAATCCTCAACTTCCCCAAGGATATCTCAAGTTGTTGAGCCTCTCCAAGGCTATATAAGCAAGCTTTCTAATGGTGAAAGGGGATGGGAAATGGAGAATTACATCAAACTTATGATCTCATAAGTGGTGCTGGAACAGAGCTGATTGAGGAAGAATTTCTAGCATGAAACATATGATCTCATAGGAAACACATAGTCAGCCAGAAGAGAGTGATCAGTGAAGTTGTTGTTATCCAGGTTGTGGATCTTTCGAGCAAGGGTTAGATGAAGGGGACTTGACGAAGCTGTCACATTTGCATCTACTATTGTAAGTACTGTTGTCGTTATTCTCATTAATATGACATGCTTGGCCTGTTTCTTTCTAGTTTGTGTCTGATGTTACATGAACTTATCATTGATAGATAGATCTGTTTACAAGCTAATATCAATAGAGTAGGAAGTGGTCGTATCTTGTTTTTCCAGAGGATTCAGCAAGGAGCAAAGGATTGAAGCGCAACTTGGAGTGTGCAGGGACAAACATCGATAAAAAGGTATTGTTGTTATCCTTCCTTCTCATGTGTTAGTTTGGATAGATTTGAAAGGAAGTCAGTGTCCACGTTAAGCATTTTATGTCTTAGAGTTAATGTCAAGCTCTTAGAGACGATCTACCTATCCGCAGGGAGATTTTCCTACAACAGAAACTGGCGACTCCACTGGGGAGATAGCCTCAAATCAAAATTTCTTGTTTTGATTTCTCCTCATTGACCTTGTTATACCCCTTGATTTTTTCAGACCTGGTTCACTCCTCTTTAGATTGGTTTCATGAGAAGATTGGCTCCCTACCCCCATCGTACTCAGCATAGTTGTCGAAATTGATTTGCAATTTTTTGAATTTTTTGACATTTTTGGGAGTTTTTGAACCTTGCGCCCCTGTCCCAGTGCTAACAGAGCACCATCGCTCCCTAATAACTTTGTACAGAGTGCTATAATGCTCCTTTCCTGTGGCAACAGAGCGTCAGCCCTCCTTTGGCCAATAAACCTTCCAGAATTTCTTTTTCTGGGTTTTTCCTCTGTGTCTCTCCTGCCGAGTAACTTGGTGAGTCAATGCTTCTTCTCTTCCAGCCTTGACATATGTCTTTTTGAAGAATGAACATCTTAATATTTGGATTTTGTAGCCTTCTTCACTATTTTTATTGAGTTTTTCTGTTGATTGAAGTCTGAAACCCATGCATTGTATTTCTCTCTATTCAGCTGAGTAAAAACCCCGGTGAAGGTCATCAAAGGCCTACAGATCTCTCCATCTTGATTTTAGTCAAGGTCATTGTTCTTCAACTTTTGCTTTTGGGTGTGAAGTTTGTTTTCTCTTTGATTGTTTCTTTTCTTTCGCTTTTCGTTTTGATTGCAACAAAGGGTGTATTGTTTGTATGACTTTTGCTTGTACTAGTTTGATTTCATTCATACGAGAAGATAATTAGCAGACAAGCATTGTGTTCAATTGATCATTATTCACATACAGACAATGAAAAATCCATCTTCATAATTGATTTTGCATGTTAGAAGGCATCTCAAAATTTTTAGCATCACATCAGGATTTGATTGAGAAATTGTTTGAGGATATTCCTTGTTCGTGCTTGTTAGTGAAAAGAACTCTCTCTCTCCCTTAGATAGATGTTCATTGAAAAGAAATGACTGCTTATCATATTTGATGCATTTTTGGGATTGAGTCATAATTCCATTCGTTTCACTTCCATACACCCCTTTTGTGTAAAGAACATCCACAAAATCAACGCTAATTAAAAGTTATCTAGAACTTTTTCTTTTCTAGGATCCTCCACCAACAGTAGATTGGGCTTAGTGCTTTGGATCAGGGCTGTGAGCATAACTCTCCAAAGTTTCCAAAACAAACAGTAGCATCCTGAGTTAGGGAGAGTCAAATCCAATCATCGTATAAGTCTACCTGGGATCCCCCTCTAACACAGGGGTTACGCACGAGGTCACATTTGGGTGAGCTATAGGGACTAACCCTCCGTGGTTTAAATGATTATGGTGGTCAGATCGTATTATGGGGGTCACTTCAAGGTAAATCCACAATTACTGTGTGGAATCCTTTTAGTTGATTTCAGGCTCGATACCCTGCCCGTACGTTTTGGTCGGACTGTCGACTGTTCCCGCCCAGGGGCTGACTGTGAATTGGTAACCTTAGTGGCCATAATCTTTAGGGTCTTACACAAGGTGACGGTGACGGGAAGTCTCACTGTACCTAGAACAAACATTGGTCAAACTCACTCAGGCTCCTTGGAGGGTAAATCCAAAATTACTACGTGGAAGCTTGCACCAAGGCGTAAGTCCGTTAAGCAGGTCGCCATTGTAACTGTTCCACCCTATCCCCACCCCTTCTGGACTTGATCACGCGACGTTGGATTTCATCACCAACTAGTACGGTCATCAAAATAAGGTCTTGTTTGCTTGGTTGTGATTCTTAGATTCTATTAGCGTATGCTATTTCTTTTACTTAGTGGACCTTAGGTCGAGTCAGTGTTAATGGCATTGAATCCTGGGAGTACCAATGGAGGAACCCCTTCTTCTGGGGAACCTTATACCTTTCCTTCATTTGGAAACTTTGGTCCTCCATATGTTGCCACACTGAGTCTTCCAAGACTCACTATTGGATTACCAGTTTGGTTGTTCCCCACTCCGGTGATCCCAAATCCTCCCAATGTTTCAGTTGCACCTAATATTTTGGATGTCAATACACCACCCACACATAAACCTCACGTCGACTTTTCGCCTTCTTCGCCCATCAAGTCTCCTTCTATTTCTCCTTCTTCGCCTAGTGAAAGCTTTAAAGCAAGTAGCCAGGTTGATCAGAAGAAGAAGAAACGGAAAGAGAAGAAGAAGAAGAGCCCGAAAAGGACCAAGACCCCAACAACATTAGATGTTGGCTCTAAGAAACCAGTTACTGTTAATAGTACTGGGAGTGTTGATGAGATCAACAAGGTTAAAAGGAAGAATCCAAAACCCAAATTCCCTTGCATCCTTTGTAAGGGTGACCACTTTCTGAGGGATTTCCCTGGTCTTACCCAGGTCTTAGAAATGTGGTCCTCCACGTCATCGACCTCTGTCGGTCATGTTGATGATACCCCATCAACTAGTGATGTTCAGGTCGGTAAGAAGAAGAAAACTGTCAAGTTCCCTTGCATGTTATGTAAAGGAAATCATCACTCTCACCTTTGTCCTCGCATGGATGAGGCTTCTTCTCTTTTGGAAAAACTTCAAATTCCAAAAGGTTATCATAATCTCTCCTCCGACCCATCATTGGTTGATGGATTGGTCAATCCGGTTCCATCCTCGGTTAGTCTGGTTGATCAAGTGGTCAATCTAGTTTCCTCCTCGATTGCACCACAAACCCAAGTAGCTGATCCAGTTTCATCATCAATCAAGCCCACTCTTCATCAAAAGAGTGACACCAAAGTGGTTGATCCAGTTTCACCCTCGGTCAATCCCACTCTCCCATTAGAGAGTGACACCAAAGCAGTCGATCCTTTTCTACCCATCAATCCCATTCTTCCCTTGGAGAATTGTAACACCCTATTTCCCCCAGATTGTAAATATAACTGAACTGGCCAAGGACTATGGAAAAACTCATAAGTATGAATATGTGATGTAAATGGACCTGCAGGAAGAGGTCAATGAATGTAAATGATAGATTGAATATTATTGAATTATTGCAGAACTGCTGAGAGGGGATGTGCGGAAAAGAGACCACGATGGTGGTGGAGGGCACCTTGAAAGAGGGGCGTTAACTTCCACCAAGAATTAAAACACCGTATTTGGACTCCACTGGCCCGGAGAACCAAAAGCGGCTCGCTAGCCCTGAAATAAATGCCTTGCAGGCTGGTAGGTGGATGTCTTGATGAGGGATGGGGAGGTGAACCGCCTATCCGAAGAGCCATCATGAATGACCAGCGCAAGGGTAATCGTGCCACACGCAACCTCGCGAGAGGATAAGGCGCATGGCTGAAACGATTGAAGGGGGCAGACGCAAGGGGAACTCGGGCGATTTTTATGCAGAGTGAGTGATCGCAGAGAGGGAGGATTGCAACCTTCGCTCCTGGGCACTGGCAGAACAGAGAGACGCAGGTCTCAGGACGTCGTGGTCTCAGCTCGGGGGTGGCTAGTGGTAAATACAGTAGGAGTCGCTACGCCTACGGTTGGGTGGAAACGAGCACCCCTCTCAGCAGTTGCTTCCATTGCTGAAGTTATTTCTGATAAGTATTTTGCTTATATTGTATTCTGAAATTCATATGCTGTCACATAGGTTCATAGACTGGTGGAATTGCAAATATTCCTGTGTAAGAATGTCTGTGCCGTAACTAATAATAAGGAGTAGTTATTAGCTCATAAATTTGTGAAATTGTAAATGATTTCAGCATGAGCATGACCGTGTAGTGCTTGATATGAAGGAGTTGATATATGCCTAACATCGAGGAGACCGTGCTTGAATT
>ML802419.1:213999-252942 GCA_009831015.1 Picea engelmannii
AGGAGGAACGATTCTATTAAGGCTCCAAGGTAGTAGGGTTGTGAGGAGTGACAAGTCGACGGATGAGATCTCGTCGGGTGAACCATAGCCATTCACGACCATTAGATTGACGAAAGTGACGCAGGCGTTACATACCTTGCCCCGTGCCTTCTAGCATCGTGAACAACGAGAGATTGGGGTCGTAAATCCCAAGACCCAAAAGAATGAATCTGGACCGTTAGATCTCGGTTCACATTACCCGTCAGCCGTTGGATCCGGAGAAGCTGCGCAGGGGTAGGCATGCGAGGAAGAGATCTGAGCCATCAGATCTGGAGCAGAAATCCCGTAAGCCGTTGGATCGGGAAGAGTTGCACGGAGTATAGCCTCTGGTAGGGAAGTGTGTAGGAAGAATGATCTGAATCGTCAGATCCTAGAATCATAATCCCGACAGCCGTCAGATCTCGAGAAATTGCACTGGAATTACACCCTAATGTGCAGAGAAAGATTCCTAGCCGTTGATCTCAGATGGACACGTGTCGACATCCCAGAGAAGTCGTCGGGATAATAGATTCATCGGGGGTTTTTTGAGTCTGATAATCGAGGCCTTGTGGTTCTCGAAATCCCAAGAATGAATCCTATCCGTTAATCTCGGCAGGACACGTGTCAGCGTTCTGGGAGGCTTCGGGATTTCTCTCATCGGAGAATTAGGGGTGTAGCACTGTTGCAATAGGAAATCGCGATCCGCGATTTCCCGATGGGATCTGAGCCGTCCAAATAGCAGGGACACGTGGCAGAGGATCTCAAAGAGTCGGAGATCGGGGAATCGAGGTTCCCGGAGACAAGAGGTTTGTGCACAAGGAAATCGCGATACGCGATTCTCCGATACAATCAGGACCGTCCATCATTTGAGGGACGTGTGTCAGTGGATCTAACATAGTTAGGGTTCGGCATATCGGGGTTTTCGAATGTAAGGAACTCTTGCCATACGGAATCGCGAACCATGAAACCCCGATGAGTGGGAGCCAGCTGTCAAGTCCATAAGTGGAGGAGGACGGAGTTGTAGGGAGGACGCGTGTCAAGTACCCGGAGAAAGTCGGGAATCGGGATACTACTGGTCTCGTGGACGTGGGTCTTGTGACATGGGAAATCCCGTAGCCCCGACGGGGATAAGGTAGTGGTCACGGAGTTGGTCATGTAGACCAGGGGATAAACTAGTGGGGGCTAGCGTGGTCAGAAAGGCACGTCGCGAATCGGGAAATCGCAGATCCCGTGGACATGTGTTTTGTGTCATCACAAATGCCGAAATCCCGATGGGAGGTCATACGATGGTGGTCCCATGGTAAATGGTCACATGGGCTATTGTATAGCCTATAGGGCTAATGCATTAAGGGCATATCGGGGATCGTAGAGTCGCGAGTTCTGAGGACTCGTGAATTACGACATCGGAAATCCCGAAACTCCGATAGGAGTAGCCCCGAAAGAAGGTAAGACCACGGTCGTAAAGACAGTGAATCACAGGCTTAGCCTAGGGAGCGAATGCTTAAGGAGTGCTTCGGAATTCAGAGGATCGCGAGTTATGGGGGTGAATGAATTTTGACTTTCGAAACCCCGAATCCCGATATTGAACCAAGGATTGGCACTTCGCTAAAGAGGGTTTCTAGAGATTCGTCATTATGGGAGATTAACCCCAAAATTTTTAAAAATAATGATAGTGGGTGTGTTACAAGAATGAAACTCAAGTGGTTGATCCGGTTCTGTCATCGGTTGATCCCACTCCTCCTTTGACGAGTGCCAAAGTAGTTGATCCAATTCCTTCCTCGGTCAGTCTCACCCTTCATCCGAAGAGTGCCAAATTGACTGATCCTGTCCCTTCCTCGGTCAATCCCACACTTCCTCTGAAGAGTTCCAAAGTGGTCTATCCAAGTCCACCATTGGTTGATCCGATCCAATCATCGGTCGATCCTACTCTCCTTCTAGAGAGTAAACCCGATACTGCCCATGTTTTTCTCGTTAATACAGACTCTACCGTACTGGGGGGCATTCCTCCTTCTCCTGCGAAACCCCCTCCAAGTACTGAAGATGTCCTTGTTGATTGGGGTGTGCTAACTAGACCTCGTCTTCCCTCCCACATTCCTTTCCAGATTATAGTACAGGTTCATGGTCGGGACGTTCCTCAAACGTTGATAGATGAAGGTGCGTCTGTTATTATTTTGTCTTATGTTGCTTGGTACGCTTTGGGTTGTCCGCAGATTGCACTGGTTACACAGAATCTATTGGCTTTTGATAGAAGAACTAGTCAACCTTTAGGGATCCTTCCTCAGTTTCCTGTAACTTTGGGAGGGAAAACTGTCTTTATCGGTGTCATGGTAGTCCGAGACCCCTTGGATTTCACTTTACTCCTTGGGCGGGATTATGTCTATGCTATGAAAGCTCTTGTATCCACTCTTTTCCGTGTGATATATTTCCCTCACGATGGAAGAATTGTGACTATTGATCAACTTTCATTCATCGGACCTGACTGGGTTACCTCCCTAAGTGGTTCCTATATGCAGACAGTATCGCCCCCGCCTCATGTCAATTATGTGGCGTTGTCTCCCATGACCTCAACTTCCGACGATTTGGATCCGGTAGTTGACATGGTGATCTCTTCGGTAGGGTTATTGGAGCCTGATCTCTTTACCCCTGTCACGACCCTCGACATGTGTTCCTTCTAGAGTGATCGTCTTCCATCCGACGAAGATCTCTTAGAATCCATGGCCAATTTTTGTCCCTTGACATGGTACCCTTCCAGAGCATTATCCTCTTGGAAGCAATGATCAAGAAGCAACCACAAGCATAGTTTCTCTTCTCTGTGGAAAGCTCGTTAAAAAATGAAATAGAGGCCACTAGCTTTCATGTTGGGGGTATCACGAGCATAGTTTTTCTTCTCTATGGCAAGCTCGTTAAAAAATGAAACAGAGGCCACTAGATTTCATGCTGGGGGCATAACGAGCATAGTTTCTCTTCTCTGTGGAAAGCTCGTTAAAAAATGAAATAGAGGATTTGAGCATAGTTTTCTTCTCTGTTACAAGCTCGTTAAAAAATGAAACAACAATCTGGGGATCGAACCTGGAACCTTGAGCATAGTTCTTTTCCTGTGTCAATCTCGTTAAAAAATGAAACGATCACCTCTCCCTTCAAGATGAGTCTTTCGCTAGATCTCGTAGATGTCGAGTCGAGTATTTCATTAGGTATCATTTTTGAACCTTCATTTCATCCACCTGTATCCTTTTTCTCCATCTAGCACAAAAATTGGTGACAACCTCAAAGTCGGTGAATGAATTGAAGCTTGGGGGGCATGTCTCCAGTCTTTGATGATCATTCTGAAGTCAAGTCACTATCTTTCAAGTTGGGGGCAGAGTACCGAGCTTAGTCTTTGTTCTTTCTCATGCTCGTAAATACATGAGAATGTAACCGGGTAAACTTTTATCTATTTTTCGGACTCGTATGGATACACGAACACACGAAAAAGGAACCCCCCTGGAGTCTACTTTAAACCCTTTTCAGACTCTCTAAATATGAAAAGATTGTCGAGTGACCTTGCTTCCTTTCATACTCATTAAAAGGTCAGAAAGGGCATCTTTCGAGCGATAGTTTAACCCTTTTTCGGTCTCGTTGGACTACTGTACGAAAAAGGAACTGAGAGAGTTCTCTTTTAAGTGTTTTTCCAAAATCTATAATCCTGAAAAACCTTCGAGTTTTCTGTCTTTGGACTCCTTAAAACACACATCAACAGGCCCATATGGGAATAATCCCTTACTTCTTCCGGTTCATTAAACAAAGGAAGAGGAACTTACCGAATGTGAGTTATATCGAGCATGTGTTATCCTCCTCGAGCTCATTACATCAAAAATAGGTACTCGTCTATCTGGATGGGGGGAAAAATTGAAAGGAGCAAGCCAAGAAGTCTCTTGAGAACATTGTCCAGCAATTCTTAGAGTCGCCCTTGAACACGACACATTGTCATATGCATACATCATAATCCGTTGAGCCTCTGCACTGAGCCAATCCTTTGAGTCCCTTTCACTCCTTTGGGTCACCCGACGCAAGTCACAGTATCCACTGCACCATCAAGTTTTGGTCCATGTCAGGTTTCTGTTGTTGTGCCTCAGTGTTCAAGGGAAGTATCTGCCTCTAGAGTTATCCATCCCAAATATCTTGCCTCAAAACCTGTGTCAGTCCATGTCCATTTGATCTGCCAATTACATCTCCATGTCCGTTTCGTGTCGTTGATGGGGGATACATCAACGCCCTCCCTCGAAGAGTCTATTCCTGTCGACTTCAACACATTATCCGAGAATTAGACTTAGAAACCAGTTAGTACTTTGGGACCTGCATGCCTCAATGGAAAGCCTCCTCACGTTCGACAATAGGTTTACATAATTGACCTATGATCGGATGATTCCACGGATGTTCGACTCCATTCACATTCGTTGGAATGTACTAGGGTACCTTGGGAATCATTGACATTAATGGTGATTTCCCTCGCACTTGTTAACGGTTCACACCATTGACCGGTAATCAAGTGGTTTCTGCCATGTTCAACATCAGGACATCTATTCACATGGTTAGATTCGTACTACATTGGGATCGGTAAGAAGACCCTGGGTTGAGTAATCACTTTGATATAAACTTTGCCCAGGTTGCGATGGAGTTTATTTTGAACAATGACACATATACTGTTACATAGATCCACTTTGTATTGGTCGTGGCTATGTCTTGTCATCTCATAGATCCACTGAGTATTCTTTGTGGCTACGATCAGTTCATGTCATCAGAGTATAGATCCACAGTGTATTTTCAGTGGCTATACCTTTTTATCAATACAATTATGGATCCACATTGTATTTTATGCGGCCATATCTTGCAAGTCTTGATCACCCAAGCATAGGTATGCCTACCTTGGGTTTTGAAACATGTCATAATATTCGTTGGATGTTTGTGTGCATCTTCTGTCAGGTTCTCCGAGTCTATACCCTTGCTTGAAAGTCTACAAAGTATTTCAGTTATCAGTTCGCATCTTCTAACTTCATACTTTGGGGGGCAATCTGTTACACATCAAAATTACTCACTTTGATAGTGTCGCAAGTGTCGTCATTACAAAGGTCGCAAGTGTCGCATTTTGCTCACAAGGTCGCAAGTGTCGCATGTTTCTCACAAGTGTTTCAAACATCAAACAAAGCATACTGCCATGATGCCTATCTTGTGCCTATAACGACATGAGAAGGACACTTGAAACACCTCAAACATTTGATTTGGGAGAGGAGAAATGAGTCAGCAGGCTTGCAAACCTTTTTCCATCTGAAAGCACTTCAAAAACTGAGTTTTTGGAGAGGAGCGCTCCCCCTTACACTATCTTGGAGCGTCGACGCTCCCCCTTACACTGTCAGGGAGCATTATAAAGCTCCCCTAGCCCTTTTGAGGGAGCGCTATAGATTTTGAGAGCGTTGGTGCCCCCCTAAAGCCTACTAGGGAGCACTACAACACTCTGATGGCCCTTTTGAGGGAGGGCTACCTATTCTGGGCAGTTGTTAAGTTGTTCAGATGAATGGGGGAAGCATCTTTTCATTCTTGGAAGGCAGTTGGATTCGAATCCCTAGTCCAACCATGATCCTAGGGAAAATCCTCAACTGAAGGAGGAAAATCCTCAACTTCCCCAAGGATATCTCAAGTTGTTGAGCCTCTCCAAGGATATATAAGCAATCTTTCTAATGGTGAAAGGGGATGGGAAATGGAGAATTACACCAAACTTATGATCTCATAAGTGGTGCTGGAACAGAGATGATTGAGGAAGAATTGCTAGCATGAAACCTATGATCTCATAGGAAACACACAGTCAGCCAGAAGAGAGTGATCAATGAAGCTGTTGTTATCTAGGTTGTGGATATTTCGAGCAAGGGTTAGACGAAGGGGACTTGATGAAGCTGTCGCATTCGCATCTACGATTGTAAGTACTGTTGTCGTTATTCTCATTAATATGACACGCTTGGCCTATTTCTTTCTAGTTTGTGTCTGATGTTACATGAACTTATCATTGATAGATAGATCTGTTTACAAGCTAATATCAATAGAGTAGGAAGTGGTTGTATCTTGTTTGTCCACAAGATTCAGCAAGGAGCAAAGGATCAAAGTGCAACTTGGAGCGTGCAGGGAGAAACATCGATAAAAAGGTACTGTTGTTATCCTTCCTTCTCATGTGTTAGTTTGGATAGATTTGAAAGGAATTCAGTGTCCACGTTAAGCATTTTCTGTCTTAGAGTTAAGGTCAAGCTCTTAGAGGCGATCTACCTATCCGCAGGGAGATTTTCCTACAACATTGATATCTACAGGGAGCTAAACACGTAGGTGAGTGAGCTATCTAAAGAATATCTATTAATGGAGAAAGGTGTTTTCAATTTTCAAGAGCTCTATGAGGGGCAACCTTTTGAAGAGATGGGTTTTTTTTATGCAGTGATATCATTGGGGTTGTAGAGGATATGTATTTATGTTATGAACAACATGAAGAGAAAAAATAATTATGTATGAGATAAATTTTTGAATGTAAAGATGAAAATAATTCCTTCTAAGGACAACAATATGTATACTTCTTTTAAATGAAATATAAGTTTTTTCTTTCGCGAAAAAAAAACAAATAACTAAATTGATTTAGTTCAACCTTGTAACAAATATCTCTCCATTATAAAGAGGAACACATACAATCTTAGTAAGGTTGGACAATTTAGGAATAGCTCGTTATTAAGTTGTACTCATGTTCAAGACATTTCTTCCTAACACAAATTTTCTTGTAATTAAGCACAATTAATAAACAAAAAAAACTTACTACTTTCTGAAAAATAATTTCTTGTTTGTTTTCTTGCATTTGGCCAATTCACAATTTAGGTTGTTAGTCCTTTAATAATGTGTTCTCCTTTAATAGTAAATGAATTTTTTTAATATTATATCAATTTAAAAAGATTGTAAACATTTTTGTTACAAAATATTAATTTATTTGTTTTTATTATAATTATAATTTATTTTTTTATTAATTTGAAAGTTTGAAACTCAACGTATTTTAAAAAATTTAAATAAAAATCATTATAAGACAAAATAATATTTTTTTTTTCTATCTTAAATTTTAATTCTATTCTTCAAACATTAAATGGATTGTTCTCCTTTGATGTAACATCCCTGTTTCCCCCAACTTGTAATTAATCATTAATTAGGATTACCATGATGTGGCATGGGAACGATGTAAATGTGTTATTGTTTGAATTGCCAATAAATGAATGTGGGGGTGAAGCTTTGAAAGTACTGGCCATGATATCACTAGAGGAAAGAATGTGAAAACTCTAAGAGAGGGTTCATTATGTCGAATGAACCCAAATTTCCCTTTGAAGAGGATAATAAACCTCCTTCGGATCCCAAGGAGAGAAATCAGTTAATGAAGAAAGGACCGGTGGTTGAACCATCAACCACCCCCATGAATGGAAGCATGGTCTATTTGCAGAAGGTCATCATGAAGTACCATTGGGTCCTACAGACTCAGACTGACCCAAGTTTTCCTTCTAATAGAAGGAACAAGATGGGAGGGATGTGTGTGCAAGGAACGTAAGAGAATAAAGAGAAGAGTGGAGAAGGTGAGAAGCTCTCTAGCTGAGAATGAATAGAAGGTCGCGAGCTTGATATTGAGGAAGCATCTGATAAACCTCATTGAGGCCATGACAGAGGGAGAAATCTATGAGAGTATGCAGAGAATGGGACCTGAGTAGAAGGATGCGAGCTTGATGCCAAGGAATCATCTGATAAACCTCGCAGAAGATGTGAAAGAGACGGGATTGTTGAGAATTGGCATAAATTCTCTGGTGATATCATGGCTTGGAATGGGGGTGGCCAGATCGCTAAGAATGAATTCCTCTGAGCCTATGGTTGGGTGGAAAGGAGAAAACCCATAGTCAGTTAGTTTGTAGCAACCTGTAATAGATAAGTATTCTCATATCCTACGTAATTAAATTGTAACTGAAGATTAAAGTTGTATATCCTATGAATGTTGTAGGGATGTGTATGTTTTCTTGATGATTAGAATATATCCCTTTATCTTTGCTTGATTGTGTATTTGAGAAAGTAAGGAACTATATGGTTTTTATATGTAAATGATCAAGCCTTGTGGCGGCTCCAGTTAAAACGAAGGAGTTGTGAGTTCGTCGACCTTGAGCATAGTTTCACGTATGCATGTCGACACTCCTAGTCGTTCTGATTCTCTTGGAGGAAGGAGTTTGTTAAGATCAAGAGAGGTAGTGCATGTATGCACAGAGTCTCTGCGAGGCTGGCAGAGACCGAGAACCTCTTAAGTATTAGAGTTGATGAATCAGTGCAAGGGTGTGCGAAATATTCTCCTAAGTGCTAACTGTAGGATAAATAGCACAAAGTGCCTAAATATTCAGAGCTGACGAAGCTCAGGAAGGATAGAGAGATTCAAGTCTCGAAGGGAAGATCCTCTTATTTGGGGAGACAAGCGGACAAGATCCCTTCGGGAAAATCAAAGTTCTATCACGACCATTGGATTTGGAGGAGGAGTGTAGGTGTTAACTCCTTGACTCCTTCAGTCTTTGTGAGTTTGGCGAACTTTGGTATTTTTCGTAAGGGAGACAGATCCTCCAAAGTCCCAGGGTGACAAAGTTAATCTCGTCTATAGATCTGAGGATGCTTGGGGACTATCCCAAACGTTGGATGTACGATGTGGTCAACCTGACGTTGACCAATTCGGAAGGACAGGGGTGTTGTAACATCAAAACCATCGAAGGTTGGAGTCGTGAAACATTGTGGACTGTGGATCTATGGATCCTTCATGACCCCTCTTGACCATTTGATCATGGGGACATGTGTATCACGTCGAGAGCACGTGGGGTCCCACATGTCGAGTGACGACATTTCCAGGTGTGGCGACCTCGTGACATGGTGAGTTGACGTCGGTGACCTGAGGCAGGTTCCATGTATTTTTACCAGATTATTTTGGGATGACATATGTCCCTCTAGGAGTGGCCCAACAATGGGACCCAAAGGACCCTTGAGCAGAGGTTACGAGTCATAGATCTCTGAGGTTATGTGGATACCCTCAGACCATCAGATCTAGGTTGTGGTAAGCTCGACGCTGACCTACTTTGGGAGAAAGGGGAATTTTACACCATGAAACCCCGGAACGTCGAAGATACGAAGTAGTGGAGGTTGTTGATCCAAGGGTTACGTGGACATACCTTGGCCCCGAGATCGAAGGCCATGAAAGCCGATCAGTCACGAGTGATGTGGCGTAGTGATGTTACCCAGGGTGACATGGACCCAAAGTTTGGCATGCCATGTGTCACCTGGATTTGTGTGTATCACATACCCTATAGACCCATTAATATGTGACACATGTCACCCCCTAATGAGGATATGTTTCATGCCTATCCCTTATATGTGTCAGTACCTAATACTTGCCCGCCTAGTCAAAGTAATGGGTGAAGTGACCGAAATCTCCAGGAGTCCAGGACTTGGGAATTCCAGAGGTTTGGAGTGTAGGGTAGAGGATAAACCAAAAGGTCTGAAGGCCAGATCCACATGGAGGGATTTTGGGTTCCTTCGGGAGTTTGGGACTCCGAGAAGTCTCATGCATAGACAGTAAAGAGACATTCATCACCGAAGTGTTGAAGCATCGAACATCGATTTCTCGCTAGCCTGAGTGTGAGACGAGGGTTAATCCAGTCTTTGGATTGGGTGATGGATGGACCTTCCCTGTGGGAGGTAAGAACCTGGAGATGGTACAAACAGGATGAATCCACGTGGGCGTCACGTGGCCCTCAACCAATGAATGCCCAAAGAACTTTGGAAAGTTGTAAGATATAAACCAAGGGTCGATTTAGAGTCGGGTAACAGTCGTTAGAAAGATATGGGTGTGTATAAGAGAATGAATTATCTAGGAGAGATGATTCGAGATGAGTTGGTTAAGAAAAAAATGAAATTATGATGCCCCACCGCTTAAAAGAGAATTTAGGGGTCGAGTGTGTTACAGATTGGTATCAAAGCACATAAAAAATACTTGGCCTACGTGGGCTCATGCGTGAGTCGTATGAAAATATTTTGGAGGAATTTAAAGGGTAACACCCTATCTTACCCCATTCTTGAGAGGTTTAGTCAAACTTCTCCAAAGAGAGGAATGAAACGTGTTATTGTTTATAGATGTTTTGAAAACCTGCACTGTGTGTTGCTAGTGTTTCCAAATAAAGAAGATGACCCCACTATGCAATTGTACGACTGTTTTATAGTCATAAGATTTGGTTACCAAGGTGAAGATGATCCTTTGGAGAATATCACTGCCAAACATAAAAAAAATTGCCTAAATTCCTTGAGTGGAAGGATGTAGATTAAAATACAGTTGGGATTTTATCCAACAAAATTGAATCATTCTAGTTTGTGGAAAAGGAATCCTACTAGTTCTTTTCAGAAAGGATAGTCGATCCTACAAGAGTGGGATTATGCTTATGGGAACTAATAGAAAGACTTGGATGTGAATGGATGGAAAGGATATGTAGCAGTAATAACTACTTTCTTAATGAAGGGTTAAACCTTGTATATGTGTATAATCCCTCACGATCAGAGGAATGAGTTTGTTGACCATTCTCTGAAAAAGGAATGGTCAACTCTCAGGTTTCAAAGAGAACTAAGAAACAAATTTTGTTTCTGGGTACATGAATTGATGGACATGGTTTTTCTAATCAAGATGATAAATGGAGTTGTAGAAATATAGAGTGATTGAGTGAGAAATCACAACAACCTCCCTTGCTTGGTGGATAGGAAACTAATATGCCAGAGTTCTTGTGGGAGGAGGAGAGTGGCCTCCATCCCTGACTGTTTCTGAACATAAGGATTAATTCTAGGTGTAATGGTTAAGAATAATCTTGACCTAAGAATTCTAGGTGTGTGAATGACATGGAAAAAGGTGCAAGCAATGAGCTTGCATGATGAACATCTGGACTGTGTGTGTTTATGCTTGAGTGCATGGATTTCATGCATTATGAAGCTTCTTGATATGAAGCCTGATAGTAATACCAGTTAGGTATGAATGATATCAAATGTGAAAGTGATGCACATGTATGATGTAAGAGTATAGGAACACTAAAGGTGCTAGGTGACTACCTAAATGAGTGAAATGAGAGACAAGCATTACACTTCCCAAAATTAAATGAATACCATGGATGCATGGTTGAATCCATTTTGAAGAGTCATGAACGTTCTGTTTTGAATGATAGATTAAGGGGAATATGCCTTATTCCCTCAAGAAAGACTAGTATAAATAAAATAAAGAGTGGACGAGCAAGGATGCTCTGTTGTCATGATAAGAGGAAAATGATTCTGCCTTTGAGGGTCACATGGGAATGATTTTGAACAATCACGAGTTGACTGATTTTAAAATAGAGATGCAGGTGTGATGTGAAATATACCTGTGGTAGCTACACACAAGTTTATGATTATGCATATGGTTAAGCACATCATAGATGTAAGTTAACAAAATGAGAATATGTGTGGATACATAATTTGGATGCATGCCAAAGATGCATGTTTATATTCCTTATGAAATATTTGGTACCCAACTAAAGCCAACTCAAGGTTGAGGCTATCACAAATAGTGAACGATATGTAATAAGGAAGTTGCATGTTGAAGGAGTTCCCTGGGGAGGAACTCTTTGAAGACTTTGTCAGGAGAACAGAGTCACAACCTTCTTGACTGTTGAGAACTAAGCAACGAGCTACAAGCTTGTATATATATATAAGAATCCTAGATTATATTTTGAAAAAAAATCATGTAACGAATAGAATACTAATAATGAATCTTGATCATTCTAAAAACTGAATGGTAACGTGTAGGATGCATCCTGGATTATATTTTGAAAAAAAATCATGTAACGAATAAAATACTAATAATGAATCTTGATCATTCTGAAAACCGAATGGTAACGTGTAGGATGCACAGGTTCATGATTCATTATGGACAAACAGATTTGCTATTAAAGTATGTTGATGTATCCTAAGATTTAGGATGACCCTAACCAAGGCTACTCAAGAAAAGAACAGAAAGACCACAATAAGAAGTCGATTGCATAAAGAATTGGAAGAAGCGGAGGAACACTTTTCTCACCCTAAGAACCATGAATAGTGTAATAGATTCATAGGATTAAAAGAGTAGTTGTGGAAACCAGTACAACTGGTAAATGGAAAATAAACCCCCCTAAGTATGATTAAATGAATAAATGAGTATGTTTGACTAAATAGGCTTGGTTGAAGCCATGATTAAGAAAAGGAAATGAGGCCTTAGAGATAACTAAATTGGGTTGAAAAGCCCCAAGAAGTGTAGAAAGAATTGGAAGAAGGTGAGAGCCCTCAATTCTTTTCTTATTGAGTATTATGTTTTCTCTGGGATGAGAAAGATGGTACGCTGATGAAAGTAAAATGTTTTGACACCATAGTGATGATGGTTGTATTGTTGTAGAAACAATCGAGATCTGTGTGTGTTGCACTTATGGAAACATTTGAGGATAATGTGATGAAGTGCATAAACATATGCTAGGACATTTTGAATATGTTTTATGGATTTGAATGTTATAATACTTGCATTTTGTTTAATATTACAACTAATGTAATTGTGACTATGATGGTGCATGCTATGTATAGAAAGGAATTGGAGTTGTTGAGGAAGACAATTGCCAATGATGGGAAACATCAAGTAGAGGATGACAATGAGAAGGTTGCGGTTGAAATATTGTTGACAAGATATGACGGGATTTGGTAAGAACCCCTTCTGAAATATTTATTGTCTTAATGTTATGCATGAACTTTTGAAAGGAAGTTGTATGCCTTGGATACCCGCATAGGGTATGATTCAGGAAGGAGAACCTGAATGATGGAGGTGTGAACCTCTGGTAGTTAAGACTGTTTGTAATCCTTGGAAGAATTCATGAAATGATATGTCATTAATGTATTGATGAATCAAGGAATGCTTAAAGGCATTCATCTGAAACCTTGAGTTTCATGAATGAAGATTTAAGGTTGTGATCGATTCAGAGAAGAAAATATGGTTCTGCTAAAATAATAATTATGGATAGAGGATCCATATGGTAATGAGTTGGTTGAAGTCCAACACACCTTGGAAAGAGTGCCTAGTCTGAAAAGTGATAATCTGAAATCAATGCAAGGATGCATTATGTGTGAATGTGTCCATGGACATTGGCACATTGATTAAATTTACTTAATGTTGAATTGCATTTGGAAAGGTTGATATACTGAAATGATGCATGTGTAAGGAATGAAATTTCCTTTTTCTTTATATCCTCGAATAGATAAAAGTGATTTGATTGTTAGTGTGCATAGTCTTGAAACTGTTTATGAACCACTGCAAGTGTGCAATGAACATATAATGTGCACGATAAATAACAACTTGTTTGGCTAAGGAATGTTGGAATTGCAGGAAGCAAAGGGTCTTGGATATGGCAGTTTTGTAAGCCCATAAGGAAGACCAAAATTTATAGCTAAGACAAATTGCTATGGGAAGGAAAGTCCCATAATTAGTGGATCTGGTCGAACAAATTTGAAAATAAATTAGGGAATTGGAAAATATATGGGTGACAGATTTGCAATAAAATTCTGAAATTTAGAATTTATGATCATGTCTCATGAATTTATAAATACCTATGATATAGGTGAGAAGAAAAGATTTGTCCAGAAAGGAAAAATGAAGGCTAACAAGATGAAAAGCATGAAAAATGGTTGTTGTTGAGCCATATGAACCCCATGGTAAGTCATGGTCACCTGGAATATGTTGTGTTGAGGTAACACAAGCCGGAGGGACGCCTTGACTGTAAGTCTCGAAGAATTTTATGGAATTATTCTTGTGCGAGAAAACCTTGGCAAGGCAAGATGGATCACCTGAGGAATTGTATAACCGAGAAGGGGATGCTCGAGCCTGGGCCTAGAGGGTGAGTGACCGCAATGAACAGGACACTCTTATAGTTCTTGTAAACTATTTATTGGGATCATGCACACAATGGGTATGTCCAGGAAAAATAGTGAGCCTAGATAACAAGACATCCATGTGGATACATATCCACAAACTGCGCAGATGAGTATTGTGCTAAATTGTGAAATTTTCCTAGAATTGTATACAAGACTAAAATGTTTTCACATAAGACTATGATTAATGTGATTATTGTCCAAGAATTATTGAAGGCAGGTGACGAAGGTTAAGAGTCTGAAAAATGACCTGACCAAGAAAGAAGGTCAAAACTCTTGAAGCGACTGAATGAGAAAGACATGACAGGTGTTACTAAGAAAGAACATTGAGGATAGTTTTCCTTTTTAAGGGGGAGGGGATTGTAACACCCCTGGTTCCCCCAACTTGTAATTAATCATTAATTAGGATTACCATATTGTGGCATGGGAACGATGTAAATGTATTATTGCTTGAATTGCCAATAACTAACTCTAGGAGTGAAACCTTGAAAGTACTAGCCATTATATCACTAGAGGAAAGAATGATTAAACTTTAAGAGAGGGTTCATTATGTCGAATGAAACCAAATTTCCCTTTGATGAGGATAATAAACCTCCTCTGAATCCCAAGGAGAGAAATCAATTAATGAAGAAAGGACCGGTGGTTGAACCATCAACCACCCCCATGAATGGAAGCATGGTCTAGTTGTAGAAGGTTATCCCGAAGTACCACAGGGTCTTGTAGACCTAGATTGACTCGAGTTTTCCTTCTGACAGAAGGAACAAGATGGGAGGGATGTGTGTGCAAGGCATGTAAAAGAATAAAGAGAAGAGTGGAGAAGGCGAGAAGATCTCCAGCTGAAAACGAACAAAAGGTCGTGAGATTGATGTCGAGGAAGCATATGATAAACCCCGTCGAGGTCATGACAGAGGGAGAAATATCTGAGAGTATGTAGAGAACGGGACCTGAGAAGAAGGTCGTGATCTTGATGCTGAGGAAGCATCTGATAAACCTCATAGAAGATGTGAAAGAGAGAGGATCGTTGAGATTTGGCATAAATTCCCTGGTGATATCATGGTTTGGCATGGGGGTAGCCAGAGCACTAAGAATGAAAGCCTCTAAGCCTATGGTTAGGTGGAAAGGTGAACACCCACAGTCAGTTAGTTGGCAGCAAGTTGTAATCGATAAGTATTCCCATATCCTGTGTAATTAAACTGTAATTGTAGATTAAAGTTGAATATCCTATGAATGTTGCAGGGATGTGTATGTTTTCTTGATGATTAGATTGTATCCCTTTATCTTTGCTTGATTGTGTATTTGGGAAAGTAAGGAACTATATGGTTTGTATATGTAAATTCTCAATCCCCATAGAGGCTCCAGTTAAAACAAAGGATTTGTGAGTTTGTCGACCTTGGGCACAGTTTCATGTATTCATGTTGACACTCCCAGTTGTTCTGAGTCTCCTGGAGGAAGGATTGTGTTAAGCTCAGGAGAGGTAGTGCATGTATGCACAAAGTCTCTGTGAGGTGGGCAGATACCAAGAACCTCTTAAGTTCTAGAGTTGATGAATGAGCGCAAGGGTGCGTGAAAGATTCTTCTAAGATCTAAGTGCAGGAGAAATAGTGCAAAGTGCCTAAATATTCAGAGTTGATGAAGCTCAGGAAGGATAGCAAGATTCAAGTCTCGAAGGGAAGATCCTCTCCTTTGGGGAGACGAGAAGACAAGATCCTTTCGGGAAAATCTAAGGTTTGTCACGACCATTGGATTTGGAGGAGGAGCGTAGGTGTTAACTCCTTGACTCCTTCAGTATTCACGAGTTTGGCGAACTTTGGTATTCACCGTAATGGAAATGGATCCTCTGAAGTCCTGGGGTGACGAAGTTAATCTGGGTCATAGATATGAAAACGCCTACGGACTATCCCAAACATTGGATCTACGATGTTCTCAGCCTGGCATTGACCCCTTTGGAAGGACATGGGTGTTGTAACGTCAAAACCCCTGAAGGTCAGAGTCGTGAAGCATTGTGGACCGTGGATGTAAGGATCCTTTGGGGCACCTCTTGATCGTTCGATCATGGGGATGCATGTATCACATCGAGAGTATGTGGGGGCCCACGTGTCAAGTGATGGCATTGCTAGGTGTGGCGACCTCATGACATGGTGAGGGGACGTTGGTGACTTGAGGTAGGTGCCGCGTATTTTTACCGGAGTGACCCAAGGGACCCTTGAGTGGAGGTTACGAGTTGTAGATCTTCAGGGTTATGTGGATACCCTCGGACTGTCAGATCTAGGTTGTGGTCATCTCGACGTTATCCTACTCTAGGAGAAAGGAGAAGTTTTCACCATTAAACCCCCCAATGTCGAAGATACGAAGTATCGAAGGCCGTTGATCCAAGGGTTACGTGGACGTACCTTGCCCGCGAGATCGAAGGGCATGAAAGATGATCAGTCTGGAGTGATGTGGCATAGTGATGTTACCAAGGGTGACGTGGACCTAAATCTTGATGTGCCACGTGTCACCTAGATTCATGTGTATCACGTACCCTGTAGACCCATTAATATGTGACACGTGTCACCCCCGGATGAGGGTACGTGTCACCCCTGGCCCTTCTACGTGCTACTACCCGGTACATGCCCCCCTAGCAAAAGTAGTGGGTGAAGTGACCGGAAACTCCAGGAGTCCGGGACTTGGGGACTCCGGAGGTTTGGAGTGTAGGGTCGAGGATAAACCAAAAGGCCCAAAGGTCATAGCCACGTGGAGGGATTCTGGGTTCCTTCAGGAGTTTGGGTCTATGGGAAGTCTCATTCGAAGACAGTAAAGAGACATTCAATGTCGAAGTGTTGAAGCATTGAATGTCAATTTCCAGCTAACCTGAGTGTTAGACGAGGGTTAATGTAATGTCCCCACTTTGGGACATCATCACAGTTCAGAGATTTATGATGACCAGAGTAGCCAGATGGATGTTATAGCGATTACAGGGGTATTTGAGAGGCATTGTGGGGTCCAGCTTGCATTGATCATCATATTCCATCATTATGAGCCATTCCGCACAGGTTGGATTTGGTTTCATTGCATTTCGACGATTTCCATGATTTTGACTATTTTGAGCTATAAGTTAATTGAAATCACTGAAGAGGTCATTTTGGGCACATTACTTGGAGGAACCTCTCAGTGTAATAGCTCATTGGAATTAGGAGGAGCAACACTATAGGATGGGATGGCTAGAAGTGACTTTCAGTGGCCAGGGAAGCCACAAGGAGAGATAAGGGGCTTTTCAGAGCTAAAAAGGTTAATTAATTAATTAAAGTGATTTAATTAATTAATTAAATATTAATAAAATGAAAGTCACTTTGGAGGGACAAGGTGAGCTAGAAAGTATAAAAGGAAGGCAAGGGCCTCTACTCTATCATTCATTCATGTATGATCTTATTTTGATATCTGGCTTCTAGCTAGTGAGCCCAACATTGGTGGTTTTGAGGGTTTTGACATAACAAACCCTAGAGGACGATTTGGTGGTGAAAGATTCCACCTAGCTTGTCCCAAGATTGGTCTCGGAGATGCAATACTCTCCCACACCATTCTAGTTCTAGATCTACTCAGTTGCAGAGGGATTCTACATCAATTTCATGTGCAGATAGAGAGAGGGCGCACCAGTTGAGGGTTTCCAACAAGAGGGGCGCACCATCCTTGGATAGAGATTCGTTGTAGGAGATTGGCAGGGTTTTTGGAGATTCCATCAATTGGGTTCTTCTTGCAGGGTCTTCACCATCACTCCTAGTGCTTTCTGAGAGAGTTTCATGGTTCAGATTATTTCTTAGAGCAGTGGGACGAATTAAAGAGAAGGAGGGCGTTTCTGAGATTCAAATCTAGTAAGTTTGGAGGACTTACACTTCATATCTGACCCTGAGACTTCACCTAGTGACTTGCAGTGTCCCGATCTATATTTCTAGAGAGTTTCATAGCATTTGGAGGCCTCCTTCATCAGGGTTGAATTATCTAGGGCTTAAGTCATCTAGTGGGGTGCACCATTCAATGGAGGATTTCATATCTACAGGGTTTGAGAGTGGATTTGGAGATTTAGACACCTGGGTTGTCCTTACAGTTGCCCAATATATCAGTTGGCATATTTCTTAGGGTGATTGGACACCTTTGATAGCAGGGCCGAAATATTGAGGAGCTTCAGCACTGCAGCAAAGCGTGGCATCTTCCAGCTTGAGGGGTTTGGCACTTGGCATTGGTCTTCATCTCCTATCCATCCTTTGGAGGCTTATTTTGTATTTTCGGGAGCATTTTGTAGCAGCTCTATTATCTCTCTTCTTGGCCATCTTTTGAGCATTCCATATCGGCATCTTCATTGTAGTAGGTTTCTCTAATTTATGAATAAATCAATTGTGATGTTTTGGCTTGTCTATCATATTGCATATGGTTGAGGTATGTTCTGTGGTTGACTATTCTTGTTATTTGTTGCATACACACATATAAACACATCAGTAAACCCTAAGGCCGAAATCAAGAGGCCATCCAACAAGTAAACGCACCTAAACAAATAGATCAGCAAACTGTTTGATAAAATACCTCACTCAGAAAAAGTTTTAAAAAGACACCAAAACCGTGATGATCCTTGCATAATGGCTTGGGATCATTACAGTGGTATCAGAGCTTAGATTATTTCCAACCAATGGGGATTAGCATAGTTACAATAAGATGGATATTATTTACAGGATTGAGGAGTGTGAAATGGAATATGAAACCATCAATAATTTCAAAGGGCTCATAACATTCCAATGGTTCCTATCCTATAAAAATCCTAGTTGGAACAAAAAGAAGATTGCAGGTTGGCTCAAGGCAAGGGAGGAAATTAGAGCAGCCTTTGGATTGAACCCCACTCCCATTAGGAGGGAAAAACAGAGAAACCCCACACCCAATAGGAGCACACAACGTTGCTTCAGTTGCAAGGTGCCCTGGGAACCTAATCATAGGTGTAGGGGTAAGGGTAAGAAGCATATTGTTGAGGTACGAGAGGACAGTGATGATGAGGCATGTGAGGATGGATTGATTGAGACTTATTTGGAGAAGTCTGATGATGATAGTGACTCTTGCACAGAGGCTAGTGATAGTGACTCTACCTCAAAGGATATTGATGATGACTCTTGCACAAAGGCTAGTGATGTTTGCACAGTTGAGGAGGATGATGACCCTTGTGTAGTGGATAGGCAGTTGGATGGATAGGACAATAGCACCAGTGTATCAGCAAACATATCACATATCATTGATGTCCTTACGTCTCATCAGAGTGGTGACACTAGTGAGGAGTCACACGTGTTAGCACCTAGAGATGATGAGCTTCCTATGGGGGGTGTGACACATATGTAACCTGTTCAGACACCCATGATAGCCACGTCACATGAGGAGATCCGTGGCATGTCAGGTTTGATGGATGAGCCTAGTGTGAGGGATGCACACCATGAGCAGGTAGACCCACATATCCAGGAGGAGGTACAGGACATACAGGCAGTTGACCTCACACATACAGGTTAGCCAGAGGAGATAGAGTCACAACTATTGGAGACTCCATTGGTTGAGCAGATTGTAGAGGCTGACAGGGTGATGGAGCACTTACTTCCAGGATTGGCCTGCATTGATGAGGATGCACTCTTTATCAATCAGGATGACCATAGCATGTGTCCGGACACAATTATATGGGATCCAGGCGCAGATGATAGTAGCAAGTTGAGTGCACAGGAGGATACAACTTCTCACACTGGATACAGTATGACTCAGAGGGAGGTAGCAGTTGAGGATGATGTGCAGTTACATATGGGCAGACCTAGTGGTAAAGTAGACAGCAGGCAGTTCAACACTTTGTCTTCTACAGAGAGTGTTGTTAGTGATGGCACTAGCAATGAGAGGCATGAGGGGATACCTCAGCATGACCATGATCAGGAGTCACACCACTTAACAGCACAGTTGAGTGTTAGTGAGGCTATGATCATGGCAGCCACTAGACATATTGATGACACGCATGCAGTGATGGAAGATTACTGTTAGAGAGCATCAGTGGCACATGGTAGTTCAGATGAGGGAATTGCCATGGATGATTCTCATACTCTCAGAGAGAGAGTATCGGTGATGAGGACCGACTACCATCAGTTGGTGGCTGATAAATATTATCTACTGATGGTTGGTGAGATGTATCATGAGGCTCTAAGGGAGCATGAGTTGGAGATGGACCAACTCACCCAGGATTTGGAGAGCACTCGAGGATTCTTGAGAGGCACACAGACTGCCCTTCAAGAATCAGAGTCTAGGACATATGAGTCTCTTGAGGAGATCCATCAGAGATCCACTTCATCTGTCTTAGTGGACACTCAAATGTATCAGTCAGTCACATTAACAGAGGATGTTGATGATCTAGCAGAGGAGCACCAGTTGATGGGGGACACTTCCATTTGTGTCTTGGGAGTGGTTGATCTCCATATAAAGATTGATCCAGTCGTACGCCCAGGATCTGTGATGCAGCATGAGTTTGCGAGAGATGACAGGAGTATGCCGGAGCATATAGTGATGAGTGATAGATCACAAAGACATGCTGAGATGTATGGTGGGGTTCAGAGGGGTGTACTACCTGGTAGGGAGGAGACACACCTAGGGGAGCATGCAGATGTCACTCCTTTGCAACAAAACCTAGTTATGAGAGATCAACTTCAACATATCAGTAGTTGCATGAGAGATGAGAGATGGAGGTTAGTTGAGCAGCAGTTGGAGGAGTTACCTCCAGTTGTACTAGATGGTTGGGCTTCAGTGGTGACCACGGGGGAGTACTTATCATGGATAATGATGGACGAGCTTCTGGTCAAATCCTTGGGATTGACCAAAGCATGTGACGCCTTCCAGTCCTACAATCAGCTGCAAATATTTTTGTTATCCTTCTTTGACACATTTACCATTGACAACAGCATGAGGAGGATAGTAGATGAGCACAAAGGGCGTATGATAGTGATCAGTCTCACACAGGAGCAGTTAGATGAGATTGGAAGTGATAAACTTCCAAGTTTGCCATGGGATCCAGGAGTTCATTGGGTGAGCCGAATGTTTCACTACCTGATGACCCAAGTTGTGTTCAAGAGCCACATACTCCAACAAGGATCAGTCTCGAGTGGGCCATCAGGGATTCGTCCTATAGAGCGAGGAAACTTTTCACTCTTGATCATCATGAGCGGATGTGGAGATGGGTGGATAGGTACTTCTTCTATAGAGATGCCTTTACAGATACATTTTATGGATAGCAGGTTTGGTGGTCACAGGTATTTCAGCGTGAGGATCCAGGAGAAGAGGATCCAGTATGTTTGCAGGGGGCAGACAGTCATGTTCAGAGTAGTGCAGTGTCAACATGAGGATCTTCGACAGAGGTTAGCATGGGACCCAGGGATTGTAGGATTGAGTAGTTCATTGACTGACAGGGTAGAGGGGACCATTGTAGGGAAAATTTATTCTAACTTTCCATTGAGCTTCAGTGTTGAGAGGAGCGCATCGCTTGCGGGTGCCTCACAGAGGTCTTGGAGTACCTCATTCTGGCATCAACATGAGGAGTTGATGGAGGTCGTGTGGATCTTGGAAGAGATTTGGAGGATGGACTCATTCCAAGATGAGGCCATGTGTCATGAGCAGGAGGGTCACAGGGTTGATATCTTTCAGGACTATGCTTCGCGGAGTATTGCAGTTCACTTCCTGATATGGGATCCAGGGGGTGGAGTGTATTATTGTTCGTTTTTGGATGGTTTCTATTGTGTATCCCACAGGTGGACATGGGATCCTGGTATTTTATTTGAGTGGATTTGGTTATTTCTTGAGGATAAGAAATTTTCTAGCAGGGAGGACTGTAATGTCCCCACTTTGGGACATCATCACAGTGCAAAGATCTATGATGACCAGAGTAGCCAGATGGATGTTATAGCTAGTACAGGGGTATTTGAGAGGCATTGTGGGGTCCATCTTGCATTGATCATCATATTCCATCATTATGAGCCATTCCGCACAGGTTGGCTTTGGTTTCGTTGCATTCCTACTATTTCCATGATTTTGACTATTTTGAGCTATAAGTTAATTGAAATCACTGAAGAGGTCATTTTGGGCACATTGCTTAGAGGAACCTCTCAGTGTAATAGCTCATTGCAATCGGGAGGAGAAACACTACGGGATGGGATGGATAGAAGTGACTTTCAATGGCTAGGGAATCCACAAGGAGAGATAAGGGGCTTTTCAGAGGTAGAAAGGTTAATTAATTAATTAAAGTGATTTAATTAATTAATTAAATATTAATAAAATGAAAGTCACTTTGGAGGGACAAGGTGAGACAGAAAGTATAAAAGGAAGGAAGGGCCTCTACTCTATCATTCATTCATGTATGATCTTATTTTGATATCTAACTTCTAGCTAGTGATCCCAACATTGGGGGTTTTGAGGGTTTTGACATAACAAACCCTAGAGGACGATTCGGTGGTGAAAGATTCCACCTAGCTTTTCCCAAGCTTGGTCTTCGAGATGCAATACTCTCCCACACCATTCTAGTTCTAGATATACTCAGTTGCAGAAGGATTCTACATTAGTTTCATGTGCAGATAGAGAGAGGGTGCACCAGTTGAGGGTTTCCAGCAAGAGGGGCGCACCATCCTTGGATAGAGATTCGTTGTAGGAGATTGGCAGGGTTTCTGGAGATTCCATAACTTGGGTTCTTCTTGTAGGGTCTTCACCATCATTTCTAATGCTTTTTGAGAGAGTTTCACTGTTCAGATTATTTCTTAGAGCAGTGGGACAAATTGAAGAGAAGGAGGGCGTTTCTGAGATTCAGATCTAGTCAGTTTGGAGGAGTTACATTTCATATCTGACCCTGAGACTTCACCTAGTGACTTGCAGTGTCCTGATCTATATTTCTGGAGAGTTTCAGAGCATTTGGAGGCCTCCTTCATCAGGGTCGAATTATCTAGGGCTTCAGTCATCTAGTGGGGTGCACCATTCAGTGGAGGATTTCAGATCTACAGGGTTTGAGAGTGGATTTGGAGATTTGGACACCTGGGTTGTCCTTAGAGTTGCCCGATCTATCAGTTGGCATATTTCTTAGGGTGATTGGACACCTTTGATAGTAGGGCCGAAATATTGAGGAGCTTCAGCACTACAGCAGAGTGTGGCATCTTCCAGCTTGAGGGGTTTGGCACTTAGCATTGGTCTTCATCTCCTATCCAGCCTTTGGAGGATTATTTTGTATTTTCAGGAGCATTTTGTAGCAGCTCTATTATCTCTCTTCTTGGCCATCTATTGAGCATTCCAAATCGGCATCTTCATTGTAGCCGGTTTCTCTAATTTATGAATAAATAAGTTGTGATGTTTTGGCTTGTCTATCATATTGCATATGGTTGAGGTATGTTCCATGGTTGTCTATTCTTGTTATTTGTTGCATACACACATATAAACACATCAATAAACCCTAAGGCCGAAATCAAGAGGCCATCCAGCAAGTAAACACACCTAAACAAATAGATCAGCAAATTGTTTGACGAAATACCTCACTCAGAAAAAGTTTTAAAAAGACACCAAAATTGTGATGATCCTTGCATAATGGCTTGGGATCATTACAGTGGTATTAGAGCTTAGATTCCTGCCAGCCAGTGGGGATTAGTAGAGTTAGAATAAGATGGATATTATTTACAGGATTGAGGAGTGTGAAAGGGAATATGAAACCATCAATAATTTCAAAGGGCTCATAACATTCCAATGGTTCCTATCCTATAAAAATTCTAGTTGGAACAAAAAGAAGATTGCAGGTTGGCTCAAGGCAAGGGAGGAAATTAGAGCAGCCTTTGGATTGAAACCCACACCCATTAGGAGGGAAAAACAGAGAAACCCCAGACCCAGTAGGAGCATGCAACTTTTCTACAGTTGCAAGGTGCCCTGGGAACCTGATCATAGGTGTAGGGGTAAGGGTAAGAGGCATATTGTTGAGGTATGAGAGGATAGTGATGATGAGGCATGTGAGGATGGATCGATTGAGGCTTATTTGGAGTAGCCCGATGATGATAGTGACTCTTGCACAGAGGCTAGTGATAGTGACTCTACCTCAAAGGATATTGATGATGACTCTTGCACAAAGGCTAGTGATGTTTGCATGCTTGAGGAGGATGATGACCCTTGTGTAGTGGATAGGCAGTTGGATGGACAGGATGATAGCACCAATGTATCAGCAAAGATATCACATACCATTGATGTCCTTAAGTCTCAGCAGAGTGGTGACACTAGTGAGGAGTCACACGTGTTAGCACCTAGAGATGATGAGCTTCCTATGGGGGTGGTGACACATCTATCACCTATTCAGACACCCATGATAGCCACGTCACATGAGGAAATCAGTAGAAAATCAGGTTTGATGGATGAGTCTAGTGTGAGGGATGCACACGATGAGCAGGTAGACACACAGATCCAGGAGGAGCTACAGGACATACAAGCAGTTGACCTCACACATACAGGTCATCCAGAGGAGATAGAGTCACAGCTATTGGAGACTCCATTGGTTGACCAAATTGCAAAGGTTGACAGGGTGATGGAGCACTTACTTCCAGGATCGGCCTGCATTGATGAGGATGCACTCTTTAGCAGTCAGGATGACCATATCATGTATCCGAACACAACTATATGGGATCTAGGCGTAGATTATAGTAGCAGGTTGAGTGCACAGGAGGATATAGCTGCTCACACTAGATACAGTATGACTCAGAGGGAGGTAGCAGTTGAGGATGATGTGCAGTTACATATGGGAAGACCTAGTGGCACAGTAGACAACAGGCAGTTCAACACTTTATCTTCTGCAGAGAGTGTTGTTAGTGATGGCACTAGCAGTGAGAGGCGTGAGGGGATACCTCAGCATGACCATGATCAGGAGTCACACCACTTAGCACCACAGTTGAGAGTTAGTGAGGCTATGATCATGGAAGCCACTAGACGTATTGATGACATGCATGCAGTGATGGTAGATTACTGTTGGAGAGCATCAGTGGCACATGGTAGTTCAGATGAGGGGATTGCCATGGATGATTTTCATACTCTCAGGGAGAGAGTATCAGTGATGAGGACAGACTACCATCAGTTGGTGGCTGACAGAGATTGTCTATAGAGGGTTGGTGATATGTATCATGAGGCTTTGAGGGAGTAGGAGTTGGAGATGGACCGACTCACTCAGGATTTGGAGAGAACTCGAGGATTCTTGAGAGGCACACAGACATCCCTTCAAGAATCAGAGTCTAGGACAGATGAGTCTCTTGAAGAGATCCATCAGATATCCACTTCATCTGTCTTAGTGGACACTCAAATGTATCAGTCAGTCACATTGATAGAGGATGTTGATGATCTAGCAGAGGAGCACCAGTTGATGGGGGACACTTCCATTTGTATCTTGGGAGTGGCTTATCTCCATATAGATATTGATCCAGCTGTACACCCAGGATCTGTGATGCAGCATGAGTTTGCGGGAGATGACAGGAGTATGCCAGAGCATACAGTGATGAGTCATAGATCAAAGAGACATGCTAATATGTATGGTGGGATTCAGAGGGGTGTACTGCTTGGTAGGGAGGAGACACACCTATGGGAGCATGCAGATGTCACTCTATTGCAGAAGCACCTAGTTATGAGAGATCACCTTCACCATATCAGTAGTTGCATGAGAGATGAGAGATGGAGGTTGGTTGAGCAGCAGATGGAGGTTGGTTGAGCAACAGTTGGAGGAGTTACTTTCGGTTGTACTAGATGGTTGGGCTTCAGTGGTGACCACGGGGGAGTACTTATCATGGATACTGATGGACAAGCTTCTGGTCGAATCCTTGGGATTGACCAAATCATGTGACGCCTTCCAGTCCTACAGTCAGCTGCAGATATGTTTGTTATCCTTATTCGACACATTTACCATTGACAGCAGCATGAGGAGGATAGTAGATGAGCACAGAGGGAGTCTGACAGTGATCAGTCTCACACGGGAGCAGTTAGATGAGATTGGAAGTGATAAATTTCCAAGTTTTCCATGGGATCTGGGAGTTCATTGGGTGAGCCAGATGTTTCACTACCTGATGACCCAGGTTGTGTTCGAGAGCCACATACTCCACCAAGGGTCGGTCTGGAGTGAGCCTGCAAGGATTTGTCCTGTAGAGCGAGGAAAATTTTCACTCTTAATCATCATGATCAGACGTGGAGATGGGTGGATAGGTACTTCTTCTACAGAGATGCCTTTACAGATACATTTTCTGGACAATAGGTCCAGTGGTCACAGGTATTTCAGCATCAGGATCCAGGAGAAGAGGATCCAGTATGTATGCAGGGGGCAGACAGTCATGGTCAAAGTAGTGCAGTGTCAACATGAGGATCTTCGACAGAGGTTAGCATGGGACCCAGGGATTGTAGGATTGAGAAATTCATTAACCGACAGGGTAGAGGGGACCATTGCAGGGGAAATTTATTCTAACTTTCCATTGAGCTTCAGTGTTGAGAGGAGCGCATCACTTGTGGGTGCCTCACAGAGGTCTTGCAGTACCTCATTCTGGAATCAGCATGAGGAGTTGATGGAGGTCGTGTGGATCTTGGTAGATATTTGGAGGATGGACTCATTCCAAGATGAGGCCATGTGTCATGTGCATGAGGGTCACAGGGTTGATATCTTTCAGGACTATGCTTCACAGAGTATTGCAGTTCACTTCCTGATATGGGATCCAGGGGGTGGAGTGTATTATTGTTTGTTTTTGGATGGTTTCTACTGTGTATCCCACAGGTGGACATGAGATCCTGGTATTTTATTTGAGTGGATTTGGTTATTTCTTGAGGATAAGCAATTTTCTAGCAGGGAAGACTGTAATGTCCCGACTTTGGGACATCATCACAGTGCAGAGATTTATGATGACCAGAGTAGCCAAATGGATGTTATAGAGAGTACAGGGGTATTTGAGAGGCATTGTGGGGTCCATGTTGCATTAATCATCATATTCCATAATTATGATCCATTCCGCACAGGTTGGCTTTGGTTTCGTTGCATTCTGACGATTTCCATGATTTTGACTATTTTGAGCTATAAGTTAATTGAAATCACTGAAGAGGTCATTTTGGGCACATTACTTGGAGGAACCTCTCATTGTTATAGCTCATTGGAATCAGGAGGAGAAACACTACAGGATGGGATGGCTAGAAGTGACTTTCAGTGGCCAGGGAAGCCACAAGGAGAGATAAGGGGCTTTTCAGAGGTAAAAAGGTTAATTAATTAATTAAAGTGATTTAATTAATTAATTAAATATTAATAAAATGAAAGTCACTTTGGAGGGACAAGGTGAGCCAGAAAATATAAAAGGAAGGCAAGGGCCTCTACCCTATCATTCATTCATGTATGATCTTATTTTGATATCTAGCTTCTAGCTAGTGAGCCCAACATTGGGGGTTTTGAGGGTTTTGACATAACAAACCCTAGAGGATGATTCGGTGGTGAAATATTCCACCTAGCTTGTCCCAAGCTTGGTCTCGGAGATGCAATACTCTCCCACACCATTCTAGTTCCAGATCTACTCAGTTGCAGAAGGATTCTACATTAGTTTCATGTGCAGATAGAGAGAGGGCGCACAAGTTGAGGGTTTCCAGCAAGAGGGGCACACCATCCTTGAATAGAGATTCGTTGTAGGAGATTTGCATGGTTTTTGGAGATTCCATCACTTGGGTTCTTCTTTCAGGGTCTTCACCATCATTCCTAGTGCTTTCTGAGAGAGTTTCATGGTTCAAATTATTTCTTAGAGCAGTGGGATGAATTGAAGAGGAGGGCATTTTTGAGATCCAAATCTAGTCAGTTTGGAGGAGTTACGCTTCAGATCTGACCCTGAGACTTCACCTAGTGAATTGTAGTGTCCCGATCTATATTTTTGGAGAGCTTTAGAGCATTTGGAGGCCTCCTTCATCAGGGCCAAATTATCTAGGGATTCAGTCATCTAGTGGGGCACACCATTCAGTGGAGGATTTCAGATCTACAGGGTTTGAGAGTGGATTTGGAGATTTGGACACCTGGGTTGTCCTTACAGTTGCCCAATCTATTAGTTGGCATATTTCTTAGGGTGATTGGACACCTTTGACAGCAGGGCCAAAATATTGAGGAGCTTCAGCACTGCAACAGAGCGTGGCATCTTCCAGCTTGAGGGGTTTGGCACTTGGCATTGGTCTTAATATCTTATCCAAACTTTGGAGGCTTATTTTGTATTTTCGGGAGCATTTTGTAGCAGCTCTATTATCTCTCTTCTTGGCCATCTATTGAACATTCCATATCGGCATCTTCATTGTAGCAGGTTTCTCTAATTTATGAATAAAGCAGTTGTGATGTTTTGGCTTGTCTATCATATTGCATATGGTTGAGGTATGTTCCGTGGTTGTCTATTCTTTTTATTTGTTTCATACACACATATAAACACATCAGTAAAACCTAAGGCCGAAATCAAGAGGCCATCCAGCAAGTAAACACACCTAAACAAAAAGATCAGCAAATTGTTTGACGAAATACCTCACTTAGAAAAAGTTTTAAAAAGACACCAAAATCGTGATGATCCTTGCATAATGGCTTGGGATCATTAAAGTTAAGCCAATCGTTGGATTGGGTGATGGATGGTCCTTCCGTACAGGTGGTAGGAACTTGGAGATGGTACAAATGGGATGAAGCCATGTGGGCATCACTTGGCCCTCAACTAATGAATTTCCGAAGAACTGCGAGAAGTTGTAAGATATAAACCAAGGGTCGGTTTAGAGCCTAGTAGCAGTCGTTAGAAAGATACAGGTAAGTATAAGAGAATGAATCATATTAGAGAGATTATTTGAGATGAGTTGGTTAAGAAAAAAATGAAATTATGATGCCCCACCCCTTAAAAGATCATGTAGGGGTCAAGTTTGTTAAATATTGGTATCAGAGCATGAAAACAGCACTTGGCCTGCTTGGGCTCATGCACGATTTGTATGAAAATATTTTGGAGGACTTTAAAGGTTAAAACCTTATCTTACCCCATTCTTGAGAGGCTTAGTCAAACCTCTACCAAAGAGAGGAATGAAACTTGTTGTTGTTTATAGATGTTTTGGAAAACTGCACTGTGTGTTGCTAGCATTTCCAAATAAAGAAGTTGACCTCACTGTGTAATTGTACGACTGTTGTACATTCATAAGTTTTGGTTACCAAGACGAAGATGAGCTTGTGGAGAATATTACTGCCAGACATAAAAATTTATGCATAAATTCCCTGAGTGGAAGGATGTAGATTAAAATACAGTTGGGATTTTACCCAACAAAATTCAATCATGTTAGTCTGTGGCAAAGGAACCCTACTAGTTCTTTTCGGAAATGATAGTCGATCCTACAGGAGTGGGATAATGCTTATGGGCACTAATAGAAAGACTTGGATGTGAACGGATAGAAAGGATCCGTAGCAATAATAACTACTGCCTTAATTAAGGTTTAAACCTTGTATATGTGTATAATCCCTCACGATCAGAGGAATGAGTCTGGTGGCCATTCTATGAAAAGGGAGAGCATGTGTATCTCTCATGTTTCGAAGGGAACTGAGAAACACAATTGGTTTCTGGGTACATGAATTGTTGGGCATGGTTTTTCTAATCAAGCTGATAAATGGAGTTGTATAAATATAGAGTGATTGAGTGAGAAATCACAGCAACCTCCCTTGCTTGGTGGATAGGAAACTAATCTATCAGAGTTCTTGTGGGAGGAGGAGAGTGGTCTATGTCCCTGATTGTTGCTAAACAGAAGGAATACTTCTAGTTGTAATGGTTAAGACTAATCTTGACCTAAAGATACTTTGGATTTCTAAACTAGGATATTTAGTAAGTAACATATTTCGAAATTGCATTTTGGGCTTAAGGGAATAGTCCAAATGATATTAGACATTAAATTGTTATAATTAAGGTAAAATGGTTGACTAAATGTTGATCCTGAATGTGGTAAAGGAAGTGTTGGGGCATTTCTAGAAGCCCAATGGGTCATATTGACATTCAGTGGTGGAATGTAGCCATATAGATATAGTTGGAAGCTAGATTGGCTTCCCTGTTACCTTGGGAATGGTTTTAATTTCCCATATTGTATTTATGATTTGGGTAATGATCTATGGAAATTAAGGCAAGAGTGTTTTCTTGCTAGCTGTTATTATACAGAAGAGAGAAAAGTAACCTTTGTTAGTTATTATGAAAAGAGGGAAATATTAGTATGAGTTATGACTGTGAGATTAGTCATGTAAGTGGCCATAATATTTGACTAAAGAACACTAATGATAAAACTAAATTATCAAGGTGAATAAAGAGGTGCAAGAGATGCACCTGCATATACACAAATATGTGCATACATACTTGCGAGAATAATATGACTGCAAGCTCTCAGCTGAGAGGGAATCTCAGTGTTGAGTGTTCCTATGAGACTGATCATAAGAATAATTTGAAGATTTTTGGGAGAAGGATATACAAGTATGATATGTCAATGTGTGTGAATGACATGGAAAAGGTGCAAGCAATGAGCTTGCATGATGAATGTATGGACTGTGTGTGTTTATGCTTGATTGCATGGATTTAATGCATTATGAAGCTTCTTGATATGAAGCCTGGTAGTAATACCAGTTAGGTATGAATGATATTAAATGTGAAAGTGATGCACATGTATGATGTAAGAGTATAGGAACACTAAAGGAACTAGGTGTCTACCTAAATGAGTGAAATGAGAGACAAGCATTACACTTCCCAAAATTAAATGAATACCATGGATGCATGGTTGACTCCATTTTGAAGAGTCATGAAAGTTCTTTTTTGAATGATAGATTTAGGGGAATATGCCTTATTCCCTCAAGAAAGACTAGTATAAATCAAATAAAGAGTGGGCGAGCAAGGATGCTATGTTGTCATGATAAGAGGCAAATGATTCTTCCTTTGAGGGTCACATGGGAATGATTATGAACAATCATGAGTTGACTGATTTTAAAATAGATATGAAGGTGGGTTGTGAAATATATCTATTTCAGCTATACACAGGTTTATGATTATGCATATGGTTAAGAACATCATAGATGTAAGTTAACAAAACCAGAATATGTGTGGATACATAATTTGGATGCATGAAAAAACATCATGTAACGAATATAAGACTAATAATTAATCTTAATAATGAATCTTGACCATTCTGAAAATTGAATGGTAATGTGCAGGATGCACGGGTTCTTGATTCATTATGGACAAAAGGATTTTCTATTAAAGTATGTTGATGTATCCTAAGAGTTAGGATAAGCCTAACCAAGGTTGCTCAAGAAAATATTAGAAACCACAATAAGAAGTAGATTGCATAAAGAATTGGAAGAAGAGGAGGAACAATTTTATCACCCTAAGAACCCTTAATTGTGTAACAGATTCGTAGGATTAAAAGTGCAGTTGTGGAAACAAATACAGTTGTTAAAAGGAAAATAAACCCCTTGAGTATGATTAAATGAATAAATGATTATGTTTGATTGAATAGGGTTGGTTGAAGCCATGATTAAGAAAAGGCAGTGAGGCCTTAGAGATAACTCAACTGGGATGAAAATCCCCAGGATGTGTAGAAAGAATTGGAAGAAGGTGAGAGCCCTCAATTATTTTCTTACTGATTATTATGTTTTCTCTGGGATGGGAAAGATGGTACACTGATGAAAGTAAAAGGTTTTGACACCATAGTGATGATGGCTATATTGTTGTAGAAACAAATGAGATTTGTGTGTGTTGCACTTATGGAAACATTTGAGGATAATGTGATGAAGTGCATAAATATATGCTATGACATTTTGAATATGTTTTATGGATTTGAATGTTACAATACTTGCATTTTGTTTAATATTACAACTAATGTAATTGTGACTATGATGGTGCATGTTATGTATAGAAAGGAATTGGAGTTGTTGAGGAAGACAATTGTCAATGATGGGCAACCTCAAGCAGAGGATGACCATGAGAAGGTTGTGGTTGAAAGATTGTTGACAAGGTATGAAGGGATTTGGTAAGAACCCCTTCTGAAATATTGTATTGTCTTAATGTTATGCATGAAATTTTGAAAGGCAGTTGTATGCCTTGGATACCCAAGTAGGGTATGATTCAGGAAGGAGAACCTGAATGATGGAGGTGTGAACCTCTGGTAGTAAAGACTATTTGTAACCCTTGGAAGAATTCATGAACTAATATGTCATGAATGCATTGACCAATCAAGGAATTCTTAAAGGCATTCATGTGAAACCTTATGTTTCATGAATGAGGATTTAAGGCTGTGATCGATTCAGAGCAGAAAACACGGTTCTTCTAAAATAATAATTATGGATAGAGGATCAATATGGTAATGAGTTGGTTGAAGTCCAACACACCTTGTCAAGAGTGCCTAGCTTGAAAAGTGATAATCTAAAATCAATACAAGGGCGCATTATGTGTGAGTGTGCCCATGGACATTGGCACATTGATTAAATTCACTTAATGTTGAATTGCATATGGAAAGGTTGATAACTGAATTGATGAATGTGTACGGAATGAAATTTCCATTTTCTTTATATCCTCGAATAGATAAAAGTGATTTGATTGTTAGTGTGCACAGTCCTGAAACCAGTTGTGAACCACTTCAAGTGTGCAATGAACATATAATGTGCATGAGAACTAACAACTTGTTTGGCTAAGGAATGTTGGAATTGCAGGAAGCAAAGGGTCTTGGATATGGCAGTGTTGTAAGCCCATAAGGAAGACAAAAATTGCATGTTGAGCCAAACTGCTATGGGAAGGAAAGTCCCATAATTGGTGGATCTGGTTCCATGCAGAACAAATTTGAAAATAAATGAGGGAATTAGAAAATATATGGGTGACAGATTTGAAATAAAATTCTGAAATTTAGAATTTATGATGATGTCTCATGAATTTATGAATACCTGTGATACAGGTGAGAAGAAAAGATATGTCCAAAAAGGACAGATGAAGGCTATCAAGCTGAAAAGCATGAAAAATGGTTACTGTTGAGCCATGAGAACCCCGTGGTAAGTCATGATCGCCTAGAATATGTTGTGTTGAGGTAACACAAGCCAAAGGGATGCCTCGGTAGAGAAAGTCTGAGGGATGCCTCGACTGTCAGGCTCAATGAAGTCTCTGGAATTATTCCTATGCGAGAAAAACTTGGCAAGGTAATATGGATCACCCGAGGAACTGTATAATAGAGAAGGTGATGCCTAAGCCTAGGCATGGAGGGTGAGTGACTGCAAGGAAGAGGAGACTCTGATAGTTCTTGTAAACTATTGATTGGGAACATGCACACAATGGATATGTCCAGGAAAACCAGTGACCCTGGATAACAAGACAACCACGTGGATACAAATCCACAAACTGCGCAGATGAGTATTGTGCTAAATTGTGAAATTTTCCTAGAATTTTATACAACAGTAAAATGTTTTTGCATGAGACATGATTATTGTGCTTATTGTCCAAAAATTATTGAAGGCAAGTGATGAAGGTTAAGAGTCTGAAAAAGGACCTGAGCAAGAAAGAAGGTTAAAAATCCTAAACCAGTTGAATGAGAAAGGAATGATAGGTGTTACTGAGAAAGAACACCAAGGATGATGTTCCTTTTTAAGGGGGATGGGATTGTAACAACCATGTTTCCCCCAACTTGTAATTAATCATTAATTAGGATTACCATGTTGGAATGATGTAAATGTATTATTGTTTGAATTTCCAATAACTGGTTGTGGGGGTGAATCCCTAAAAGTAATGGCCATGATATCACTAGAGGAAAGAATGTGAAAACTATAAGAGAGGGTTCATTATGTAGAATGAACCCAAATTTCCCTTTGATGAGGATAATAAACCTCCTCTGAATCCCAAGGAGAGAAAACAATTAATGAAGAAAGGACCGGTGGTTGAACCATCAACCACCCCCATGAATGGAAGCATGGTCTAGCTGTAGAAGGTCAATTCGAAGTACCGCATGGTCTTGCAAACCTAGATTGACCCAATTTTTCCTTCTGACAGAAGGAACAAGATGGGAGGGATGTGCATGCAAGGCACGTAAAATAATAAAGAGAAGAGCGGAGAAGGCAAGAAGGTCCCCAACTGAGAACAAACATAAGGTCATGAGATTGATGCTAAGGAAGCATCTGATAAACCTCATCGAGGTCGTGACAAAGGGACAAATATATGAGAGTATGTAGAGAATGGGACCTAAGAAAAAGTTCGTGAGCTTGATGTTGAGGAAGAATCTGATAAGCCTCGCAGAAGATGTGAAAGAGTGAGGATCGTTGAGAATTGGCATAAATTCCCTGGTGATATCATGGCTTGGCACGGGGGTAGCCAAAGCGCTAAGAATGAAAGCCTCTGAGACTATGGTTGGAAGGAAATGCGAACACCCATAGTTAGTTAGTTGGCAGCAGTCTGTAATAGAGAAGTAATCTCATATCATGTGTAATTAAACTGTAACTGAAGATTAAAGTTGAATATCCTATGAATGTTACAGGGATGTGTATGTTTTCTTGATGATTAGACTGTATCCATTTATCTTTGGTTGATTATGTATTTGAGCAAGTAAGTAACTATATGGTTTGTATATGTAAATGCTCGAGCCCCATGGAGGCTCCAGTTAAAATAAAGGAGTTGTGAGTTCATCAACCTTGGGCATAGTTTCACGTATCCATGTCGACACTCCAATCTTTCTGAGTCTCATGGAGGAAGGATTTTGTTAAGCTTGGGAGAGGTAGTGCATGTATGCATAGAGTCTCTGTGAGGCGGGGAGAGACAGAGAACCTCTTAAGTTCTAGAGTTGATGATTGAGCGCAAGGGTGTACAAAAGATTCTTCTAAGTGATAAGTGTAGGAGAAATAGTGCTAAGTGCCTAAATATTCAGAGCTGATGAAGCTCAGGAAGGATAGCGAGATTCAAGTCTCGAAGGGAATATCCTCTCGTTTGGGGAGATGATCGGACAAGATCCCTTCAGGAAAATCTAAGGTCTATCATGACCATTGGATTTGGAGGAGGAGAGTAGGTGTTAACTCCTTTACTCCTTCATTCTTCACGAGTTTGGCGAACTTTGGTATTCGTCGTAAGGGAGACGGATCCTCAGAAGTCTCGGGGTGATGAAGTTAAAGTGGATCATATATCTGAGGATGCATGGAGCTATCCCAAATGTCAGATCTATGATGTGGTTTGCTCAACGTGACCGCTTCCGAAGGACAAGGGTGTTGTAACGTCAAAACCCTTGAAGGCTGGAGTCGTGAAGAATTATGGACCATGGATCTAAGGCTCCTTCAAGACCCCTCTTGATCGTTTGATAGTGGGGACGCGTGTATCACGTCGAGAGAATGTGGGGGCCCACGTGTTGAGTGACATCATTTCCAGTTGTGGTGACCTTGTGACATGGTGAGGGGACGTCGGTAATCTGAGGCAGGTGCCACATATTTGTACTTGAGTATTTTGGGATGACAGTTGTCCCTCTAGGAGTGGCCCAACCATGGGACCCAAGGGACCCTTGAGCGGAGGTTACGAGCCATAGATATATGGGGTTACGTGGATACCCTAGGACCGTCAGATCTAGGCTGTGGTCAGTTCGATGCTGACCTACTTCGAGAGAAAGGAGAATTTTACACCATGAAAACCTCGAACGCCAAAGATACGAAGTAGCGGAGGTCGTTAATCCAAGGGTTAAGTGTACATACCTTGGCCGTGAGATCGAAGGGAATGAAAGACGATCAGTCTGGAGTGACGTGGCGTAGTGAAGTTACCCAGGCTAACGTGGACCCAAAGTTTGATGTGCCATGTGTCACCTGGATTTGTGTGTATCACATACCCTATAGACCCATTAATAGGTGACACATGTAACCCCCTGATGAGGGTACGTGTCACCCCTGGCCCTTCTACATGCCAACACATGGTACGTGTCCACCTAGCCAAAGTAGTGGGTGAAGTGATAGGAATCTCTGGGAGTTCATGACTTGGGGACTCTGGAGGTTTGGAGTGTAGGATCGAGGATAAACCGAAAGGCCCGAAGGCTGGAGCCATGTGGAGGGATTACGGGTTCCTTAGGGAGTTCGAGACTCCAGTAAGTCTTATGCATAGAAAATAAAGAGACGTTTAGTGTCGAAGTGACAAATCATTGAACATCGATTTCCTGCTAGCCTGAGAGTTAGACGAGAGTTAAGCTAGTCGTTGGATTGGGTGATGGATGGAACTTCCCTATGGGAGGTAGGAACCTGGAGATGGTACGAACGGGATGAAGCCACGTGGGCATCACGTGGCTCTCAACTAATGAACGCTCGAATAACTTCGGGAAGCCATAAGATATAAACCAAGGGTCGGTTTAGAGCATGGTAGCAGTCGTTAGAAAGATATGGGTAAGTATAAGAGATGATTTGAGATGTGTTGGTTAAAACAAAAATGAAATTATGACGCCCCACCCCTTAAAAGAGCATTTAGGGGTTGGGTGTGTTACAAATTGGTATCAGAGCACGACAACAACACTTGGCCTACTTGGGCTCATGCACGAGTCGTATGAAAATATTTTGGAGGACTTTAAAGGGTAGCACCCTATATTACCCCATTCTTGAGAGGTTTAGTCAAACCTCTACCAAAGAGAGGAATGAAACTTCTTGTTGTTTATAGATGTTTTGGAAACCTGCACTATGTGTTGCTAGCATTTCCAAATAAGAAGTTGACCTCACTGTGCAATTTTATGAATGTCGTACAGTCATAAGATTTGGTTACCAAGGCGAAGATGAGCCTGTGGAGAATATTACTGCCAAACATAAAATTTTCTGCATAAATTCCCTAAGTGGAATGATGTATATTAAAATATAGTTGGCATTTTACCCAACAAAATTGAATCATGCTAGTATGTGGCAAAGGAAGCCTACTAGTTCTTTTCAGAAATGATAGTCGATCCTACTGTAGTGGGATTATGTTGATGGGCACTAATAGCAAGACTTGGATGTGAACGGATGGAAAGGATCTGTAGCATTAATAACTACTGCCTTAATGAAGGGTTAAACCTTATATATGTGTATAATCCCTCACAATCAGAGGAATGAGTTTGGTGACCATTCTCTGAAAAGGGAGAGCATGTGCAACTCTCAGGTTTTGAAGGGAACTGAGAAATAAATTTTGTTTCTGGGTACATGAATTTTTGGGCATCGTTTTTCTAATCAAGTTGATAAATGGAGTTGTAGAAATATAGAGGGATTGAGTGACAAATCACAGCAGCATCCCTTTCATGGTGGATAGGAAAATAATCTATCAGAGTTCTTGTGGCAGGAGGAGAGTGGCCTATGTCCCTGACTATTGCTGAATAGAAGGAAGAATTCTAGGTGTAATGGTTAAGACTGATCTTGACCTAAAGATACTTTGGATTTTTTGAACTAGGATATTTAGTAAGTAATATAATTCGAAGTTGCATTTGGGATTTAAGGCAATAGTCCAAATGAAATTAGACATTAAATTGTTATAATTAAGGTAAAATGGTTGACTAAATGTTGATCCTGAATGTGGTAAAGGAAGTGTTGGGGCACTTCTAGAAGCCCAATGGGTCAGATTGACATCTAGTGGTGGAAGGTAGCCATATAGATATAGTTGGAAGCTAGATTGGCTGCCCTGTTACCTTGGGAATGGTTTTAATTTCCCATATTGTATTTATAAGTTGGGTAATGATCTATGGAAATTAAGGAAAGAGTGTTTTCTTGCTAGTTGTTATCATACAGAAGAGAGAAAAGTAACCTTTGTTGTTTATTATGAAAAGAGGGAAATATCAATATGACTTATCACTGTGAGATTAGTCATGTAAGTGACCATAATCTTTAACTAAATAACACTAATGATAAAACTAAATTATCAAGGTGAATAAAGAGGTGCAAGAGATGCACCTGCATATACACAAATATGTGTATACATACTTACGAGAATAATATGACTGCAAGCTCTCAGCTGAGAGGGAAGCTCAGTGTTGAGTATTCCTTTGAGACTTATCATAAGAATGATTTGAAGATTTTTCGGAGAAGGATATAGAAGTCTGATATGTCCATGTGTGTGAATGACATGGAAAAAGGTGCAAACAATGAGCTTGCATGATGAACGTTCGGACTGTGTGTGTTTATGCTTGAGTGCATGGATTTAATGCATTATGAAGCTTCTTGATATGAACCCTAATAGTAATACCAGTTAGGTATGAATGATATTACATGTGAAATTTATGCACATGTAAGATGTAAGAATATAGGAACACTAAAGCCGCTAGGTGACTACCTAAATGAGTGAAATGAGAAACAAGCATTACACTTCCCAAAATTGAATGAATACCATGGATGCATGATTGACTCCATTTTGAAGAGTCATGAAAGTTCTCTTTTGAATGATAGATTAAGGGGAATATGCCATATTCCCTCAAGAAAGACTAGTATAAATAAAATAAAGAGTGGACGAGAAAGGATGCTATGTTGTCATGATAAGAGGCAAATGATTATGCCTTTGAGGGTCACATGCGAATTATTGCGAACAATCATGAGTTCACTGATTTTAAAATAGAGATGCAGGTGTGCTGTGAAATATACCTATGGTAGCTACACACAGGTTTATGATTATGCATATGGTTAAGCACATCATATATGTAAGTTAACAAAACTAGAATATGTGTGGATACATAATTTGGATGCATGACAAAGATGCATGTTTATATTCCTTATGAAATATTTGGTACTCAAATAAAACAAACTCAAGGTTGAGGCTATCACAGATAGTGAAGCATATGCAATAAGGAAGTTGCATGCTGAAGGAGTTACCTGGGGAGGAACTGTGTGAAGACTTCATCAAGAGAACAAAGTCACAACCTTATTGACTATTGAGAATTAAGCGGAGAGCT
>ML802419.1:253034-279907 GCA_009831015.1 Picea engelmannii
ATATATATATAAGAATCTTGGATTACATTTTGAAAAAACATCATGTAATGAATAGAAGAATAATAATGAATCTTGACCATTCTGAAAACTGAATGGTAATGTGCAGGATGCACAGGTTCATGATTCATTATGGAAAAAAGGATTTGCTATTAAAGTATGTTGATGTATCCTAAGATTTAGGATGAGCCTAACAAAGGTTGCTTAAGAAAAGAGCAGAAAGACCACAATAAGAAGTAGATTGCATAAACAATTGGAAGAAGAGGAGGAACGTGTTTCTCACCCTAAGAACCCTGAATTGTGTAACAAAGTCGTAGGATTAAAAGAGCAGTTGTGGAAACTAGTACAGCTGGTAAAAGGCAAATAAACCCCCTGGGTATGATTAAATTCACTCAATGTTGAATTGCATCTAGAAGGGTTGATATATTGAACCGATCCATGTGTAAGGAATGAAATTACCTTTTTCTTTATATCCTCGAATAGATAAAAGTGATTTGATTGTTATTGCTCATAGTCCTAGAACTGTTTGTGAACCACTACAAGTGTGCAATGAACATATAATGTGCATGAGAACTAACAACTTGTTTGGCAAAGGAATGTTAGAATTGTAGGAATCAAAGGGTCTTGGATATGGCAGTGTTGTAAGCCCATAAGGAAGACCAAAATGGCCCGCTGAGCCAAACTGCTATGGGAAGGAAAGTCCCATAATTGGTGGATCTAGTTTCATGCAGAATTGATCTGAAAATAAATGAGGGAATTGGAAAATCTATGGGTGACATATTTGAAATTAAATTCTGAAATTTAGAATTTATGATGATGCCTCATGAATTTATGAATACATGTGATACAGGTGAGCAGAAAATATTTGTCCAGAAAGGACAGATGAAGGCTATCAAGCTGAAAAGCATGAAAAATGGTTATTGTTGAGCCATGAGAACCCCGTGGTAAGTCACGATCTCCTAGAATATGTTGTGTTGAGGTAACATAAGTCAGAGGGACGCCTCAAGAGAGAAAGTATGAGGGATGCCTCGACCGTAAGGCTCGATGAAGTCTCTGGAATTATTCCTGTGCAAAAAAACCTTGGCAAGGCAAGATTGATCACGCCAGGAACTGTATAACAGAGAAGGGGATGCTCGAGCCTGGGCCTGGACGGTGAGTGACTGCAAGGAAGAGGAGACTCTGATAGTTCTTGTAAACTATTTATTGGGATCATGCACACAATGGGTATGTCCCGGAAAAACAGTGAGCCTGGATAACAAGACAACCATGTGGACATAAATCCACAAACTGCGCAGATGAGTATTGTGCTAAATTGTGAAATTTTCCTAGAATTTTATACAACAATAAAATGTTTTCGCATGAGACTATGATTAATGTGCTTATTGTCCAAGAATTATTGAAGGCATGTGACGAAGTTTAAGAGTCTGAAAAAAGGACCTGACCAAGAAATAAGGTCAAAACTCCTAAAGCGGCTGAATGAGAAAGGCATGACAGGTGTTACTGAGAAAGAACATCGAGGACGGTGTTCCTTTTTAAGGGGGGGTGGATTGTAACACCCATGTTTCCCCCAACTTGTAATTAATCATTAATTAGGATTACCATGTTGTGGCATGGGAACGATGTAAATTTGTTATTGTTTGAATTGCCAATAACTGACTGTGGGGGTGAAGCCTTGAAAGTACTGGCCATGATATCACTAGAGGAAAGAATGTGAAAACTATAAGAGAGGGTTCATTATGTTGAATGAACCCAAATTTCCATTTGATGAGGATAATAAACCTCCTCTGAATCCCAAGGAGAGAAATTAATTAATGAAGAAAGGACCGGTGGTTGTACCATCAACCACCTCCATGAATGGAAGAATGGTCTAGCTGCAGAAGGTCAACCCAAAGTACCACAGGGTCCTGCAAACCCAGATTGACCCAAGTTTTCCTTCTGACAGAAGGAACAGGATGAGAGGGATGTGCGTGCAAGGCACGTAAAAGAATAAAGAGAATAGTGGAGAAGGAGAGAAGCTCTCCAGCTGAGAATGAACAGAAGGTCGTGATGTTGATGTTGAGGAAGCATCTAATAAACCTCGTCAAGTCCATCACAGAGGGAGAAATCTCTAAGAGTATGCAGAGAACGAGACCTGAGTAGAAGGTAGCAAGCTTGATGTTGATGAAGCATTTGATAAACCTCGCAGAAGATGTGAAAGAGAGAGGATCGTTGATAATTGGCATAAATTCCCTGGTGATATCATGGCTTGGCACGGGGGTAGCCAGAGCGCTAAGAATGAAAGCCTTTGAGCCTATGGTTGGGTGGAAAGGCAAACACCCACAGTCAGTTAGTTGGCAACAACCTGTAATAGATAAGTATTCTCATATCCTGTGTAATTAAACTATAACTATAGATTAAATTTGAATATCCTATGAATGTTGCAGGGATGTGTATGTTTCTTGATGATTAGACTATATCCCTTTATCTTTGCTTGATTTTTTATTTGAGAAAGTAAGGAACTACATGGTTTGTATATGTAAAATCTCGAGCCCCATGGTGGCTCTAGTTTAAACAAAGGATTTGTGAGTTCGTCGACCTTGGGCATAGTTTCACATTTGCATGTCGACACTCCCAGTCATTCTGAGTCTCCTGGAAGAAGGATTATGTTAAGCTCAAGAGAGGTAGTGCATGTATGCATAGAGTCTTTGTGAGGCAGGCAGAGACCGAGAACCTCTTATGTTCTAGAGTTGATGAATGAGCACAAGGGTGCGTGGAAGATTCTTCTAAGTGCTAAGTGTAGGAGAAATAACGCAAAGTGCCTAAATATTCAGAGCTGACAAAGCTTTGGAAGGATAGCGAGATTCAAGTCTCGAAGGGAAGATCCTCTCATTTGGGGAGATGAGCGGACAAGATCTGTTTGGGAAAATCTAAGGTCTGTCACGACCATTGGATTCGGAGGAGGAGCATAGGTGTTAACTCCCTGACTCCTTCAGTCTTCACGAGTTTGGCGAACTTTGGTATTCGTCGTAAGGGAGACAGATCCTCCGAAGTCTCGGTGTGATGAAGTTAATCTGGGTCGTAGATCTGAGGATGCATGGGGAATATCCCAAATGTCAGATCTACGATGTGGTCAGCCCGATGTTGACCGATTCAGAAGGACAAGGGTGTTGTAACATCAAAACCCCCGAAGGCCGAAGTCGTGAAGCATTGTGGATCATGGATCTAAGGATCCTTTGGGACCCCTCTTGACCATTTGATTATGGGGATGTGTGTATCACGTTGAGAACACGTGGGGGCCCACGTGTTGAGTGATGACATTTCCAAGTGTGGCGGCCTCATGACATGGTGAGGGGACGTCGGTAACCTAAGGAACGTGCCACATATTTTACTGAAGTATTTTGGGATGACAGATGTCCCTCTAGGAGTGGCCCAACAATGGGACCCAAGGGACCCTTGAGCATAGGTTACGAGTCGTAGATCTCCGAGGTTATGTGGATACCCTCGGACCATCAGATCTAGGTTGTGGTTAGCCCAACGTTGACCTAATTCGGGAGAAAGGAGAATTTTACACCATGAAACCCCCGAACATCGAAGATACGAAGTAGCGAAGGCCGTTGATCCAAGGGTTACATTGACGTACCCTGGACAAGAGATCGAAGGGCATGAATGATGATCATTCTGGAGTGATGTAGTGTAGTGATGTTACCCAGGGTGATGTGACCCAAAGTTTGATGTGCCATGTGTCACCTGGATTCGTGCGTATCATGTACCCTATAGACCCATTAATACGTGATACATGTCACCCCCTGATGAGGGTACGTGTCACCCCCGGCCCTTTTAATTGTTAGTACCTGGTACGTGCCCACCTAGACAAATTAGTGGGTGAAGTGATCGGAATCTATGGGAGTCCGGGACTTGGGGACTCCAGAGGTTTGGAGCATAGGGTGGAGGATAAACCGAAAGGCCCGAAGGCCAAAGCCACATGGAAGTATTCCAGGTTCCTTCGGGATTCTGGGAAGTCTTGTTCCTAGACATTAAAGAGACGTTCAACGCCAAAGTGCCTAAGCGTCGAATGTCAATTTCCCACTAGCCTGAGTGTTAGACGAGGGTTAAGCCAGTCGTTGGATTGGGTTATGGATGGACCTTCCCTACAAGAGGTAGGAACCTGGAGATGGTACGAACAGGATGAATCCACATGGGCGTCACGTGTCCCTCAACTAATGAATGCCCAAAGAACTTCGGGAAGACATAAGATATAAACCAAGGGTTGGTTTAGAGCTTGGTAGTAGTCATTAGAAAGCTATGGGCCGTAAGTATAAGAGAATGAATCATCTCGGAGAGATGATTCGAGATGAGTTGGTTAAGAAAAAAATGAAATTATGATGCCCCACCCCTTAAAAGAGCATTTAAGGGTCAGGTGTGTTACATTTGAGATCTTTTTGAAATCTAAGAAATCATATATTATTCATACATTAGATGGATTGTTCTCCTTTGAGCTCTCTTTGAAATCTAAGAAATCACAAAACTGATTTGGTGAACATGACTTAGGGTTTATCAATTCAATGAGAAGTTTTGATAAGGGATTTTGAGGAGGCATCATATTTCTTGTGTTTGAAAAACTATATGTGATTATGATGGTAATTTTTGTAGGGCTGCAATATGATAATTATTTTCCAATATTTGGTGTAATTAGTTTTCAAAAATCATAAATTTATTAAACCTTCTTTATTATCATCATTATTATTAAACTATTTGTACATTATTAAAATAAAATATTAATTTTTTTTATATAATTATTTATAGATGAATATTAAAAATTTATATTTCTTTAATAATAATTAACCTTTCTTTAAAATTATATCAAATTTAAAATAGATAGCTTCTCCTTGATTGAAAATTTTATGTGCATCTATGTAGGTTGTTATTGGGTTTTGAATTGAAGTGGCGTACATGGAATATGAGAAACATATGAAGGGTTTATGAGGTTTCTCTGCCACAGGGAAACTGTGTCAGGGACTTCAATTAATCTCTTATGCCCTATGTTGGTTTATGCATTAGTCGCAGGATGTAATTTTTGGAGGGTCCGTTATGTGGGGTCTTTAGTCTACATATGGTGGTGTATGAGGAGGAGGTAGAATAATCTTCAAACCCCTCTAATTTGTAGGTGATTTGGACAGTGCTAGGTGGCAAGGGTGATTTTTCTCCTTCAATTTTTCTTTCAAGTCCAATCAATATGGAGGATATCCTGCCGAATCATTTGCTTGTCAAGCCATTGGAGTTTCCCAAACCAAACTCCCCTCCTCTATTGTCGTCTTCCCCAACAATGATTTTGGGTATGGAGTTAGGGTTGGAAAGGGGGATCGGACCCCCGGACCTTGAACCGTTGGAATGTTTATGGAACCCCAATGGTAAAGCACATTTCAATATTGATTCTCTTGAGGGTTTGTCTGCGATCCCTTTCCCTTTGGATTTTGTTGACTTTTCATCCCAACATCCTAATTTATTGATGGATTCAAATTCATTTGAAAGCTTCCTTCATGACCTTGACACAACAAAAGTTTCATGGAGGGTGGGTGGAACCCCAAAAGTCTCTCTTCCTGCATAGGGAATTGTTCTTCCTCCACGCACAAGGGTCTCTAACCTAGAACACATTTCCTATGTAGCTTTAGTTCCAAATACTATTCCCACATAGGCTAATGCACCACAAGAAGGGATACTCCCTTCTCCTCCTTTGCGATCAACTGGAATTGTAGAGGAGCCCAAACCCTCTTCCCTAAAGAAAAATAAAACCAAATGCATGAAACCCTCAGGAAGATATCTTCTTCTTGAAGTAGGTAAATACATCAGAATGTCATAGGTTGTTGAAATGTCGAAAAAAATGGTTGTTGGAAAGGCTCATGGGCGGTGTTTTGGGGAAAAAACTATCAAGGAATGGGTTTCAAAATACTGGTCAAAATCTCTCAGCAGTCCCCCAACTGTAAAAATTTTGGAGAAAGGATGGATATTATTCAAATTTGCATCAGGCATGGATGTGGAGTGGGTCTTGAATTCATCATGGTCATCATATTCTTCATCATTGTTGCTAAAAAGGTGGAACCCTCTTTTTGACCCTAGCTCAAACAAAATGGAAGTGGCTCCATTATGGGTAAGACTCCTTGCTTTTCCGCTTGAACTCTGGATCCATGAGGGTTTTTGCATTATTGGAAATGCTATTGGGTCCTTCTAGAAGCCGATATGAGTTTTATTTTAGTGGATGAGATGGCAATGGCTAGAATGTTGATAATGGTGGATATGCGAGGCAGATTAGTAGAATAAATGATGATGAAGATAGGGGAAAAGATTGTTATACAAAAGATGGACTATGAAGGAATACCTTTTTGGTGTAGGTGTTGCCATAAACATGAATACATTGTAAACCAATGAAACCTTCCCTTTCATGGACAAAAAAGTGGGCCACAATATCCACAGCCAAAAAGAGGTTGATGATTAAGTCTCTCGATGGGAGATCATTCGAGGAAGGAAGGTCTGGTGAAGTGGAGGGTATTGATGCTTAGCCAAAAGTGTTCAAAGAAAGCTAGGAGAACATGGAGTTAGCATTAGTTAGGTTGGATGATATCGCATATCCTTCTCCATAAGATATGGATTTCTCTCCTCAACACCACGCTCTCTCCCATGAATCGTGCTCGGGGTCATCCCTTCCTTTGGGTATGCTTTCTTCTTCTTCCCCTCCTGTCAATTTTATGATCACTTTGTTTTATTTAATGGGTTTGAATTGGTCCGATTACCTAAAACCCTTATCCATTTCCTATGGTTTCGAGATGATCCCATCCTTCTCCCCTCTAAGACCCCCTTTATCCCTATTCTCCTTAAATGAAGAAATCCATATCCCCTCCTCATGCGCAGTGTCTAAAGAATCCTCTTTCACTAAAGATTCATAGGATGGTTCAATTTCCTACCTTTTGTGGAATCGCATGGTGATTCTAAATGGAGATAGCAAGAACATACCAAATGGCCTTGGTATGAATCCCCCTTATTTGATAGGGGGGAAAGGGAGGGGTAGGAAATCCTACCTATCCAAGGCTCAAAACAAAGATCTCTTGGATTTGGCTAGCGGTAGACAACAATATATTTATGGGGCACTTAGAGTGCAGAATTCACTGGGAGGGTTTCCCAAATGAAAATTTTGTCCTTCAACTATAGGGGTGTGGCCAACCCTTCGAAGAAATTGGCCCTCCAAAGGTTGGTGGAGGTTTACCAGCCATATATCATTCTTCTTCAAGAAACTTTTGGGGATGAAGGAAAAATTTCCTCTTTCCTTGAGACCCTTTTCTCCTCTTGGAGTTTTGTTGGTTATGATGCTAGGGGGAGATCTGTAGGCCTTGCTCTCGAATGGAATACTAAATTACCGAAAATGATCAGTTCCTAGGGATGTGATTTTGGGTTGGGCGTCAACTGTTTTTAGAAAGAGCTAGGAAAAGGGTTCTCAATACTAAATTTTTCTCATGGGCTAATTTTCCATGGTTTTTCCAAAAACGAGATTCGCTATTTTAAAAAAGATTCGCCCAAATTCTATAGGATAAAATTATTTTACCTTAAAAATAGCCAAAATTTTATAAAAACTATATAAAATCCTTATAAATTTGAATATTTTTACATAAATATCGCCAAACATTTATAGTTGGCATATGAAGGATTAGTAAGATTCGCCAAGGTTTCTACATTTAAAAATAAATAAATCCATCCTTAAAATCATCCCTGATGTGGATCAAGTTCTTTTCTGGGAATCTCTGTCAAGTAAATATTTTCTTGAAAATAATGTTTTAATCATTGGTGGAGACCTTAATTTCTCCTTGGGGGCATCATATTCTTGGGGCCCTAAGGCGAGGCCAGGCCCCCTATCTGATTTTTTCTTACATTGGTTGGAATAAAAAAACCTTATTGATGTAGAACCCTTAAAACCCATGCCTACATGGAGGAACAAAATTGTTGGCGAGGACAAAATAGTTAAAATATTGGACAAATTTCTGATCACCAATAAGTTAGCTTCTTTCTAGCTCTGGATCAAAAAATGGGTAGGTTGTGGAGGGGAGTCCGATCATCTACCAATCCTCTTGGAAATTGGAGGAGATTTCAGGAAACCAGTAATCCCTTTTAAATTCAATTCAACTTGGGTGAAAGATGAGGAATTCCATGCTCTTGTTAAATCTCACTAGGTCCCCTACAATAATCAATCATTGATCCCTGTGGCTATTCAATTGGTGGAAAACTTAAAAAGGGTAAAGAAGGAAACAAAGGATTGGACCAGAGGAAAGAAAGAAAAAGAGGAACTTGAATTAAAGACATTGAAGCAAAAATTCAGGAGGAATTTTCTTCAAACCCTGAGGGTTTTCCCTCGGAATCCACAAAAGAGGAATTCATTACTCTGAAGAAACAAAAAAGAAGGATTATGGAAGATAGGGAAGCTACTTGGAGACTAAACAGTAGGGCACTATGGTTGGAAAGAGGGGATGAAAATACATTTTTTTTTCAATCATGTGAAAAAGGGAGAAAAACTTCAAATACCATTTGGAGTCTTCAAGACTAGTCTCAAAGTGAGATTACCTCATTTTAATGGCTTGCTCTCCTTGGTAAATCTCATTTCCAGAATCTCTTCAAAAGTGACCCCCAAGTTTCTATAGAAGAAGTAGTGAGATTGGATATGTTCTTCCAAATTTTTGTGGATGAGGATTCAAATCGAGATCTTATGGCAGACGTAACAGAAGAAGAACTAAAGGAGATAATTTTCATCTTCCAAAATGAGAAGAGCCTAGGGTCATATGAATGGACGATAAAATTATTTCAATACTTCTTCGACCTTGTTGGTCAATACATTCTTCAGGTGGTTGAGCAATTCTGAGCCCATGGTCATATACATCCTCCCCTTAATGTTACCTTCATTTCCCTCATCCCAAAGAAAGATGACCCTCACTCCCTTGAGGATTTTAGGCCTATTTCACTATGCAACTGCATATACAAGATTATCTCCAAAATAATCTCCCACAGAATTAAATATGTTCTTTCAAAAACATCTCTTGTGAACAATTTGGTTTTTGGGAAGGAGGGAAAATTCATGAAGCCATAGGGGTGGTGCAAGAGGTTATGCATTCCATTAAAATAAAAAAGTTCAAAGGGTCAATATTCAATATTTATTTATCTATGGCCTATGATAGAGTCAGATGGTTGTATATCAGGCTTCTACTTACTCACCTTGGTTTTGAAGTACCCTTTATAAAATGGGTTATGAGTTGTATTACAACTGTCTCCCATGTAGTTCTAATTAATGGAGAGCCATCTCCATTATTTCCATATGAAATAGGATTAAGGCAAGGATTTACCCTCTCCCCTCTATTATTTTTGTTGTTAGTTGAAGGCCTGAATAGGGCTTTAGTTGATGCCAAAATACGAGGGGATTTTCAAGGAATTTCAATCTCTCCAACACTCTAAATTACACACCTACTTTTTGTGGATGATGTTCTTATATTTTGCAATGGTAGTATGGGTGATGAAACCTCCCTCCAATCACTCCTGTATATTTTTTGAAAAGTGAGTGGGATGATCATAAATGAAAGGAAATCCACTCTTTATGTGCATAATATTAATTTAATCAAAACCAAATTTTATAGGGTGGCCTTCCCCTATGCACAACAAGAACTAGACATAGACCTAAAATACCTAGGTTTTCAGTTGAAGCCAAAAAACTACACAAAAGAGGATTTGTCTTGGCTCTTATCAAAGTTGGAAAAAAGATTGAAGGTATGGAGTTTCAGGTGGCTATGTAGAGTAGGTCACCCGGTGTTGGTAAAATCAATCCTAGAAGAAATCCCAATTTACTAGATGTCTTTAACCTGGATTCCAAAAGGAGTTCTGGAAAACATCAGGAAGTTATGTTTCAAATTCCTATGGGCTGGCTCAAAAGAAAATTTTGTGATTCCATGGGTCAAATAGGAAACAATAGAAATCTCAAAATCCTTGGGGGGATGGGGCCTGAAGAATGTTTTTCATTTCTCAAAATCCCTTGCAACTAAATCATGCTGGAAGATTATCTCCTCTGTGAATCTCTGGATTGAGGTAGTAACTCAGAAATACATTCGTCCAAATTATTTGGATGACTGGATCAGACAACCAGATAAGGAATGCCACAATTTTTCTATCATTTGTAAGGCCCTGTTAAAATAATTCTCGATAATTGGGAATGGACTGGCATGGATATTTGGAAAAGGAAACAAAGTAAGGTTGGGCTCCTATCCTTGGCCATGCAACGACCACTCTCAAATTTTTTGAGATGTTGTAAAAGTCGAGCTTCAGGAAAATGGATTTTGTTTCTTAATCCAAATCACAGACCCACTGCGCACCTCCTTATGGTCCCAAGCCTAGAAGAACCATATACAGTTAGGGTTGAATGATGTTATGGAAATTCATTGAATACTTATGTCACAGCTGTAAAAGAAACCCATATAAGGATTTTTGGTAGAGAGGATGAGTTGGTTTGGCAACATTCTCCTCATGGATGTTACTCCCCAAAGTTGGGATACATTCAACTAAATATCCTTTCCCTTCAATGAGAACCTACATGGTGGTGGAAGGTCCTTTGGAAACTCAAATTCCCCCAAAAATAAAAATAAAATCATGTGGTGTGTCATAGTTAACAAGATTCATGCATGAGACAGAATGAAAAAAACCCTTATCATCTCTTCATTGATTATCCCTTTGTAAAATAGGTGTGGCTCCAATGCTCCTGATCATTAGACAGAAGGTGCAATTGGCATGGGGAAATAGTTGAGGAAGCCTGGAAACTTTGGTGCCAAAACTCTTCAAACAAAAGCATAAAATCCCTCCCATTGATTGTCACATGGGGCGTTTGGTTGGCCAGGAATGCATCCATTTTTTATGATAAATAATCTCTACCTGAAATAATAGTAACTCAAGGTCTTAACATATTATCCCACTTCCCCTAGATGAAAGGAATGGGGCCCATCAGAATCATCAAAAAATAATTAGTGGATCCCTCAATTCCATGGGATTACTTTAATGGATCTTCTCAAAATAATAACACCCAAAGTGGGGGCATAGTAGTTCTATGCTAGTCTTCCACACACTTCTTCCACCTTTCTATGGGTTTTGGACCAGGCACAAACAACCATGCAGAACTATTGGCTCTAAAAGTATTACTTTTGTTTGTGAAAGACAAGGAAGACAAGTCTATTCAGATCTTTGGAGACTCAATGTTAATCATTGGATTAGAAAAACTCAATCTTGTCACAATTTGCTGCTTCTTCCTTTACTTGAATATGTCATCGATATTGTGGCCACTTTTGATTCCACCTCTCTGACACATGTTTACATGGAATGCAATGAGACAACCGATCGCCTCTCTAAAATAGGTATTCAATTGGCTAGCGGGATCATGAAAGTCTGTGAGTCAGATGGAGGTGATATTTCAAAATATATCAAACAACCTATGTTTTTAGTTTCTTGTTCTCATTATTTGATTTTGTGCTAAGGCGGTGATGCTTGTCTATTATCGGTTTTTCTATTGGATTTTTGTAGGTACTCTATTTTTCTTCTTTTTCCACTGAAAGAAATGATATGTACAGGATGGTGAAATCCACGTTTCAGTGATGACTTTTCATCTGCCTTGCTAAATTCCTTGAGCATGGGTCTAGTTTATTCTCAACATCCTATCTTTTGACATTTTGATTTATTCGGTGACGCTACATGGTTTTTTTCTCTTTCCCATAGATTTGGACTGTGGGGATTTATTTTTGTGGAATACAGATCAAACCCTTCATGTTTATATTCGACTCTTTGGGGGTCCTTTTTGGATCAATCTTGGTTTGGGACTAATTGTTTTTTTGCCTACTGAGTGCATTCACGCTTAGTTTTAAGGAAAAATGCATGCCTCCTACATGCATTTATGCAGAATGTAATTTTCGTTTTCCACTCGAAAAAAAAAATATCCTTGGGAAAAAAATATCAAATTTAAAATAATAAAAATCCAAAACTTATTATAAGTATGATTAACAATATCAAATTTAAAATAATAAAAATCCAAAACTTGTTATAATTATGATTAATAATTGTTCTCAAAATTCATAAATTTATTGGATTTTCTCATCATTGTTAGTAAACTATTTTTACATGATTAAAATCATATTTTTCTATTTTAGTTTTTTATTCATAAATAAATATTAAATATTTTATATTTCTTTAATAATAATTAACCTTTCTTTAAAATTATATCAATTTAAAAAAATCATTTAATTACATAATATTAATTAATTGCTTTTAATTTTATACAAATTCAAGTTACTTTCAAACTTTTAGATAGATATTACTAACCATTAAATTTACAATCTTTATTTCGACATGTTTTATTTTGAGAATTTAAAAAAAAAACATATTTATTAACATGTGATTTTTATACAATAGCATACGATAGGATGAAAGACCATGATCGAGTGGGAGATAGCACAAGGACTTATGGAGGCATCATGCCTAAAACATTGTAGCGAACGATCGTGGATAGAAGTGAAGGCACAATGTTGAACATCAAAAGCAAATAGCATGGGAACTTCGAATCCCACCTTTTATGCTCCATTCAATCTATAATGTTGGGCTTTGGCCCTGTTTTTCTAAGGCAAAGGTAGTGGCATTTGCGAGGGTGAGCGTCTATTATTAGTGTAATAGATTGGTATGTTGGTGTTGAGCCTTTATGCCTCGGTTCACTTCAAAAGTAAGTCTCTTCGTTTATAGATGCTTCATTGACTAAATAAATTATTGAAACTAGTGGTGGTGTTTCAACTAGATCTATGGTTGAACCAAGGTATAAATTAAGGAGGTTTTCTTAGTCAATTGTTGTTGTTGGGTCTACAGGATCAATGGCATAATCACCTAGAAAAACTTCTTCATCGACATGATCAATTGCTTAATCTGGACCAGGAACTGCTCCTGAGTATGGATTTGGATATGTCCTTACTAATGATGCACTTTCCTTTGCTTATGGATATGCTTCTAGGTATGTTATTGAAGCCATGTATAGGTCTTGATATGTATCTATTAGTAATGATACAGAAGCTACAGAAATAACTGAATCAACGACTGGTTCCACTGACTAATCTAGACCTGGTGGGTAACTAACTTTGGTTGACTGTGGTATGTAGTAGTTGGTTGGATGGATGGCTTTGTATTTGAGGATGGGTTTGTTGTTGCTAGTGGTGGTTCCGGTTCTCGATCTCGTCCTAGAAATGAAACTCTTAGCTCTCGAATGGAAGAAACTGGAATCAGAACTACATCTCTATTTGTCTCTACACCTGAATCTGCCCCTCAAATTGTGGAGGATGTTGGAAAAGTAGGGAGGATGTTGGATCTACTAATGGATCTACTACTAGTTCTTACTCAACACAATCGATTGCTTAATCTGTTGGATCATCAACAACTTCAACTGAATCACCCGAATAAATAATTGTTAGGTCTATTAGTTTTGGGTATATTATTGTTGGTGGATCTGTTGGTTATGCTTGGGAAACTAGAACTGGAGCTTCAATGGATGGACCTAGAATTGTTTATCCTTGAGTTTTTCATGCATCCTTAGCTCGTGTTGTTTCAAAAAAAGAATTAACTAACTCAACATCTACATAATAATTTTTTGCATTAATGGCTTATGTTGGTATTGTCTCTTATACTATCTTTGTGTTAGCCACCTTTTCTATTGTTGTTGCTCACTACTGGTTCTGTGTTCGGCCTGTCAGATATGGTCCCATAGGGTATTGTATTGTAGGGTCTTGGCCATGTACTTAATCAATGGCTGGATCGAGTGAAGCAACTATTGCTCTAGGTACCTGTGCTTATCTTACTCCTAGGTATGATGCTCATGGGTACGGAATTGTTCGTGCTACTTCAACAGAATCTATTGATGCATCTACTACCCTTACTTTTGTTGCTCTTTCTATACTACTAGACGAGGTGCTTTCTTTGGATCTTCATCTATATATGAATCTGACACTACAAGCTCTGCCTTAACCTTTTCTAATCATGGGCGGGATACCCATAATATAAAGTGTGACGTATGGCCATGAATAATAGGCATAAGATACGAGTCATGCAATGCGGAAGATCATATTGTTGAATTAGATCATGTTGATGATGACATGATCCAAAACCTATTGGTTAGTAGTAAACAGCAGTAGTAAATGGTGCTAGGGAAAGGTGTAGGTGGTAGAGAAGGTAAGTTTCAAATTAAGGATGGACAGAGCAAATCATGCACAGGGAAGGTTAAGGCAAGTTAGATGCAGGGAGAGAAGGGGTAGACGGATCAAGCGCAAGAAGAGTGGGCAGGAAAGGATGGTAAGGAGGACATCAGAGGCAATGGTGGGGAAAGAGACAGAAAGCAAAGGCGGGTGACCTTGCAGCGACGGTAAAGGTAGTGGTTTTAGCAGTTTCATATATAAATGTTTCAGAACCTCTGACAACAAATTCCGATCAAAACTTTTTATAATTATTGTTTTATAATTTTTAAATAATATTTAATAAAATATTTTTCTATAATTTTATGAAATATTTTTATTTGATTATATTATAAGTTATATATTATAATTTAAAATAAAAATAAATAAAATAATATATATATATATATATAAATCAATATCATAATAATTTCATTAAATAATTTTGAAATAAAAAACTAATCTAATTTTTAATGAAATAAGAAATAATAGTGATAACTAAAATCATTAAATTTACTTTTAACTAATTAACTAAATATCCCTAACTAGAATCATTAAGTTTACTTTTAACTAAAGGAATATGATGCATATAATTGGAATAGATAAATTAAGGAATCTCATGTTACTTTAACCATGCATTCACAATGCAAGGTGTCTATAGATCTTTAATTACTTTTATATAGATCATTATACGAGAAAATATGATAACGTTTATTGTTTTAATTTAGGAGTATTACTATAATTAGTATAGTTATTAGGATATTGTTTACAATTTAATTTAGCAATATTACTATAATTAGTACGGTTATTGGGAACAAAAATGATGTAAGAGCACAAGATAAGTGTTGAGTAGATCCATAACCACCCTTCCCCTCTCACCCCTTGCCATGGACACATACATACCCATATGGATTAGGGGTTACCCTCTCAGGGTTTTTACCACTCACACTTGCCCCCTTATCAACTAGCTTTGTTAGATCCTTTTGGGAAAGGTGATTTGAAGCGTGCCCTAACTCTGGCTGCTCTCTTAGGTTTTTTATCATTCACACCATCCCTCTTTTCAAGTGGCTTTGTTAGGTATTTTGGGAAAGGTGCTTGAAGTGTGCCCTAGCTCTGCAAAATAACAAATAGATAGATTGTGATAATAGAAAATCGTTTCTTTACATTTCAAAAAAATATTATCGAATGGAGGTAGAGAGCGTGGGTGTCTGTTGTAGTGGCTAGGGTTTTCCCTAGATCGACTCTCAAAAGAACAAAAGAATACATAAAATACAGTTAAACATGGATGATTTTAAGGATGGAAATTTATATTAAAATTTAGAAATGTGGGCTAATATTACTAATCATTAATATGCAAAATGTAAAATGTTTGGCGATAGTTTTGTAAAAATATTCAAATTTCTAAGGATTTTATATAGTTTCTATAACATTTTGGCGATTTGTAAGGTAAAACAATTTTATTCTATGGAATTTGGACAAATCATTTTTAGAAAAAATGGACATTGACGAATCATTTTTAGAAAAAATGGACATTGACGAATCATTTTTTGGGAAAACCCATGGAAAATTAGCCCATTTGTGAAATTTAGCCCCTAAAATCATCTATTTTAAAGGAAAGGAGGCCTCGCTTGGGGGCAATGCCTCTTCACATGGGAAGGATATAGATCCAGTTCCTATAGATAGGACTCCAAACGGGGTTTATGTTTCTCCTATCGATCCTTCTGTTGAAGTGGAAAAGGGAGATGGGCGGGAGGGAGAAGATTCTCAATCTCCCTCCTTTGCAAAAATTCTAAAGAAGAATCCATATCCGTCTCCCCATCCAACGAGAGGAAGAAAAGAAAACATAAATCGTAAATATAAGGAAGCAACATTAGGAAACTCAGGAGGCTCCCAACGATTAGTGGGTGACATCGCATATAGCGATGGAATATCTTGGATTGTGAGTTAATTATGTTTTTCTTCTACATTTTCCTATGTAATCAATTTGTAAGTATTTATTCTTGCAATTAGGAAGTAGTTAGTTTGAATCCAAGAAAATCTTGGTCTTGGTTCATCAAAGCCAACCTGGTAATTTTGATTCATTGCTACTATAGTGTAGCTAGCAAGCTGAAATTTTTGAATTTTGTGCTTTGTCGTTAGCTTTGGCCTGGCCTTTTTAATAAATATTTCCCCCAATTTCTTTAAAAAAAATATGATGTAAGAGCATTGTTATTGATTCAAAATATGAGGGAAGGTGAAGTGGAGAATAATAATTGAAATAGTTGTTAGATATTAGTGGTGAATAATTAATAAGGTAGTTAGGTAATATATTCAAAATAAATAGGAAGACGTGATCAAAGTGAACTATTCCCTTTTTGTATGGGATGTGCTTATATGAATGAGTCAATTTGGTATGTAGAAGTTTAGTTATTTTCATGAAGGAAGAGAGCATTATGTTTTAGTTGTCTATTTTATGTTTTATTATGTATCAGTTGGCATTAGAGATTGCATTCTTGGCTTTGGTAGCCAAGGAAAGCAGAGGGCACAACAACCTTTATATCTAGCATCTATAACCAAGATTCTATCAAGAGACTAGATCTCTTAAAGAAGTGAAGTGTAGCAACATTTTCAAAAAAGAATTACTCATGACACCTCCTAAATCAAATCACAACGAAAATATTTCACATATTGATCCACAGACTCAAATTTTACAACAATAACAACAAATCTTTTAATAATGTACATAATTATTACAACAACAAACTCAAGTTATTTCATAATTGGTGGAGAAGTTAGCTAATCAAAATGTTTGTATCCCTTCATCTTCTTCTAGAATACATTGGGACCCTAAAGTACATTATGAGAATTTTGAGGTTAAAAATAGGAGAATTTTGAGGTTAAAAATAGGCCTAAAAATGTACTTTCAAAATCAACTTTAAAAGAATCAATAGGATTCAAGATGATGATGTCAACCACAATATTATTGAAGGGAAAACAAGAAAATTAATTTTTTTATTGTTTTTTCGACTTATCTCCTTATAGGTTTACTCAAATTTCAAGTGTAGGTACTCGTTGGTGTGGAATTAAATTTCATGTCCATCGAGTACCCAATGCATGTTTTTTATAGACCCACGGTGAGATAAACTAGAAATATATGAAAAAATGTGTTTCTTTTAATTTGATAGATCCACAATGAGATAAATTGGAAATACATGAAAAACATGTTTCTTGAAAAGAAACACACTTTTTCATGTATTTCCAATTTATCTCACTATGTGTCTATTAGAAGTATGCAGAGTGGGTACTCGTTGGATGTGAAATTTAATTATGCATCCAATGAATGCCTACACTTGAAATTTGAGTAAAGTTATAAGGAGATAAGTCGAAAATATGATAAAAAAAGTAGTTTTCTTTCCTTCCCTTTGAAAATTCTTAGCTCTTATTTTATTATATTAACTATTATTTTATTATTTTCCTTAGGAAGCCTATTTTAGACCTCAAATTTCCCCTAATGACATTGGAGTTAATTTGCTAGTGCATTTAATGGGGAGCAAGTGGATATTTGGATTAGAGCATTCTCCTCATATTTTAAATACAAGAAGGAGCTCCTAGAGAATAATAATATTTCATTAGAAATCTAACATCTTTGAGGGTTGGAAACTCAATGGTGAGACATGATCTACCACCGATGTGTCAAGGACACATCTGGTTGTGTATAACTCAATGGAAAGTCTATCATCCACACTTCTAATGCAATTAGCATTTGGGATGACTTTTGCAAAACTCTATGTGAGTGTTTTTATCCTTTAGGATATAGTGAAGGTTTATGGACATGATGGCTTTAGTTGCGACGATTTTCTAGATAAATTGTGCACCAATATATTGAGGTATTCTACAAATCTAGGCACAAATCTCTATTTCTAATCTAGATTAGGTATTGATTATCAAATTTAATACTAGTTTAGTGCCCTAGTTGCACAATGAAATGGCTCTAGTCTCTATTGTCTCTCTCTCTGACACTTTTTAGAATACTCTTGCAGCGGGAAAAAAAATAGGCAAGCGTCCATTTACTATAACGAGAATATAAAGCTATAAACCTACTCAATTAACTATACAAGTGTGTTTGACTGAAACCAAATTTGGTTTGAGTGGACATTCATCACCATCATCATCATCATTGTCTAACATACACATTACATTTGATACAAAACATTGTACACCCATCTCCCAAATATCCTAAGGGATCAACATCATAATCCTCATCATTACCCCTCACCAATAAGTAGTTCAATATGACTCAAGTTTCCACTATATGGCTACCAATACATAATGCATGTGTCTTGTCCCTCAAATTTATTACTCTAAAACCAACGATGTATCATTTGAAACCATTAAGTTCAATACCTCCATTTTAAACCTAGTTGGAATCTTCATTGCACTCAAGTAGAAAATATGCTAACAAGGTTTATACCCCTACCTTAAGTTGTTTACCTCCTTAATCCTAGTTGAACATCATCAATACTAATGTACAATTTCTACTAGCTAAGTGGATACACTGGATAACATGGACCCCACTAAGATGACACTATGTCCATGCTACCTTAAAAACTTTGCAATCACTATGTCCATGTCTATGTTCTTGTAATTTCCATGTTCCCATCCTCAAGCGTGATAAGAATAGATGTGTAACTTATCTATGTGGGTTATAAATTAAAACATTTAAGTAGCAAATGCATGTGTGTGAATCTCAAGGGGTTATCTCAATCAGTTGTTGTCAATATTGGTGGTCATTTGGCTAGTTTTGTACTAGCAGGTGATTGGTTCAAATCCCTCTGGGTGAGGTATGCTACTCTATGATGACGAGTTTACTAGACATTGCAATATTCCATATATAAAAAGTATGCAGAACAAAAATAAATAGCTAGAAATGGCAAATGGACAACAATATAACCAAAACAACACCACAATAATACCAAAATGATACCAGAATAACACCAGAAAGAGCACTTTGATTACTAAGATAAATGTTCACTTGCCTCTTCGAGGGGGAAACCTCCAGCAGAGAATATCTCTATTACAATAATATCCAATACAAAATTTATCATACCCTCGACTCCTATTTATACTAAATATGTATATCAAAAGAAACATCTAGAGGAAGATCTTTCTAGAAGCAGAAGCTTCTATTAGGTCTTCTTACATTGGACTTATTCTTCCTTATTGCCTAACCCCTCTCTCTGACATGTATTAGGTCCCTATATTAGGGTGGTACAACACTTCATACCATATATTATTCTACCTATGTGAGGGGTTAGGTTCCTAACATGTCCTCCCCCTTAAAAACAACCTTGTCCTCAAGGCTTGAGATGTGGAAATTGTTGCAGAATGGTAGTTGGTTCCCAAGTGGAATCTGGTGAAGTTGTATCTTTCCACTGGAATAACACTTCCTTGATGGTTCACTGACGCAGACAACGCTCATGTTGGTCCAAAACTTCTTGTGGTTGTAGCCAAATGGAGCCTTCTTCGTCCAACTCGGGAAGGTTGGTTTGAGTTTGGCACTTAGTTCCAATCACCTTCTTTAAGCAGGAAACATGAAAAACATGATGGATCTTAGAATGATTGGGCAAAGCTAACTGATAGGCCACTTGTCCCACAGGCTTGAGAATGGTATAAGGACCATAAAATTTGGGTGCCAGTTTCTGACAATGGTCAGCCTTGAGGGAATTTTTCTTGTAAGGTTGCAGTCGAAGAAACACCTGATCCCCTTCTACAAATTGACGTTCAGAGCGACCTTGATCTGCTTGTTGTTTCATGTGATTATGGGCCATGACCAAATTTTCTTTGAGGGTACGAAGAATAGCCTCTTGAACTATAAGTGTTTGGTCAATTGCCTGGACCTTCGAGACACCTGGAAAATATGAGAGAACTGAAGGTGGATTTTGTCCATATACCGCTTCAAAAGGAGTCATGCAAGTAGTTGTATGGTATGAAGTGTTGTACCACCATTCAGCTAGTGGTAACCATTGAGCCCACTGATTTTTCTTTTCCAATACAAAACACCTCAAATATGTTTCCAAACACTTGTTGACAACTTCAGTTTGACCATCAGTCTGGGGATGATAAGTTGTGCTGAGATGCAATTGGGTGCCTTGTAGCTTGAATAGTTCTTGCCAAAAATTGCCAGTGAAAGTTGGGTCGTGATCAGAAACAATAGAATGCGGCATGCCATGAAGCTTGAAGACCTGATCCATGAAAAGTTGAGCCACAGTGGATGTTGTAAATGGGTGTTGAAGAGCACAGAAATGAAAATACTTGGAAAGATGATCAACTCCCACCATGATGAGCGATTTATTTCCCAATTTAGGTAATCCTACAATAATATCCATAGAGATATCCTACCAAATAGCAGGTGGAATCAAAAGCGGTTGTAGTGTGCCAGGAGATTTGATTGTTTCTCCCTTGTTGTGTTGACACACATCAAATTCAGCCACAAGATGATGAATGTCATGTTTCATACCATCCCAGAAAAAAGAACGTTTCAACCTGTCATAGGTTTTGGTAAACCTGGAGTGCCCAATTGTGGGTGTAGCATGAAGTTCAGAAAGTACCGTGGATTTAAGTTTTGATTGTTTACTTAAATACAAACACCCTTTGTATCGAAGCTCATTATGGAGCCAAGAGTACCCTGGGGAAACTGGAGAATTGGAATGCAATTGTTGTATCAGATGCAAACTTTTGGGATCATGTAGCCATTCCTGGAAAACAGCTTGGAGCCAATTTGGTACAATGAAGGAGAGAGAAAAAAGGGACCCTTCATCTTCATATTTTTGGGAAAGTGCATCCGCAACCACATTGTCTTTTCCTTTCTTTTAAATGATCTCATAATCATATCCAAAGAGCTTAGTCACCCATTTTTGTTGCTCTGGGGAGGAAATGCATTGTTCCAAAAAATACTTGAGGCTTTGATGATATGTCTTAATTTAGAAGCGTTGACCCAATAGATAAGGGCGCCAAAGATCAACGACATGCAAAATAGCCAACATTTCCTTTTCATATATTGATTTCCCCAAATTTCACTCAGACAGTTGTTTACTGGTAAAGGCCAAAGGCCGACCCTCTTGCATAAGGACAACACCAATTCCTTTCCCTGGAGCATCAAATTACAGGACAAAGGTCTTTGTGAAATCGAGAAGGGCCAAGACTGGAGTGGTGCACATGGCCATATTCAAGGTTTGAAAATCCTGAGCAGCTATTGGATTCCAAGTGAAAGAATTCTTTTTAAGGAGTGCAATGAGAGGTGCCGCAATCTTTCCATAATTCTTAACAAAATTTCGATAATAACCTGTTAAGCCCAGAAATCCATGCAAGATTTTGAGATTCTTTGGGTGAGGCCATTCTTGCATATCTTCAATCTTTTTAGGATCCACCCTGATGCCATCCTTGCCAACAAGATGAACCAAGTACTCAACTTCTGAGGCGCCAAAAGAACATTTAGATTGTTTCAAGAAAAGTTGGTGCTAAGAGAATAGATGGAGAACTTGATCCACATGAGAAATATGGTTTGTCCAGGTTTTTCTATAGATGAGGATATCATCAAAGAAAACTAAGACAAAATGACAGAGAAAAGGACAGAAGACATGATTCATGAGGCTTTGGAAAGTGGAGGGACAATTACACAAGTCAAAGGACATGACCAAAAAATCATAGTGGTCGTCATGAGTTATAAAGACATTCTTAGGAATGTATGCCTCTTTCATATGGATCTGGTGGTAGCCAGAACGAAGATCAAATTTATTAAAGAACTGGGCGCCACTCAATTCATCCAAGAGGTCATCAATGACAGGAATGAGAATTTTTTCCTTAATGGTGAATTTGTTGAGGGCGCGGAAGTCAGGACACATGTGTCAAGAAACTTCTTTATTAAGGACCATGACCATAGGAGAAGAGTAGGGGCTCTTACTAGGGCGGATAACACCTGCGTTGAGCAGTTCTTAAACCATTTTCTCAATTTAATTTTTTGGGAAAAGGGGTGACGATAGGGACGGATATTGGGAGGAAGGATTCCTGGGACAAGGGGAATGGAATGATCATGAAAACCATGGGAAGGAGGGAGTCCCTAGGGAGTGGAAAAAACCACTTGATGTTTACAGAGGATGTATTGGAGGTCCTTCGACACAGAGGGTGTCTCAATTGCTTGTATGGCATGGAGTTGAGAAATAACGCCAGAATGGCCTTTTTTTATCAGCTTTTCCATGTGATGGGAACTAATGATCTCAGGGGAACCGATGGTGATGCCTTGGAACTTATATTGTTGGCCCTCACGATCTAATTGCATGGTTAATTCCTTAAAATCCATGAGAATGGGACCCAAATTCCTTATCCATTTTGCACCCAACATAATGTCACAACCTCCCATGTCGATAACAAACATATGAGATTTCAGGTGGTAGTCACCAATTTGGAGACGCACATTTTCACAACGCCCTCCACATTTCATGGACCTGCCATTGGCAATCATGATTTGGAAATTATTGACTGCAAGGATATAGAAATTAGTTTATTGGGCAATGCGGCGATGAATAAAATTATGGGTGCTTCCACTATCAACAAGAATGATGACCTTCCTATGCTTGATGTAACCAATTAGCTTGAGGATTTGGGGAGCAAAGAATCCAGTGAGAGAATTTATGGAAATGACCGGTTCTATTTCGAGAGGGTCTGAGGGAGGGGTTGTGTCGGTGGGTTCAAGTGACACAGACACAAGGGGAGATTCAACATCCTCTTCTGAAACATCCTCTGAGATGGCCATAAAAATATTGTGTTCCTTACACTTGTGTCCCGAAAAATATTTTTCATCACAATTATAACAAAGTCCTTTGAGTTGGCATTCAGCCATTTCATCCCTGGTCAAATTTTGGATCTTTAGTGGAGTAGAAGGAGGAGTGGGATTTACTGGGTTAGTGCGAGGAATAAAGGAGGGTTTTTGGTTTTGAGAAGAGACAACATGTTGTTCTTCCTTATCTATTTTAGTAGCCTCCACCCAACTCTAAGGCCAAGCCATAAGTACATGGGCATGAATCTCATGCTTGAGGCCACCGATAAAACATTCTCGAAAAAAAGCATCAAACATGCCCTCTGCACGAAAATCAAGTCGCTCAAAAGAAGCTATAAAGTGTTCCACTGTGCTAGATTGTTTCAAATTTGTCAAATGGCCTTAATGGTTGGTGTCAGTGTCAAAGTGTTCATAAAGCTCTACCACAAAGTGTGTCCAAGCAACATAACCTTGGCGGGTATTTTTTCTCCATTTCCACCATTGCCAACGTTCTTGATCTAGATGGAGAACACCATATCGGAGTTTGGCCAACTCATGTATAATGACGTACAAAGAGAAATAATGTTCAATTTGAGTTACCCATCTAGTGGGATCCAAGCCATCAAATTTGGTCACATCCACATGCAGAAGGCGTAGGTCACCCTGAAAGTGATGGGGCTAAAAATTATGGGAATGAGAGGAAGTTTTAGCTTTAGTATGAAAAGGTGGTCTAGATAAGGGAGGATCTGCAAGGATATGCAGTTTGGTGCAGATCATCGTAGCGACTGATTCAAGTTGGGCAGTAATGTCTTGTTTGAGGTCTTGATTGAGTTCCTCGATTGAGGCGGCGATGGAGGAATGCATTTTTTTATCGATGGTGGAAATATTGGCACTGGGTTGCCTCACTTCTTGTTGGGTCTCTATGAAATTAGATTGCAAGGTATTGAAGCAAGCTTCCAAGTCTTGGCTATGGGTATGGGCCATGATGACGAGGGAATCGAAAAGGAGCGGGTGGGGTCAAAAATATTGCTGAAAAATGATAGGTATGAATGTGATAAGGGAGAAGAGATAAATCCAATGGAATAGGTCTCAAATAATGGTGCCAACAGGATCCATATATTTTTATTTTTTTTACACCGGCAGAGTTATACTCCGATCTGAAGAATACTACAATGATGAAATGCCCAAATTCTTAATCAGGAATAAATGTGTAGTAATTTGGCAACTTGAATGCAAGAGACACAATTGTGCGGCAATAGATCTTGTTTGTTTTGTTTTTTGTTTCCATCCCCAAAGGTTAGGTATTCAAGGGTTCTACAGACAAGGGTTTTCTCTGTGCTATAGCTCTCTGTTATACATGTGGGGTCCAACATTAGTACTTGGCCCAATATCTCATGGCACCAACTAAGGAGGCTATATCGTGCCCTTAGTCGTACTACCCGACTACCCAGGTACTAGAGAGTATCTTCCCGAGTGTTGTTCTCAGTGGAACTATAGCAGTCAGGCGGTTGATCAGTTTATCTATGGAGGGATTCAGGAAATCTAGGTCGATCCATATACAGGTGTTGTCTGATGTGCTACCACTCGAAGGGGTACCAACAAGGGTTACAAGGGTGGCCAACGGATATGCACTTAAGTACCAATTATATTTCCTGCGAGTATGAATCCCCAACTGCAGGTTTATGCACATAACGACAGATCTCTGTAGCTTAAATACGCAGGAATATGTCTCTACCCTGAAAAACATTAACCCATAATTTTTTTTCGATGAAGGTTCTCTGATACCACTTGTAATATTCCAGATATAAAAAAGTATGCAAAACATAAATAAATAGCTAGAAATGGCATATGGACAACAATATAACTAGAACAACACCACAATAATACCAAAATGATACAAGAATAACACCAGAAAGATCACTTTGATTACTGAGAGCAATGTTCACTTTCCTCTTCGAGGGGGAAACCTCTAGCAAAGAAGAGCTTTATTACAGTAATATCCAAGACAAAAGTTCTCATACCCTCAACTCCTATTTATACTAAATATGTCTATCAAAAGAACCATCTAGAGGAAAATCCTTCTAGAAGCGGAAGCTTCTATTAGGTCTTCTTACATTGGACTTATTCTTCCTTATTGATAGGCCTTATTAATATTGACCTTTATTACATCGGAATATATTATTCTACCAACGTGAGGGGTTAGGTCCCTAAAAGAGACACCATCCATAAATGTGGGGAAGCATCCCTCAAGTTTCCCTATGAGGATTTCCTTGGAAAAAATATGTATGTATGTATGTATGTATATTATTGGTGTATGATTAAACTACAACATCATCAAGGATTAAAGTGCTATCAAAATGATTTGACTCTACTCATGTAGTGGAATGATTTTGTAAGTTCGACCTCATAAAGATTACAATACAAGAGTGAGAAGAAGAAGATGAGATTATAACACCACATGCATAGATTTATGTACTAGAATGCTTTGAATGGTATGTTAATCAATATCCTACTTTATACATAATTGAATGAATGTGAATGAGTGGTTTTATAAATGTTATTTTTATAGATTTATACAAAATGAAGAGGATAAAATGATCAATAGAGGTAGTCCCCAATATTGTCTCTTAGGAATTAAAATTATATTTATTGGGGTGTACATGATCCTAGTCAAAATTGATCACCCATATGGATGGGCATACTAACCCTTTAGGATGTGACATGTCACTAACAAAGAAAAATGGGCCAAATTTATCTTCCAAGTTGGGTCCATGTAAATTGGACATAGGTCGCATGCAATGATGAGGGACATTTATTAGTCACATATGGATATGTTGACATGAGTGCTTATATTTTATCATGCTCGGTGGGAGTGTTATAGAATACAAAGGGTCATGTGCACCCCAAAGTTCTCTAATGTAGAGATTACTAATCCTCCCTTGGAGTAGAGATGGTTCCCATCATGTTGGGTGTATAATTGAAAGATAGAGCATCTCATAAAGATTATTTGTCAAAGTTTTGTCTTTCTTGCAAAAATCCTTTTCACATTCAACCAATTTCAATTGAATCTCCTTCACATGGTTTATATAGCCTTCAATTATTTTAAAAGAGAGAGGATCAAGAAATATCAACTCTTTCTCAATTTGCATGACCTAACTTTCATCAGTTTTATCAAACAAAATATTCAACTTCTTCCAAATAACATTCAAGCAATTAATCCCTCTTATATGAAAATGAACCTCTTTAGAGATGTAGATAATTATGACTCATATAACATCATCCTTCTTCCCATCAATGATAAAATTCTACTAATCATCCTTTAGCTATGGAACCATAGTCTTGGTAAACTGCCACACCACTTTTCTCTTCAACAACGTTTCCATATATTATGCCCAAATTCCATAATTGTGGTAATCCAAAACCAGATACTCTAGCTTGGAAACCATAATGTTGATATATTGATCTAATCCAAAATTCAATTTGTAAGTCAAAACCTTGAGTCAATCTACTAGATAGATTTGACTTGTTAGGAGCGTCATCAATCTCTGCAAAACTTGTAGAAAATAGGTTAGTTCTCAAACCACTATATTTGATACCATGTTGGAGAGTCAGAGGATTAGATAGATCGGAGAGATGGTATTCCAAGATAGAGGTGGTTTATAGAGACAATGTTAGAACACTTAAGCACGACTAAGCATAGCTCAACATAAAAAGAAGTGTAAGAAAACAAAATATTTCCATACACAACACATGATTCGTAACATTGATTGCACACACTTAGATCGACCCATAGGAATATCTTATATAGCACCAATATGTAACCAACTCCCTTGAAGTGAGGAAGT